>JANKKI010000051.1:3957500-4507500 GCA_025175665.1 Cinchona pubescens | reverse complement strand
AATATAATTTAAAATATCATTTCTATCACACTTTTTGGTTTTGTGGGGGTGTAGCTGAACTTAGAAGTTTCCCTCTAAGCTGCCTACATATCCCAAAAGGGAATCAAGTCACACGTAGTCCTTTTTTTAAGAAAAATATAGGGGGTTGCCGTTTACAGTTTAACCTCTTGCGGGCCAAAAGTATCTATTTGTTTTCTGCCGTAGACTTGGTAGAGTGGTTCAGCAGTTTAACCACATACTACACTATTGGTGGTTGTTGTCCACAATTTTAGCTCATATGGGCCAGAAGCAACATATAGTTTAGGCTTGTGCATAAAGGAGGGAGTCACTGGCGATCATGCATAGTATTGCTTCAAATGTTTCTCATTAATTGGCCAATCCTTAATCCATGTTCAGCAATCAATTTGTGTTAGTCATTTGTACAGACTTCTTGAACAATATATGGTGGGTCATCCCATTTTGACAAAATTCCGTTGACCTCCATGTGTGAGGATGATTGGTTTTCGAACAGCAACCATTTCACCAACTTGGAAAGAACGCGACCAAACCTTCTTGTTGAATGCTTTGGAGAGGCGAGCTTGGTAACACTCAAGTTGTTGTTACATCTCCAGCCCCTTCTCATCAAGTGCTTCAAATTTTTCAAGATGAAGGCAAGCATTGTCTTCCTCATTGAATCCTTTTGGCACAACAATCCTCAGGAAAGGTATTTGACACTCAAGTGGAAGAATTGCTTCAACACTGTAGACAAGCACGTATGGAGTTGCTTGACTAGGAGTCCAAAAAGTTGTCTTATATGCCCAAAGAGCTTCACCAATCCTAGAATGCCAACACTCTCTTTTTGCCTTGTCAACAACCCTTCTTTAGTAAATTGCATAGAGTTTTGTTAAAAGCCTTAGGAAATCCATTTTCAGCAGCATAGTAAATAGAAGAATTATTTTGCTTGAAGCAAAATTCTCACAAAGCTTGTTGATTGCAGCATTGAGAAGGGTTTTCCATTATTGGTGATGATATATCACAGAACCTTGTATCAGTAGGTAATGTTCACATGAATGAAATGGACCATGTTTTCCTTCTTTACTTGTCTTAGTGCAATTGCTTTAGCCTACTTTGAGAAGTAATCAGTTGCAGTCCATGCAATCATTCACCATAGTTGGCTGGTAATACCCCATTCTTTTAATGCAGATGTGCAACTTAAGGCCGGATTGATGAGCACCACATATTCCTGAGTAAGCCTCTTCTATCGCTTGTGTAGCTTCATCCTTACCAAGACATCGCAGGAACACTCCATCAAACGATCGCCGATAAAGCGTTCCTTATCGTAGATGAAGCGAGGAGTTGAAAGATGGTCGCGACAACGGAATTCAATTCTTATTGTTGGATCATCTAGCAACTTCCCATAATTAAGCTAATCAATTATTGGTTGATACCGATCTTCCTTCTCCACTTCATAGACAGAGACTACATGAGTTTTTTCCTCTTTCCCAATCATCTTCTTCTTCAAAATAATGAGGCACGACCCAACTTTGACATTTGGGAATTTGAGCTTTTTGATCAGGCAAGATGAGTGTGAAATCCAATTTTGGTTAGAAGTCAGCTTGTCGATTGTCCCTCCTTGGAACATGGTCTATAGTAACATTGCCTAGCCATCCCATTAGTTGCCTAGCATAGTTATAATATGGCACCAACTTGAGCTTCTTGACTTCATACTCACCATGGAGTTAATTGACTACTAACTTGGAATCTCTAAAAACTCTAAGATATAGTTGCTTCATATCAACCGCCATTTTGAGACCAAGGATAAGCGCTTGATACTCGACAACATTGTTTGAATATTAGTGTGTCAAAGTGAATGCAATTCATTAATATGGTAATGCATTTCTTTCAGAAGTGATGACCACTACTCCAGCACCAGTCCCTCCTCGATGTACAGCACCATCAAAGTACATTATCCATTGTGGAAGAACTTTGACCACGTGAACATCTTCATTTGAAAGCTCATCAGTCAATTCCTACTCAGTAGGTATAGGATGATCAGGTAAGAAGTCAGCCAACACTTGTCCTTTACTAACCTTCGTAGGAACACAAACAATTTCAAATTGTTGAATTTAAATGTACCACCTTTCGAGACAATCCAACAACACAGGTCTAGTCATAACACACTTGATTGGATTTGCCTTGGATATTAGATGAACAGTGTGGGCTTGAAAGTAGTGCTTGAACTTCTATATGGCAAATATAAGAGATCAGCACAACTTTTCAATCAACGAATAAATCAAATCAATCTGCTTCATCCTTTAGCTTCAATAGTATAGCATTTTCTTTACCTTCATCATTCTCTTGGGCAAGTAATGTTCATACAGACCATTCCAGTGCAGTGATATAAAGAATTAAAGGTTTACCAAGGATAGGAGCAGCTAACACGGGCAGCTTTGTGAGGTATGTTTTTATACTTTTGAAAGCATTACTACATGCTTTATCCCATTCAAAATGAACACCCTTCTTCATCAAGTGGCTAAAGGGATGGCATCTTCCAGCCAAATTAGAGATAAATTTTCCAAGATAAGCCAATTTTCCTTACAAAGTTTTCAACTCGTGAATGTTACATGGCTCAGGAATCTTCAAGATATTATCGATTTTGGATTGATCAATTTTGATTCCTCGACTATGTTCAATGAAGCCAAGGAACTTTCTAGAAATAACTCCAAAAGCACACTTGAAAGTATTCATCTTCAGTTGGTATCTTTAGACTCATTCGAACACCATCCTAAGATCTTGAATATGGTCAGTTTGCTTCTTTAATTTGACAACGAGATTGTCAATATAGCACTCTACATTATTGTGGAGCATGTCATCAAAGATATTTTGCATTGTTCTGAAAGACTTTGATATATGACTCCCATATTCTTTATGCCAAAAGGCATGATTTTGTACCAATAAATGCCTTTGGGAGTTTAGAAAGTAGTGAGTTCTTCATCCCTTGGCACCATTTGAATCTAATTGTGTCCCGCAGATCTATCGATAAAAGACAAGCTTCATAGCCAGTTATGGCATCGACCATCAATTTAGTGATAAGGAAAGAAAAGTCGTACTTCAAACAGCTTTATTGAGATCTTGGAAGTCAATGCAAACAAGGATTTGTCCATTTTTCTTTCTCACGAGGACTATGCTTGAAATCCATGTCGGGTATTTTACTTCTCAGATGAAACCAGCTTCTATAAGTTTGTTTACCTCTTTCTCAATCACTAGGATCAATCATGCTGAAAACATCTTTGAGCTTGTTTGACGAGTCTCACACCTCAGCTAATGGACAAGTGGTGAATAGCAACTCTTGGGTCCAAGCCAGGCATCTCTCTGTAAGTCCAAGTAAAGACATCTTTAAATTCGGCAGCAACAATTCTATATATGCTTGTTTCTCGTCAAGAGTCAACCGAGATCCTATATAAATTCGGCAAGGATCATCATTTGTGCCATGGTTGATTTCTTTCAACCCATCAACGGTTGCCTTCACGTCTTCGTCTAATTCAGGAGAAGCATCTCCGGCATCTTCTTCTTCAAGAGGCTATCCATTTTGAACAGTGATATGGTTACAGGAAGCAGCTCTTTTCTCATGTTCTTCCTTGATTTTTATATCAATAATGGTTTTTTTTCTCACGTTCAACGAATCACCATAATGTATGAAAAGGTTAATGACTCATCTTCTTTACCTTTTATTATTGCAGGGACATTGTTTCCTTTCATATTAAAAACTTGCTTTTGTGCCTTTGGAAAACTTAGCCTTTGATGAATAGGTCGCTTCATCAAAGCTCTTTCTCATGGGCCAAGCCTATCAAACACGAAACACACAGTGTAACTTTCCCCAATGTATCAAACATTGATTACCTTGGACCTTTCGATAGATCTTTTGATTTCATGCAATTTCATCTTTGATAGTGACATTCTTCATATTAACCCTTTAATTGCTATACTTATGGGAGAAGGTGGTCTAATACCCAAGTCCTATTGATGGACTGTTGATAGCATATCCTTTGTCTTTCAATGTCTTTTGGGTAAAAGTGATGCCATGAGCCTTTTCCCCAATCATCTTTGCAGGAAGCTAGCCCAAGGTGCCTTCTTTCTTGGGATAGTAACGAACTTTTGCAAGCAGATTGTATGCATTTGAATCAAATTATTCTTCGGTTCGTGCTGTAGGTAATGAATTGTGCTCTATTTCGGGCTCCACCTTTGGCCGAACAAAGCCTTCAAGAGGAGTTTCCTCATGCTTAACCACCTTAATTTTGGTGAGTGGTATAGTGAACTCCTTCAATTCATCACATCCAACAAAAGAAGATTGACCTTTATTTCTCTTCGACTTTGGAACAAAGTGTAAGACATGTGTCTTAGATTTCTGAGCATCTTCCTTGCAAGTAAATTTATCAAGGTTGCTCCTTCTTTTTTTTACCCTGCAAGTAAAATTTAGCATCAGTAAAGTAAGCTTCGGCTTCGATGAAAGACTCATCATCAGCAACCACTTTCTTATCACGCCATTGCAACAATATTTGAAAAATTGATGAAGAGTCGATGATACAACACTATTCTCGTGAATCTTTGGTTTGCCACGAAGTATATTGTAAGATGTTTTAGCATCAATAACATGGAAGAGTGCACTTGAAGATAGGTAGCCAATTAATATGTCAAGCCTTATAAGACTAATGGTTCTTTGCCCCCTTGATTAAATCCTTGTGTCATGAGACGGCTTTGTGAGAGTTCATCACTTGTGAATCCAAACTACTTCATTGTGTGCAACGACATAATATTCACAGTATCGAATTTACTTTTTTCTCATATGCATAGCCACTAACAAACAGGGGCAGATTGTGAGATTTTGATTGAAGCAATAAATATTCAATTGTTGCTGCAGATTTCTCGAGGACTTTATCAAGAATAGCGAGTTTACTTCTTAAATTATTCATCAACTTCATCATTATTGATGTTCACAACATGGCAAGATCAAGGGCATCATCATCCTTCAAGTATCCTTTTGGCATGAATTCCTTCAAAGTAATAGGTTGACAGACTTCTTGAAACATCACACCATTTAAGGACTTTGACGATGAAGCTGTTCTTTTAGATTTTCTCCTTGCAACTCATTTTTTTACCATCCGTAATTTTAGTAGTGGATCAGGCCTTTGTACTTTGGCTTTTCGACTATTTTTCAAGGTGACGAGTGTCCATTCTTTGTCAAATTGATTACTTGTAGTATCTCCATCCTTCAAAGGTTCTTCAGTTTCCTTTTTGGAGGGCACTTTTGGGAAAGGCTTTTCATGTAGTGGAACAGGATTGAAATCTCCAGATTTTATCATGGGTTTTGTCACTTCTTTGCAGATTAACTTTGGTGAATGGCAAAATGCCTTACCAATCTTTCACAAACTATGACCGTCGAGCATTATAGTGGTTTGATTCAAAGTGGTGCACTTGCTTTATCTTTCTCAAGCAGAATCTTACATTGGTGGGCTAACTCAATCACCTTATCTTTAAAGACAAAATATCTCGTGAGGAGATGACCAACCAAGTGGTGGTAGCAACAATAATTCAGATCACTGACTCATCAAGACTTCTCTGACCGCTTTATCTCGGGGATCTTAATGAGTTTGGCTTTGAGCAGATCATCAAACATGCCTTGCAGTTCAGATTTGAGGAAAAGTTATTCTTTCTCTTGCATCTCCCTTAACGTAGGTCTTCTTCATGGCCTATCTTGCATAGGTTCTACCTTCTTGGTCACATTTTGACTGACTTTTGTTGCGATCCTAATAGGTGCAGCATTTGTTGTCATAACTTCTTTGTTTCCAGACGTGGGAAAGACTTGCCCTATTTCTTAAAGTCTTGTTTCTCTTTGCTAGCGAGGATCAAGAACAGGCGGCTCTTGATTTTTGAGACTACTTTCAAGACTGTGAGCTTTTGTTGCTAATTTCTCTTTTAAAAGTTTGGGGTTGAATGCCTTGCAAGATATAAAGAAGTTCCTACTTCATGCATTGGCGGACGTCTAGGAGAGTCAATATCTACAATTAAGGCTTAGAGTTCTCCATCAGTCGATATAATCAACAACAGGTTCATCTTTCCATTGATGGTCATTTTAAAGTTCAATCATGCTAACAATCCTTTTAGTGCCGTAAAATCGGTTAAGAAATTCTTGCACCAATTGCTCCCAACTATTGATCATGTTGGCCCCAAAGCAACCTAAGAGGGGGGGTGAATTAAGTTGTCTCAAAAAACAAACCTTTTGAAGTGCTTATGAAAATACAAACTTTGTGCAACAAAAGAATACTTAAGCACAAATGATCAAAGATAAATATTTAGCAATCAAAGCTTAAAGAACAAATAAAAGATTGAGATAAAGAATATTAAACCAAACTCCCAAGCTTCTTAAGCTTGGAGTACATCCACTAGTAGTGCCTCTTCAAAGAAGGTGAGGCAACAACCTTTACTTGTACACAAAGTAGGCTCACCCTTGCACCAACTAAGTTCCTCTAGTTGAGCCAAAGGGTTTTACACTACAACCTCACTTTTGTACACTTGTTATCCCTCTACTCTTACACTTGAAGATCACTCACTAGTCTACTCTTGCTCACACTAATTCCCACTAGTTGAGCAAAGAGAACTATACTACTCGAACCAATACAACCCATAATATTTTAGTCTATTTCTCCCCAAATAGCTCTTACAAGTGTTTGTATTGAATGTAGTAGTGCCTTACATCATTTGGAAGTCCTTGGGATATTTATAGATGAAAGATGTGCTGAAATTTGAGCTCTAATGGTCAAAAAACTAGCTGTTAAAAACTAGCCGTTAGGGGTTCAGACGGTGGGTTCGGACGTCCATTCATGCGTCCTACAGCTTGATGAACAGTATCTCAGATGGTCATATACGTCCTACAGCTTGATGAATAGTGTCTCGGACGAGTCATATGCGTCACAGCTGAAGGACTTACTTCATTTTGAGCTCCATTTTTCGGACGCTCCCTTGCGTCCGATCTCCTTTCTTTCGGACACGCTTCATCGTCCGAAAGGTGTTGTTCAAGTTTTGGTTGTTTTTCTTGATTGTGTTTGGATGATCATTTTCATCCGATCCTTCCTGATTTTCTGCACACTTGTTTGCAAACCATTAGTATGATTTGGTCATCATCAGAACATGATTAACATAACTGGGGTTTGTTTGCAAACCATTAGTATGATTTGGTCATCATCAGAACATGATTAACATAACTGGGGTTCAACAATCTCCCCATTTTTTATGATAACAAATCAATTGGACAATTTAAAAAACAACCATAAAATATGAAGTACTATACAAGAGAATTTGTCCATTATTTCTCCCCCTTTTGGAATTATCAAAACACAAGAAAAAATAATGCAATTCAAGCTCGCCCTAAGTTTATTCTCCCTCTCGAAAGATGAATATAATGAGTACACAAAGAATTATGATCAAAACAATTTTCGCTCATTCCTTACCAAAAAGCATCATCAAAACAACGAAGCATGTGTGATGCAATTTCTTGCAAAAACAAATCCATTTAAAAAAGAGAATGCTCCCCCTTTTCTTTGCAAGTAGTGGCTTATTATAGACAAAATTTGGGAAAACAAATTTCCTAGCATTCTAAACAAATTCGTCTCATATAGATGAGTAATATTCAAGAGAACATAGTTCAACTTGATAAATGAAAGCACACAAAACTTTAGATGTTACCCATTTCAATATGATCTTAGCTCATATGCCATGAGCACCCTTCATAGATAATCTATCTTGAATTCCTTGGTGCTCTCCAAGCATACCTACATACAAAGTTAAGCAACAACTTTTGGTACCCAAACTTTCTTGGGTCCAATTGGATTAGTAACATGCTTAATCACCCAAATAGAATTTATTCCTAATTTTTCATTTCTTTTAACATAACAATTTTTCTTTATATGGCCATCTATACAGCCCTTATAGTTATTGCGAAATTCCAGTTTCGGAGAAAGGCTGTGCCTTATACACAACAAATTTTTCTTTCAAAACGTCATTTTCTTTTGTCAGAATTATTTTTATGCACAAGTTTTGAGTTGGCACTCAATAAAGTATTAATTTTAATTTTTAACTCTTTGTTCTTAGCATATGATTCTTTCAAACATTCATGCATTTTAAAAATAAATGATTCAACATCATCATTATCATTATCACATGAATCATCACAAGAATCACAACTAGAGGATACCTCATTATTGACAAGTGCCATAAAAGCCATTTGAGCCTCCTCATATTCTTCTTCAACCTTCTCCATCCGAATTGCAATCATCCCAAGTGATTTGGAAGTTGTTGAAGTGAGGCTTCCTTGAGTCTTTTCTCCTTTTTATGAAGCTTTAAATGCTATTGCTTCTTTTTCTCTTTGCCTCCTCATCTTATAGCTTGTATTTCAACTTCAATTCAAAGGAGGCTAGAGAATTGATCAATGAATCAATAGAGATAGAATTTAAATTTTTAGACTCTTCTATGGCAATGGATTTATGTTCCCATTCCTTAGGTAAAGCATTCAAAATATTTTTATTCTTTTCACCCAAGGAATATTCTTTACCCAAACCTTCCAAATCCTTTACCATATCATTGAACCTACAATACATCTTGTCAATGTTCTCATGAGGTTCCATTTTGAAGGATTCATATTTAGCCACAAGAAGTGACTTCTTTTGCTCTCTAATATCTAACAAGTTCCTTCATGGATTTCTTTCAATTTGTCCCATATCTCCTTGGCCGATATGCAACCTTTTACTTTAGAAAACTCATTGATGCATGCATCCAAAGCATTATACAAAATATTAATGGCTTTAGCATTTAAAGATAAATATATTTTATCTTGTGCATTTAACTCATATCTAGTCTTAGGCCTTAATCTATGAGTATTTTCATCAAGAATATTTGCCTCAAAAGGACCTTCATAAATAATATACCACAATTCAATATCATGTAGATTGAACAAAATTTTCATTCTATCCTCCAATAAACAAAATTAATTCCATTAAACATGGGAGGTCTAGAAATAGAATGCCCCTTTTCAACAAAGCACCATTGGTTGCCATGATCTTTACTCTAATGCAATTTAAGCAAAATAAAGAGACCAATGCTCTGATACCAATTGTTGGCCCCAAAGCAGTAAAGTTCTCCTGTCTCTTGTACACAAAAAGATGTGTATTTTGAAGTGCTTATGAAAATACACACTTTGTGCAACAAAAGAATACTTAAGCACAAATGATCAAAAATAAATTTTTAGCAATCAAAGCTTAAAGAACAAATAACATGATAGATTGAGATAAAGAATATTAAACCAAACTCCCAAGCTTCTCAAGCTTGGAGTACATCCACTAGTAGTATCTCTTTAAAGAAGGTAAGGCAACAACCTTCTTATACACAAATTAGGCTCACCTTTTCACCAACTAAGTTCCTCTAGTTGAGCCAAAGGGTTTTACACTACAACCTCACTTTTGTACACTTGTTATCCCTCCACTCTTACACTTGAAGATCACTCACTAGTCTACTCTTGCTCATACTAATTCTCACTAGTTGAGCCAAGAGAACTATACTACTCAAACCAATACAACCCACAATATTTTAGTCTATTTCTCCCCAAATAGCTCTTACAAGTGTTTGTATTGAATGTAGTAGTTCCTTACATCATTTGGAAGTCCTTGGGCTATTTATAGATGAAAGATGTGCTGAAATTTGAGCTCTAATGGTCAAAAAACTAGCTGTTAAAAACTAGCCATTAGGGGTTCGGAAGGTGGGTTCGGACGTCCGTTCATGAGTCAAACCTACAGCTTGATGAACAGTGTCTCGGACGGTCATATGAGTCCTACAGCTTGATGAACAGTGTCTCGAACGGTCATACGCGTCCTACAGCTTGATGAACAGTGTCTCGGACGGTCATATGCATCCTACAGCTTGATGAACAGTGTCTCGGACGGTCATATGCGTCCCTGCCAAGTGTGATGAATCAGTGTCTCAGACGGTCATATGCCCCCTACAGCTCTGACAGAAACTTACTTCATTTTGAGCTCCTTTTTTCGGACGCTCCCTTGCGTCCAATCTCCTTTCTTTCGGATGCTCTTCATCATTTGAAAGGTGTTGTTCAACTTTTGGTTGTTTTTCTTGATTGTGTTTGGATGATCGTTTTCATCTGATCCTTCCTGATTTTCTGCACACTTGTTTGCAAACCATTAGTATGATTTAGTCATCATCAAAACATGATTAACATAACTGGGGTTCAACAGATCAAACCGACTTCAAGATTAGTGTACCAATCGAAGGAGTTACCTTTTAGTGAGCAGAACAAATTGCTTGACCAGCAAATCGTCATAAGTTCTTGCATTGTTGCATGTCTCGACAAAGTGCACCACATGTTGCTTCGGATTTGTTCTGCCGTCAAACTGTTGAAATTTCAATGGTTGATATCGACATAGCATCATCAAGTTGTCAATTCTTGTAGAAAAGGTTTAGTGTATGCAAGGTTTGATTTTGAACCACCTTCATATTTCACCTTGATCATGCCTTTAATGAACTTCTTCAACTGATCGATAGGCATCGTTCCATCAAAAGTAACGGTACTTCTTTTGCCTTTCCTTTCTATTTAGATGAAATTTCAACTTCTTTATGTCTGCTAGGTGCCTTTGAAGCAATTTGACTACCTTTCACAGCATTGTCTTTCTTGCTGACGAATTGAGTGATGATGGCATCTTGATCTTGTATGTGCTCCATCATTGTATCCGTCATTTAGGTTAGGCTTGCCATTTTATCCTCCAGAGTTTAGGTTTGAGTAACCATAACAGGCATAACAAAAGCCTGATGCTATAGAAATTTTAGAATCTTCTCGAACAAGAGATCTCGTATATGGAGTTCCTTGAAAAGATACAAAGTCACTACTTGATATGTCATCATCATATTTTGAAACTTTGGAATCAAAACCAGTTTCAAGGATCGCAAGGGTCTTCTCGATTGAACCTCCAACATCTTTAAGCCCCAGCACGAGAAAAGATATTTTGGGTGGTGTTGAGCTAAATATAGGAATTGATGCAGACTATGCTTCCATATTGCTTTGGGAGAGGGCTTTCGTCATGCTCCTTGTTGTTGGATTGACAATGCAAAGATTCGCAAAATCATGTGCAGAATCAGTAGCAATTTTTGAATCAATAGCCTTGGAACGAGGAGCCATGGATTTGTCATTCTTTGGAGTCATTGATATAGGTTTACAGTTGAATATATATATATATATATATATATATATATATATGAGATAAAGATCTGGAAGGTAGAGATGGTCCTACCGAGCTTGCCAAAAATTGTGTGCTCGCAACAAAATATTTCAAGTTTGGAAAAAAAAATCTTAACAAACAAGAAATATAGTGCTAAAAGTAAAAGATTACAATCTCTAAGATATTCTCAATATATGGAGAAATAGTCCTTCAATTCCTTACCTCGACACGATCTGAGGGTTTCGCAACTTATTCCTGAATTGAGTGTTGACTTTTTCAAACCTTGACATGGAAGACTTGAAAAACATCTTATGAAGATTTTCAAATCTAGATATATGGAAGACTTGAGGAGAGAATTTGAAGATTCAGACCTTTCAGAGCTTTTAGACTTTAAGATATATATGTGTGTGTCTTGAACCCCTAAGGATGATGCCTATCTTTTTTTTTTTTTTAAGCAAATGCTCGAAAGAGGGCAGAAATTTTATTGATGAAATCAAGGATTACAAAGCCAAATGTTAGAGCAGCCTATAGCATCTAGGTAAACCAATCCCTTGACCGGCTGGGGAATGGTATAGCAATCATATTCAACATAAATAGGTTTTGATATGCTCACTCTCATTAGCTAGACAATCAGCTACATGGTTAGACTCCCTAAAGACATGCTTGAATGAAATCTCTTTCCCAACACAGTAGCTATTGATGAGGCGCAATTGTGGGTCTATGCTCTAAATTGGTGCCGATAATCCTTGAAAGGTGTTAACTAGATGGAGAAAGTCAATCTCAACCACCAGTGAGCGGACCCGTAAATTATGACACATCTTGAGTCCATCTACAAGAACTAATGCCTCAGCTTGTAGGTTAGTTTGTTGTTGATAGTCATTGGAAAATGCTCGAATGCATTGGCTGTTGTGATCTCGGAGAATGCCGCCACCCGATGCCATCCCTGCGTTACCTTTGGAAGCTCCATCCACATTGAGCTTAAGGCATCCTTCGGTAGGGCAATCCCATTTGACAACTAGGACTTTCTTGGGTTTGGTTTGGAGAAGTTGCTTCCAAATGCTGCGTGAGAGTAACAATCATTTGCTGTGGATACTCGTTTAAAGGGATGGGCCGAGACTTGCTGGAGATATTCGCTAAGTAAGAGTAGATGTCCACAATAATCCTTATTGTGCTGCATACTTTTTCCTCCAGAACTGCCATGTTCCTAGCTTTTCATAAGAACCAACAGATTATGCTAGGAAAAATTTTATGAATGGCTCCAATAGCGGAAGACGATGCAGCATCCCGCCACCAGGAATTGAGTTTATCCATTATAGTCGTGGATAGAGTAATCACCATCTCCAGCCAATTTTGAAAGAAATGCCAGATTTGTTGTGATGTTTCACATTCGACAAAAAGATGGTTCACAGACTCTTCATTGCAACATAAGTAGCACTTGGAGGCTAATGAAAAGCCAATTTGCCGTAAGGTATCATCAAGAGGCAGCCGATTGTTCAATAATTTCCACATGAAAATGGATATCTTCGATTGGAGTCTTACATCCCAAATCATTTGTCAAGAGTGAATTCGCATCTTGGGAGAGAAAGTGGATGAGGGTGAGAAGAAGCCTTTGTGTGTGAGGGTCCAAACCATTAGAATGAAATCCGGTTCATCCAACAACAATAGCAGTCTGTGTTGAGGAATGCTGCAATGTTTTGTATCTCCTCATTGGAATATCTCTCATCCAAAAGGGAAGATTCCAGCCATTAGTACCCCCAACCTGTGAAACTTTAAGTTGTTCATCATAAACATGTTCCACCATGTGGGATAAAGGCCCATGTTCAGTCCAAGGATCAAACCAAAAGGAACAATCAGCCTTCCGTAGTAAGAATAGCAACCACTTTTCTGTGTCTTAACGAATATGCAACATCCTCTTCCAAGGAAACAAATCACTCAGTGATGCCAACACTAAGGTGGGATGTTGGTTCTTAAGGTAACGTCGTTGAAAAAAAGAACACCACAAAGAGTCGCCTTTTCGGAATTTCCGCCAAAGTTTGATACAAAAGCCGCGAACCACCGCCTCAAGTGATGAAACTCCTAGGCCATTTGAATACGTTGGTTGGCAGATTGTAGCCCATGATATCCAATGATGCTTTAACATTCCCTTCTGAGCAACCCCTAAAGAAATTGACAAATTTCCGTTCCAGCTCTTTGAGGACTGATTTTGGAGGTGATAGAACCGACAATATGTACATAGGGATGCTACTGAGAACATGCTTGATAAGGATGATTGCCAACCATGAATTCGGGCAGCCACTTTTTCTAATAATGGCTAGTAGAGATTGCGTCTTTTTTTAGCTTTTTGGATAGGACAGCCCAAGTATGTGAATGGAAGGAATTTGTGGATGAAGCTTGATGTTTTCCAAACCTTATTTTGATGATGAAATAAACACTTAACTCTGTAAAACAAGCCTTTGCAGGAACATATCTTTCGGACGCACAGAACCGTCCGAACTAGGTCAAAGCTCCTCGGACGCATTGCATCGTCCGACCAAACTGGCAGAAAGAATGGAATCCTACTGCCTCTTCTCCACATCAGACCGTCCAAAACCTCTGTCGGACGAAGGACCGGACGCATGCACGGACGTCTGAACGAAGCCTCTCAACAATAACTAAAATAAGATCGGACGCTGCCTCGGACGCATTCAATCTTCTTCGGACGTCCGAAACCCCAACAGCTATTTTTTGTGCATTTATTACTTAGCCGTTAGGAACTAGTTGAAACCACTATTTATTGCTCTTATAAATAGGTGCTTTAATAACCTAAAAAAATCATCTAATACATTGAATACAAGCCTAAGAAAAGAGTAATTTGAGTGCAAATTGACTATAGTGCTTTGTTGTATTAGTGTGAAGTTGTGAGTGCAATTCAACTTTGAGTGGAGTGATAATCTTGTATGAAAGTGTGGTTGTATGTAAGATTCTTGGCTCAACTAAAAGAGTATTAGTGTGAGCAAGAACTTCCCAACTTTGTAAAGATTATTGGCTCACCAAGTGTGTGAAGCATTCAAGAGATTTGATACTTCAAGCTTGCTAGTTTGGAAGTATTGTTTGTTCAATTTTTCTCTCTTTACTTTACTGTTCTAGTAAATTTATTATATCTGTATTTAAATTAAAAAAAATAGCTCACTATTTTCTGAAAGCATAATTTTTAGAAACCTAATTCACCCCCCCTCTTAGGTTGCTTTGGGGCCAACAATTGGTATCAAAGATTGGTCTCATTATATTGCTTAAACTGCTATTGAGTAAAGAAATATGGCAACCAACAATGCTCTGTTTTTTGAGGGCCAATCCGTTACTAGGCCCCCATGTTTAATGGGGCAAATTTTATTAGTTGGAGAGATAGAATGAAAATATTTCTGCAATCTATTGACATTGATTTGTGGTATGTTGTCAATGAAGGTCCATTTGAAGCTTCTATCATTAATGATCACACAAATAGAAGAAGAGAAAAGACAAGGAATGAGCTCACTCCACAAGACAAGGCAAACTTGACATTAAATGCAAAAGCCATGAATGTGTTATATAATGCCTTGGATGCAAATGAATCAACTCGCGTGAAGGGTTGCAGTTCTGCTAAAGAAATATGGGATAAGTTGAAAGAAATTCATGAAGGGAGCGATGATTGTTCGTGAGCAAAAGAAATCCTTACTTGTTGCCAAGTATGAATCCTTCAAGATGGAACCACATGAGAACATTGACAAAATGTACTGCAGGTTCAATGACATTATAAAGGATCTTGAATCCTTGAGTAAGGAGTACTCTTTGGGTGAAAAAAATAGAAAAATCCTAAATGCTCTATCCAAAGAATGGGATGCCAAAACAATTGCTATAGAGGAAGCCAAGAATTTAAATTTAATGCCTATTGAATCACTAATCAATTCTCTTACATCTTATGAACTCAAGTTAAAGGCCAAGGTTGTGAATGATGAAGAAGCAAGGCCAAGAAGGAGCATTGCTCTAAAGACCTCTCAAGAGGAAGATGAAAACAGCTCCATCAATCTAGAAGATGAAGATCTTGATGAAGGAGATCTTGCACTCATCACCAAAGGATTTCTTAAACATTACATCAACAAACGAAGAATGAGAAGAGGCGGAGCTACAAACACAAATAATTTCAAAGTGAAGTCTCCCAAGACTTGAAATAAAGAAGCAAAATGATAAATGCTTTGAATGCGGTCAACTCCGACATTTTGCAAATGAGTGTCCTTCCAAGAAAAAGAAAGAAGGAAGAAAACCAAGATTCAACAACTTTCAAATCACATGGGATGATTGCAACTCCGAAGGAGAAGTTGAAGAAGAAATGGAGTCGGCACAAATGGCCTTCATGGCCATTGGAGATGATGAGGTAAATTCTAACTATGACTCTAATGATGAAAATGGTGAATATGATCTTGACGCTTTCATTTTGAAATTGCATGATGTCTTAAAGGAATCATATGCTAGAAATAAGGAGTTAGTTAAAAAATCAAATGCCTTATTGAATGCTAACTCTAAACTTGTGAATGAAAACAATAGGCTATCACAAGAAAATCGTGATTTGAAGAAAAGAATGCATGTGAGATCAAAGGTCAAGGAAGAACAAGCCTCCTTGAAGAAAAGAATGGATGATTTGAATGCTCTCCTAATTAGAATTTTAGAAAGAAAATACTGTTGATATGAAAAGAAATAGAAATATAGCTATCAATAAAAATTTTGTCATGTTTAGAAGGGATGACTTATGCATTGTAAAACCAAAATCATTTTTGAATGGTAATAAAAGCATTATTTGTAGATATTGCCAACAACATGGACATGTTAAGAATATGTGTTATGTCAAGAAGAACGAAAAACTTGGAATGAAAGTTGCATGGATTGAAAGCAATTTCACTAACTCAAATGGACCCAAAAAAATATGGGTACCAACAGTTATCAATTGATTTATTGTGTAGGTACTTAACCTCACCAACAATGCTAAGTGGTTCATAGATAGTGGATGTTCAAGGCACATGACGGGTAATGCTTCTCTCTTCACAAATCTCACATCCAAAAACAGTGGAAAAGTCACTTTTGGAGATAACAATAAAGCAAAATCAATCGGCATTGGTGATGTAGGTAAAAATGGTGAAACTTTGATTAAGAATGTGCTTCTTGTTGATATGGATTTGAACTATAATTTATTAAGTATTAGTCAACTTTGTGATAAAAATTTATATGTATTTTTTACCAAGCATGAATGTCTTATCCTTGATAAAAATCTTATTGTTTTATTCAAGGGCACTAGGCACAATGATGTGTATGTGATTCATCTTGATAAAATTAGCAATAGCAATGTAAAATGTCTTACCGCTTCCATAGATGATCCTTGGCTTTGGCATAGAAGACTTTGTCATTTTAATATGGATTTAATTGAAAAACTTGCCAAGAAAGATTTGGTAAGAGGCTTGCCAAAACTGAAATTTCTGAAAAATAAACTTTGTGATGGTTGTCAATTTGGTAAACAAGTCAAAATTTCTTTTAAACCAAAGAATTTTGTGTCTACTCATAAACCTTTAGAATTGTTGCATTTAGACTTATTTGGACCTACTCAATATGCTAGTCTAGGTGGTTGCAAATATGCATTTGTTATCGTAGATGACTATTCTCGGTTTACTTGGGTATTATATTCTTGTTCACAAAAATGATCTAGCATGTGTATTTGTAAAACTGTTATACACAATTCTAGATTTATATAAGAAATTGTTCGTTTAAGGAGTGACAATTGGTGCCAAATTTAAATTTGGGGGTTTTCCCGACTTCTGTGATCACAACGGTATCTTTCATGAGTTTTCGGTTTTTAGAGTTCCACAACAAAATGGTGTTGTTGAAAGGAAAAATAGGACTCTTCAAGAAACGGCTAGAACTATGATTAGTGAATGTGACTTACCACAATACTTTTGGGCCGAAGCGGTTAACACGACTTGTTATGTTATGAATCGAGTTTTATTAAGATCTTCTTTAAATAAAACTCCTTATGAACTCATTTTTTGTAGAAAACCCGTTGTGAGCTATTTCAAAGTTTTTGGTTTGAAATGCTTTATTTTAAAAATCAAAGACGAACCTTGATAAATTTGACAAAAATTATATGAAGGAATTTTTCTAGGATATTCTAGTGACAAGAAAGCATACTTTCGAGCTTACAATAGAAGAACGCTTTTAATTGAAGAAGTTGTGCATGTTACATTTGATGAAACTAATGATGTTATCTCAAAGAATTTATGTGAAGATGAAGATGTAGGTATTTTAAAGGAACTCGAAAAGCTCATTATTCATAAAGATCATCAAGAGATTACATCAAGCGTTGATATCAACAACCATCAAATTGATGATGAAAAGAATGAGGATGCTCAAAACGATCTTCCAAAAGCTTGGAGATTCGTCTCTAGTCATCCTCAAGATTTAATCATAGGTGATCTATCCGATGGGGTAACTACTCGTTCTCATAAACTTTTGAATAATAATTGTGCATTACTTTCTCACATTGAACCTAAACATATAGATGTTGCTTTGAATGATGAATCTTGGGTTAATGCTATACAAGATGAACTTAGTCAATTTGAGAAAAATAATGTATGGACCTTAGTTGAAAGACCTTCTTCTCATCCCGTTATTGGTACTAAATGAATTTTTAGAAACAAATTAAATGACAAAGGTGAGATCATAAGAAACAAAGCTAGACTTGTTGCAAAAGGTTACGCTTTGAAGATCTATTGATTTGATGAAGCCTTTGCACCCGTGGCCAGATTAGAATCCATTCGCATGTTTCTTGCTTTTGCATGTTTCAATAATTTAAAATTATTTCAAATGGATGTCAAAAGTGCTTTTTTAAATGGTTTTATCGACCAAGAAGTTTTCATCGAACAACCTCCGGGTTTTGAAAGTAAGAATCTTCCAAATTATGTTTTCAAACTTTCCAAAACTTTATATGGTTTGAAACAAACTCCAAGAGCTTGGTATGAAAGATTAAGTGGCTTCTTGATAGAAAATGGTTTCAAAAGAGGTATAGTTGACACCACACTTTTTACAAAAACGGATTTAAAAGGATTGTTAATTGTTCAAATTTATGTTGATGATATTAATTTTGGAGCAACTAATGAAAGTTTGTGCAAGAATTTTTCACAATTAATGCAAGTTAAGAGTTTGAGATGAGTATGATGGGCAAGTTGCAATTTTTACTCGGACTACAAGTTCATCAAACTAAGGAAGGAACATTTATTACACAAATCAAATACACAAAGAAGCTGCTCAAACGATTTGGTATGGAAGATTGCAAACAAGTTGGTACGCTAATGTGTACTTCAACCAAACTTGATAAAGACGAAGAAGGTAATCGTGTTGATGAAAAACACTATAGAGGTATGATCAGAAGTCTACTTTACTTAACTGCTAGTAGACCAGATATCATGTTTGTTGTTTGTTTATGTGCTAGATTTCAATCTTGCCCTAAAGAATCACATTTGATAGCAGTTAAAAGAATTTTTAGATATTTAAAGGAACAACGGATTTTGGTCTGTGGTATCCAAAATCCTCTACATTTGATCTAATTAGCTATTCTGATGCTACTTACTTTGCTGGGTGTAAAATTGATAGAAAAAGTACCAGTGGTATGTGTTATTTTTTGAGAAATGGTCTTGTGTCTTTGAAGTAGTCAAAGGTTTAGTAAAAAACAAAATTTCATTTCTCTTTCTACGGCTGAAGCCGAATACATTGCTGCCGGAAGTTGTTGTGCAGAACTTCTAAATGAAACATACTCTAAAAGATTATGGTGTAATTTTTTAAGCAAAGAAATATTGTGAGACAACACTAGTGCAATTAAGCTCACAAAAAATCCTGTTATGCACTCTAGATGTGTAACACATTGATGTTCAGCATCATTTCATTAGAGACCTCGTTTGTAAAAAGAAAATTCGTGTTGATTTTGTGCCTACTTCAGATCAATTGGCTGTATATTTTTACAAAACCCTTAGCTCTAGATCGCTTTGAATCACTCAGAAAATGTTTGGGGATTTTACAGATAAATTTGGTATAGGTTCACAGTTCGGACGCATTCCTTCGTCCGAACAACTTTCCTTTCAGACGCTCTGGATCGTCCGAAAGCATTATACACTTCTCGGACGCTCATATTCGTCCGAACAATATTCTTTTTTGCTTAAACAAATCTGAGCCAATGGTCCGTTTTGCGCAGCATCGTCCGAAAGAACTTCGGACGCATTGGCTCCTCATTTGGCAGTCCGCTCTTCAGCTTTCGGACGCTGTGTCGGACGCGCCCAAACGTTCGGCCGTCCGAAAGGTACCCCTATTTGATTAAAATCATCCAAATTCCCCTTTTCGGACTTACCCTCTCCCCCGAAAACCCTCAGGCAATTTTTTTCCTCTCCACTACCCCCTCCAAATTCCCACTCTCTCTTTCAAAATTGATTGGAAAATCATCCTACCCATAGCCCTTATCACCTAAATCTCATCTTATTTCACCCATCCACCATCTCATTTCCTCAAAATATCACCAATCCTCAAATTTGTTTTAATTTCCCCTTCTTTTATTACAATGGTGAAATCTCGCGGAGGTTCCTCTATAGCAATCGGGGTCGAAAAACTAAAGGCAAGGCTCCAGTACGAGGAGAATCATCAGCCAATCCTCAAGTCTCCACCACTTCAATTTTATCAAAATTTATCGATGCCAAGGCATCTGAACGGAGACGAAAAGAAATATATACTTCCCTTCTAAGTAAATATATTATCGTCCAACGTCCTGTTTCTCACAGTCTATTTGATGAATATAATCTTCCCATTATCAAATCTTGTTTTGAAAAACAAAATTGGGGTCATCTTGTGCATCTTGATTTACCTGTTTATCATGACATGGTGCTTCAGTTCACGGCCAATTTTCGGAAAGGCCCTACTGTTCGCACTCTCATTTCTCGTGTTAACAGCACCGATCTTGAGATTTCATCAAACATCATTAACACCAATGTTGAATGTGAAGTCTCAAACCCCACTGATTTTTCCTATTTCTTTTCGTTAGACAAATGCCCTCTGATGATACTCAGTTTGATATTGATGAAGTTAGAGCAATTTTTAACATTCATTTTAAACAGGCATCGGAAGCCAAAACTACATTGTTCGCTCCTGAACTTAATATTCTATACACCATTGTCACAAATCTATTATTACCAACTGACGGGCATCGTACTAAGCCCGGAAAAATACAACTTTTCACTTATTTTTTTGTATTTTCAAGGGTATTCCTCTTGATTTTGGGTATCTTTTTTGTTCCCTATGGGAACTCTTTCTCACTGATACCCGAAGAAACATTCCTTTTGGAAAATTCCTCACCAAAATTTTTGATTTCCTCAACATTCCTTTCAGCGGAAACAAACAATATCCTCCCTATTTTAACAAATCCTACATTGAACGCAAAGGTCTCCGTTTTCTCAACGATCAATGGCTAACTAGGGCAGCCTTTGATATTGCACAATCACAAACCCATGCCTCCACCTCTGATTTTGCTATTCCTCATTCTCCTACTCCTCAACCACCTCCACTTACATCTGAACCCTCTACTTCTGAACCATCTCTTTCACATATCTGTGGACTTCTCACCTCTCTGAGTACTCAAGTCAGTTCATTTCAACGTCGCACAAATCGAAAGTTAAAACGACTTGAAACTCGTCAAATGATTCTCCAAGAGGCCCTCAGTCTTGGCATGTCTGCTTCGGCTCAAGAGTTCAATTTCCTAATCTTCAGTCCCAATATGTCACTTGAGTCATTTCTGACAGTGATGACCCTGAAGATGAACATACACGTGACGACAATGCAGAAGCTGCTCAAGAAGCTGCCGATGACGATGACGATGACGACGATGCTGAAGATGTTGACGACACGTTTGACTTTATCATGCAACGTCGTACTGGGGAGGAGGATGACAGTGAAGCCACCGCTGAAGATGTTCCATCCAAACGCCAAAAAACTGAAAAGCGCTCCAAAAAGCGCAATGACTCACATTAGTTCTTTTTGTACTTTATTTTCAGCAGTTCTCTGCTTATTAGAACCCTTCAGTATTTCTTTTGGTTTTCAGCAATTCTGTGGCTTGGTTATGTATTTACTTGACTCTAGCACCATTAGAACTTTTCAGTTGGTTGTATTAAACTTGTTTCATTTCTATCAAACTACTTGCATAATCTAAGGGGGAGTCTTTTTTATTGTGTCAAAAGGGGGAGTAGTTATATTATTGTGCTTAACTTAGCTGTGATATGATTGATATGTTGTGCTTTGATATGATTGATATGTTGATAATTGATATCCAATTATGATATATTGCAAATTGATTAGTCATATCCAATTGAGGTTTGTCATCATCAAAAAGGGGGAGATTGATGTTTTCCGAACCTTATTTTGATGATGACATAAACACTTAACTCTGTAAAATAAGCTTTTGCAGGAACATATCTTTCGGACGCACAGAACCATCCGAAATTGGTCATGACTATCGTCAGACGCATTATCATCGTCCTATACTATTCTTGAATGTAACACCAATGGCAAAATTTGGAATTTTTGGACGCTTCAGGACCGTCCGAAACCTCTGTCGGACGAAGGACCGGACGCATGCACGGACGTCCGAACGAAGCCTCTTAACAAAACTAAAAGAAGATCGGACGCTGCCTCGGACGCATTCAATCTTCTTCGAACGTCCGAAAACCCAACGGGTATTTTTTGTGCATTTATTACTTAGCCGTTAGGAACTAGTTGAAACCACTATTTATTGGTGGAACTCTTATAAATAGGTGCTTTAATAACCTAAAAAAATCATCTAATACATTGAATACAAGCCTAAGAAAAGATTAATTTGAGTGCAAATTGACTATAGTGCTTTGTTGTATTAGTGTGAAGTTGTGAGTGCAATTCAACTTTGAGTGGAGTGATAATCTTGTATGAAAGTGTGGTTGTATGTAAGATTCTTGGCTCAACTAAAAGAGTTTTAGTGTGAGCAAGAACTTCCCAACTTTGTAAAAATTATTGGCTCACCAAGTGTGTAAAGCATTCAAGAGATTTGATACTTCAAACTTGCTAGCTTGGAAGTATTGTTTGTTCAATTTTTCTCTCTTTACTTTACTGTTCTAGTAAATTTATTATATCTGCATTTAAATTAAAAAGCTCACTATTTTCTGAAAACATAATTTTTAGAAACCTAATTCACCCCCCCCTTAGATTGCTTTGGGGCCAACAAAGCTCGTCTTAGCTAGGATCAACCGGACTCGAGCTAGAGCCACCTTTTTAGAGGTAAGTAGAAGGGGCATTTGGACTTGTCGAAAAGCTGTCCGGAGGAGAGCTCAAACCTTGAAAGAAAGCTCATAAGTTGCCGAATGGACTTAATATCTCCCTTCATAAAAACAACAATGTCATCTGCGAAGGCCAAGTGAGAGATCGTTGGACACTGCTTCGGAAGCGAATAGTGTGTTATTTTGTCCTGTCGAAATTGGTCCTTCAATCCTTGATAAAACGTTTCCAGTATTAGGATCAATAATAGAGATGATAAAGGGTCTCACTGGCGAACCCCTCTGGAGGATTTGAAGAAGCCTTTGGGTGCACCATTAATGAGTATAGAAAACCAACAATCTTCCAAAATATGCTGCATAAGGGAGATCCAATGTTCAGCAAACCCAAACTTTCATAGAATTGCATAGAGGAAAGGCCAAGAAAGCCTATCAAGATGCTTTGGCAAGGTCAAGTTTAACAATCATATTTCCTCCCTTTGTTTTTCGATCCATGAAGTTGACTAGCTCTCAAAGTGAACAAGAAGGATGTTATCCGTAATGTCTCTCCCTTGAACATAGGCTGCTTGTTCCAGTGAGATGAGTTTCGACAGAATGGAGTCAAGGAAATTGGCCAAAATTTTAGTACAAATTTTATTGACGAGTGGGCACTAGCTAATAGGCCGAAAATCACTAAAGGAATTGGGGTTGGCTACTTTTGGAATTAATGCAATAAGAGTGCTAGTGAACATCCGTGGCAATCTTGCACCTTTGAGGAAAGCACACACTGCGAGGAGGATGTCGTGGTGGATGATATCCCAACAAGTAGTGAAAAAGATCCCATTGTATCAGTCAATTCCCGCTGCACTGTTAGGGTTTAGGGAGAAAACTGCCTCCTTTAATTCCTCTATTGACAGCTCAGACAATAAATACTGGTTATCCACATCCGAGACCTTGCACATGAGGTGGTCAAGTAATGATGGGTCTAAAGCAGTGGTATGAGAAGTCAGGAGTTTCTTAAAGTGGGTAATACCTGCATCCTGCACTCAATGAGCTGCAAATTTTCAGTCCATTGCCCGTCAACTTTGATTCTAGATATGCGCAATCGCTGCCTTTTAGAAAGAAGGGTAGAATGGAAAATTTTGGAGTTTTTATCACCCTCTTTCAGCCATTTCACCCCCGCCTTTTGCTGCCAAAAGGTTTCCTCTTCCGCAAGGCCCCGCATGTGAACAGCTTGTGCATAAGCCAAAGCAATTTGATTACTTTGGCATTGATGGAGTAGAAGAGCTTCTTCCTTGCTTTTGACTTCTTGTTCAGCCTCATGTACCTTTGCGAAAACATTGCCAAATATGATGTGACTCCAATTTCTCAGATCGGCTTTAAGTCATTTAAGTTTGGAAGCAAGAATAGAAATAGGGGAACCGGTACAGTGCAAAGACCAATTGTTGCTCACAACCTGCAAAAAATTCTTGTGTTTAGCCCACATATTAAGGAATTTAAATGGCTTTGGGCCTGGTGTTATTGGTGAAGAAGCATTGAGAACTAGTGGCAGAGTGATCCGAGCACGTCTTGAGAAGGTTCGCAACATTAATATGTTGTAAGGCTGCCATAAATTCAGCATTACAAACAAATCTATCCAACTGCTTCCAAACCACAGTTCCAAACCTGTTCCCATGCCAAGTGAATTTGTAACCTTGAAAAGGTAGAGCCAAGAAGCCACATTCATGAAGACAATCATTGAATTCACCCATCGTGTCAAGTTGCAAAGAGCTAGAACCTTGATATTCATCGGAGCTTGAGATAACATTAAAGTCGCCGCCCCCCAGCCATGGAGTTGGAGTTTGAGGTTGGACAGCTTGGAGATCTCCCCAGAGAACTCTCTTTTCCAATTTTGTGCATTTTGCATATACAAAGGAAGCTTGCAAGACAGTATTGTGAAGAGAAGAGGAGATAGAAACATGTAGAAGCTGGTCTGAGCTAAAAGTGGAAGCTAAACCAAGCTCATTATTCCAAAAATTCCAAATTTTGCCATTGGTGTTACATTCACAGTGATCAAAACAGCTAATTTGAGTGCAAAGAAAGAGATTCGAGCTTTGTCCACCATGGGCTCCAGGAAAGCAAGAATTTTTATTTTGTGCTGTTTGATAAGTAACTTCAACCTACGTAATGAGGGTTTATTAGCTATCCCCCGTATATTCCATATGAGGACACTATCCATTTAGTACTGAGGGGAGGAGGGCGAAGTGGTAGTTTTCCTAACCAACCGAGTGCGTATAAGAAAAGGCATGGTGTAGATTCTCTTGAGTCTTTTCTTTTTGGACAAGGACTTACCAGTTGGCTGTGGAGTGGGAGAAGATGGATGGATAACCTCCGTCATTGCATGGTTTGCATGGAGAGATTCATTGTCCGAAAAGTAACACGGTAACTCTTCCATAATTTTACCATGAGAGATGAAAGAATCATCCAATGAGGGATTATTTAAGATTCGTCTATCCCTTGCTTTTGGGGTAGTCGAGTTTAGTTGTGACTCTTGCAAATCAGATGTGGCTCCACCATCCAAGAGTGTTCAATATTTGAACTTGCAAAGTTTGCTCATGTGGATAAGGTACCATTTTCTGGTTTGAATTAATAACCTTATCCAAGGTTGTTGGAGTGATCCCATGGAAGGTGGGATTTGAATTTTGAACCACAGGTTGTTGGGATAATCCCTCAACCGTTTCTGGTTGCTTTCCCACCGGGTTTGGTTGCTCCTTCACCGATTTTGGTTGCTCCTCGACCGTTTCTGGTTGCTCCTCCACCATTTTTGGTTGCTCCTCCACAACTAGTGACTCCTCTTTGCTTGGTTGCCGACCTTGAGATGAGTTTTCACTCGTATGTGCAATATCAACGCCTTGTGAAAAATTTGGCAATGGGATTATTGTGTTTGCGGCTGTTGGGACACCATCAAGTATAGCATGACCAACCATATTTGCTCCATTATCAACAAGTGTAGAAGGTGGGGTTTGCTTTGGTCCCAATGGACCTGCTTCTTGGTGCTTCACCAGAGTCCAACGTGTTTGAATAGGCTTGCTTTGCTGGATTGTTTGTTCCCGGTGCCATAGCTTGTTTTGCCAAACTCACTTTTCCCAGCCTACATGTTTCAATGGAATGGCCAATTTTCTTACACTTTGTACAGTACAATGGGAGATCTTCATAAGTGATTTTTTGCCACAAACCCTCTTTTCCAACCCCTAGCCATACCCTTGAAGGGAGTTCAGATACTAGGTCAACTTCAACGCATACCTTTGCAACACTTGGCCTGGTGAATTGTTCAGTGGCTATGTCCAGTTTGAGAGGAGTACCAACAGCTTAAGCAACACTAAACACGCCTTGCTTGTTGAAAAAGATTGCTGGGAGTCCCTCAAAGGTGATTCGTATAGGGACTGTGGAAGGTTCTTCATCCGTGGTAAAGAAAGGATGCCATTTAAGAACACGCATGTAAAAGCCATTGATCGACCAAGCAGTCTTAAGCCAGCAACGAAGATAGTCTTCCTCCCAAGAAAACCGGATGATAGCGTGCTTAAAGTCAAGATACCCGATGCAGAGTAAATTGTCCTTTAAAGCCAACTGTGTGGAAACTTTTCCGAAGTGTCTCCATTTCGGCTTCCCCCTCGGGAAATTCCCCACCAGTGTGAACCGAAATGGTGCTGCAAGCTTTTGAATTTCATCCTTAGAGAAGAAAATGGCTAGTTCTCCTTTGTGCGATTCGAGTGCCTTAAGTGGCGTGTCGGGTTTTGGTGATGGAATGCCTGATTTTTGTCCATCCAATAGAGCTTGTGCAAAAATTTTTGGTTGCCCTTCAACCGGTGGTTGAAGGACAACTAGATCAGCCATGATCGAGAGTGCCAAGGATGATATAGTAGTGTGTAGAAGTCGAGTTTAGAGTGAGAAAGTAGAGAGAAGGATGACGCCTATCTATATATGTATGAGTGGGGAGCAAGTTGGAAGACTTTAATACATGTGTACCTCTTTACTTGCATAGTAAGAAATAAATTCCTATTTCTTTACACACATAAGAGATATGAATATATAAGGACTCTATGACTTTGATATATATATCTCCTTATTTTAATATATTAATAAAGAGATAAATACTAGTATGTGTCTATCCTCTATTGGCGAAGTCTTGCAATCATGTGACATGACCTAATTTAATTGGAAGAGTGACAAAAATGCATTTGATTGGTCAAACCGACTCATCTTGATATGTGGAGCAATATAATTGGTTTTAAATTAATCAATATTCTTAAATATACATGACATATGGCATTATTTAATTGAATCATAATCATGCCAATTAAATTAAATTTTTAGACAAATGATAATTTTAATTACGAAAAATTCCATTGTCTACAATTATTTTGACCAAAAAGTTAATTGAATGACTAAAAGTCGATAATTCTGATAACTTGGTAACTATTTGTGGATTAATTTGAGGAAGAGATCAGATTGTTGCTGGATATATCCTAACTAGGAGAGTTGGGCTTGAGGAACTTTAAAATCTTTGTTAGACGAAATATTAGAAGAAATACAAGGTAATGAATATATCTTATAGGACATAGAAACTCACTTGAGTTGAATAAGAGTTTCTTGTCAATTATTAGTGCTGAAGAAAATTGGCATCACATAAACAGAAAAAGAAACACGACTTCCAACATATGACAAGCCATTTTCCTTATCATGTGCAATAAATTAAAATATCAATCATGTGTTGGCAAGAAGAAAAAAAACAATAGTTAAGCTTATTTGCAACTAAATTCTAGAAGAAAAATATTTTCTTAAAAAAATTTTAAAATAAAAAATGTAAAATTCAACGGAAGATGGTCATTTTTCCCATTTTTTAATCTTAATCAGAGATTGGAAGGTAAATTTTAGATAGATCAATGTGTATAGTCCGACATATACTTTATGATCTTCATTTATACCTTAGTTTAGCAAAGAATTTAACTAGACTGAAAACTTTACAAACTAAAATAATATACTCCTTCTATCCTATTAAAAGTGTTATACTTTCTATTTTGAATTGTTCCCAAATTTTTCTCACTACAAAAAATGGCAAAGAACACTTTTTCCTACTTCTACACATTGATTTCACTAGTTTTTAAAGTAAAAAGGTGGGCCATCAAAACTGTAACAATTCAGAACTGTATGGCCGGGAATATCACTAATTAATGGATAGAGTTGTTTAAACAAAATTTGATGAACTAAAAAATCGATGAAATCGATCTACTTCCAACAGTTAATAGAATACTCGAAATGATTATTTATAGCTATTTGGATATTTACGAAATTAGTTCGGATAGCAGTTCATATTTTTCAGAATTACTGGGTATCCGAACCAATCCATATGTATGGGTATCTTTGTAATTTTACAAAATAAGGTTTATGCAAGGGACTTTTACGTCATTTTTCATTAATTTTTCCACTCTATTTCTATCTAAATGGGCATTTATGTAATTAATAGTTAAAATTTTTTCTTTTATTAAAAAATTAATAAAATAAATAAATACAAAATTATCAGTTCAAATGGCTACGATTCCAAACGAATTTTAGAGAATAATCAATTAATCTTGATTATTCTATTAATAGATCGGATATGATTCAATTTTTTCTTAAGTTGATTCGACCGATTTAAATATATTTCTACGAACATAAAACGGGATAATCAATTGATGAACACCCCTAATGGAGCTGTCATTGTGTTTCTCATGCACAATGAAATCAAATTAGACTTTTTAGGAGACAATCAAGTCAGTGGGCCCATATATCCCAAAGCCATACAAATCCCAAACAAAGTCAATAAGTAGAAAGACAAATGCGGAATTGAGTACCAAAACAAGCAAAAACTTTGAATCATGCATAAAAAAGTTGGTACACGGAGAAATGACAATAAATATGGAACGTAGAAAATATATTAAAAAAAATTAAAAAAGGGTGATACGCTGGGTAAAGTCCAATTTAAAACAACTAAATATTTTAAGCCCGGACACATATATAGTAAAGAAAAATAATCTTTTCTTCTAGTGGAGAAAGCAAATGAAATGATGACACGTGGAAAGGTGAAAGAAAATGAAGTTCACATATTTAAAAGAAAATTTGGAAGGTCATCTTAGGAAATGGTTTGGCTGGTAGTCTAACGTGTAATCTCATTGGTTGTTCAAAGTTATACTTTAGCCCTCAAGAATGTAGACGAGTTCCACTGTGCCATACTAATAATTAAAATCATGCCCTATTAGGAATTATTATTATTATATTTTTTTTTTGTGTTATGAAGTGTACTTGAAACTAAAACGAATTATGTTTAATCTCTTCCATAAAATTATTAATTTACAATTAAATTTAAAATAATTTTCTAACTCTAAACGAGTTTTTATTCACCGGCATATTTGTTGATGAAAAGATAAATAGTGCTACACTATCAAAAGACCTTTTAACCAAATGCTGCATGTAAGAAAGATTAAACAACAATAATAAGGAAGTCCTTCATATATACTTTACCTTCCAATTTAATATATAAGTACAAAAGAACATAAATAAATTTCATTGTATTTCGTGTATGTAACAAAAAACTTTAAATAGAGTTATTTAACATTCAAATAATTAAAAGAACTTTAAAATTAAAAAGTGGAGTACAAGTATAATTGTAGTTGTTTAATTAAAAAGTATATCTCATTGATTAAATATTCACATTAGTTTTAGTTTTTAAGTGTTATTAAGTTTTTAAGTGCAATTCATACCATTATGTTCTTATATTACATCATTTAGTTTTAGGAATAATCTTACATACACTGTTAGTATTAAAAATTGTTTACACCTACGGGTATTGATGTATGCCACATGTGCATTGTTTAAATGTTAAATATTATTTTTATACATACAGCATACATCCAAATCCGATAGTGTAAAAAATTTTCTACACCGACGGTATATTAAGATTAACCTATAGTATTAGAGTAAATCTTTTATACACCGTCGATGTATAAAATCTTTATACCATTAGGCTTAGATACATGACACGTGTATTTTTAAATTTCAAAATATATTTTTACATATGTAACATACATCTAAAATTAATGGTATAAAAATTCTCTAATTTTTGTACACTAATAGTGCATGATAAAATTTATTCATAGTTTTATACTTGTTATATCAATGTGGATGAATTGAACTCGTAAATCATATAGTCTAGTATTTATAAGTTAACATTCTATAGTCTTTTTGTACATATATTTATCAATGCTTCATTGTTGATTAAATTGACGGTGGACTTAAAAAAAGGGTCCGCACAAATAATTGAATTTTTTTTTTTGCCTTTTTAATTAATGTGAAGATTAATCAGCTAATAAATTAATAAAATCAATTAAAATTTTGATATAAGTGTCTAAAATTTTTTTAACCAATTTTAATTTTACTTCGAACATGTCAATAATTTTTTAATTGAATTTTGAATTCAATAATTTTGGGTAAATTTATTAACCGAATTTATTAGCATACATCGTGCATATGTATGGTGATTGTATTATGCAAATTATAGTATTAATAAGAATTATTATGTATTTTATTTTATAGGTAATAAATTACGTGCTATAAAGAATAAACAGGGAAAAAAAATTTAAAAAAAAAAATTATTTTATAGATTAAAAAATTCCTTGATATTAAATTACGTGCTACAAAGAATAAGGGAAAATAAATTCAAATAATATTCCATTTCCTTTACTTTTCTATTCGTCTAAGTTAGAAGTTAAAATAATTTTACAGAGAAAAACAATACTAGAATATAGATGTATAAAAAAACTAGAATTAAGATAATTTATTGATATCAAGTTTTGGTGGTAAAAAATAAGATTTTTTTTTTTCCTAATGTAAGCATCCCATGAGCCGAACAATAAAAGAGAATGAAGATTGACAAGCATGTAGCCGACCAATAGAATAGCTATGACCTGCATTACATTAAACTAGTAAATACAATAAAAGCAATAATCTTTTTACGTAATAATAGTATCAAAAGAAACCCAACATCAGGATGCTATTTTTCACACCAACCATCACATGTAGTAGAAAAAATTAGAGTCATGGTGTGGCAAAATAAAAAAAATAAAAACAAATACTGTCACGTAATGCCAACTTATATAAGGCAAAAACCTGAACAATTAATTCATAAATCAGTAAAAGTGGAGGATGGAAACGTTGTATACACATGAATGTGTTACAGGTTCCTGATTTTAGTTTTTTTTTTTTTTTTTCTTTCCAAAAACAAGAAAAAAAAAAAAAAACAAATGCATGCTGATTGTTAAACCTGTTAATATTTATTCTCAGGAAGATAATTTGATCACTCAAGTCCAGAACAGTTTCATTTGTCATATTCTGTACCTGCAACACCACAAAGCATTGTTTCTAAAGCTACCCATAGAAATTTACAATCCAATTTAAAATACTAATTCGGTAGAAACTTGTGTGTTTAGTTCAAAAACATCAATAATTTTCTTCTGCAGGTCCATGTTTAGTCCAAAAACATCAATAATACCCATAGATGGTAAAATCTCACCTTTTTTCTCTGATTTGCACCTTCCCAAGGGCTCTCAGGGGTACATCACAAACACCCTTACTTGAACTCTGCAAAATATCTTAAGCGTTTATGAAGGTTTGGATGCCAAGTTTCCAGTAAACATCACAGGAGGTTGAGGTGACGAAGCCATTTCGGTATTAGATTGTCAATGCCCTGAAAATGTATATCACCCAAATAAGGAAAATATCAAAATCATTGATCATATTTGGCTAAGACCAAATGCTTGCCTGTAAACAACAATGCTTGGACATATGCCACAAACTTTGCCCCCGAGAAGTGAATATTGTACCAAGACCGGACTGATTGATGGATCAGTAAGATACTTGTGAATTAATGGAGAATATAAAGTGAATTTTGTGTGCAAGCAATTCCTTCAGGTCCTCATATTTTTATGCTTTTTTTTTTTTTTTTTTTTTTCAAAAATTTTTAGTAATTTACATAAATTATATAGGGAAGAGACCTGTCCAATCATCAAAACTGATGGTCACTTGCAAATATAGATCCATGACAAAGCCATACTGCTGCAGATAATTATCATCAAATTTGTTAAAGGAATTGCTGCTTCTTGCCACTTGAAAATACAATATCCCAAACCTCCTTATGTAGGACTCCTTTTGATTAAAATAAAACAGGGCAAATGGAAGAAAAGGAAAGACAAAGATTTAGGTGATCAAGAGGACTCCACATTTCCACTTCATCAAATCCTCAGTTTCGCAGAATAACTAGATATGAGAAAACAACTTTGAAGACATAATGCAGATAAGAAACATGTCAAAGGAACCTAGAATCAACTGTAGTGATTGCTAACTCTTCACCAAAAAATAAATAAATAAAAATTGCCCAAACAAGATTTCATCTTTACTCCGTTATCAGAACTGGAAATCAACAACTATGTGAGAAGATGAGAATCACCTGAAAGTATACATCTCAAAGTATAATTAAGATTTTTAATCTCTGCTTACTTCAAAATATCCAAAAACAAATAAAGAACCACAAAGAGGGGGAAAAAATCTACAATATAAGTTTTATTTTGACTATATGTATGAGCTAACAATTGAGAACAGCAACTTAGAAGTAAGGAAACAAGAAACTTAATCAGACGAGTTGGCAATGTAATTGTCCAAGATTCATCAATCCATTCACTAAATCGATGGTAACAAATAAATGAAATTAATTATCATAATTAGAAAACAAAACAACAAATGTTGAATTGAGTATGCATGCATTAGATAATTAGCTCAGAGAATGATTAATAAGGAACAAGCCTAGAAGAAGATTAAATACCAAACGAAAATCAAAGAATCAAAAAAGAGTAAGAGACCAGAGAGAGGAAAGTACTGGAAAGATGAAATTCAAGAAATTGTGCAAAAATCTCCGATGACTGGAATCCAATTAGATGAATTAAATCTCAATAGCTCCTTGTCGTCGTCATCGCCGTCGTCATAACGTCCAAATCAATTTTATTCAGATTCTCCTTCAAATTGGCGATTGAACCCAACATTTCGCAAAATTAGTAAACTATTATAAAAAATTGTGAATGCTTACATTTGTGTAATTACTATGACATGAAACTTTGTGATGTATCCGAGAATAGAGTACAATTCTGTAATCCAATTCGAGGGAATGAAGGAGAAGGGAATTAGGGGTTTAGGGTAAGTAAGAAAATATTACTATAAATTCATCCTGGCCTCCCTATATATATCTTACTAAATTTTAGGTAACCTTCATAATATTTAATTTATACTATAAAATTTACAAATAAAAATATAAATTAAATCTATCAAAATATTTATTAGATGTATCTAAAATATTATTATCTTTTTTCACTCCATAACTATTATGTTTTTTTTGTTCCCTCCATTATTGTAATGCTTTTACCCATAGTTGTTAAGCTCGTTAGCAGCATCCCCACTTAGTGATCGGTCTACTAGTTCACGCAAATTCGAAAAAGTTATCACAGATGAATGAAGGGCGTACGTAGGTAGAAGTCTTATTGGAGTGGGGGGAATCTCCACCCGCTATGGAAGAGAAATCAAAATTGGCAACTTCCCGGATTAAATACTTAAGGGGGATGAGCATATACGGTGCGTGGACAAGATAACTGGATAGAGAATACTAATTTAGAAAGCCTTTTCTAATGCTATCTAGCCGACTCCTACTGCTTCCTATACGTATGAAGACTTTGTAAGGTTTTTTTATTTAAAATAAACGTAAAAATGGAGTCGACTGGATAAGGCCCTTCTGGAAAGGGTTACGGGAACCACATGTAGGAAAACTTGGATGTGTGTTTTTGACCTGGCTTTCCAGAGGTATTTAATAACCTTGCTTCTGCTTGCCCCTAGTGCATCTCTACTAACTATTACCCATTTATTTTGGAATAAATTTTTTAGGAGGGACAATTTTACATATTTCTGCCAAATCTTTCTATTATTAAGTACTGGTACGATTTCGATGTATTTCGATTCTTCCAAATAAGAGAGCTTTGATGCTTTTGAATTTATTGTATTAATTCTTTGGTCTGGAAAGGAACCCGACGAAAAAGACGGGTGACTGAATTAGTGATTAAACCGGTACATTACTAGCTCAATCGGTAGTTTACTGAATATATATAATTTAATTAATAATATATAATAATTTTAAATTATTAGATATAAAATATCTGTTGAAAATATTTATAAAAACATATTTATTAAATTTTTGTATATATTTGATGAATTTAAAATAAATAATTATTTAAAAACAAAACAAAACATATTAAAATAGTTATCTTTAAACCTTGTATAGTATTATGATGTATAACAAATATATAAAAATTAAGAGTGAAATATGAAATTTGGAAAGGGTAAAAGAAATTAATGTTAAGATAGCAATCAAACAAGTAGTAAATGGTGTAATGGTTGAAATTCCATACTTATTCACTTGGTTTAGAATTCGAGTTTTGGCGAAGAACCCAGAGTTTCTTAAAAAATCGGCCAGATTCTCGAGTTGGTTAAGAATAGAAAAATTAATTATACATGAGAAAAGACTAAATAAAAATATTATTTTAATTATTTTTATTTTTTATTCTTAATAAAATAGTTATTTTATAACTATTATATATATTTAATCATATTATAAATTCACAAATAATTATTTTCTTTCTCTAACTATTTATTCAAGCACGCTCTTGCATGCTTCTTAATTGGACTCATTTATGTTATTTTATATATGTTTGTATGCCAATAACATCTAGAACTACCTATTATATTAATGTGATTAATCAGGTATTTGTTTTGTTTATGACATGAACTTATTGTGGATTAGAATCAATGTATAATAAATAATTAGTTGTTCAGCGCTGCAAATAAGTTAATAAGAGTTGGATTTTTAAATTTATTAGTATTAATAACTTCATTCAATTAGGGAATTAAGCTTACTTTTACCAAAAAAAAAAAGTTCAATCTTGCTAACATTTGACAGAAAATTTATAAGAGAAGAGAAAATGCCCATGACAAACTTTATGCATAGTATTTGACTTGGTTGGATTTGAATTCAATAACACATCTTTTTAGTATCAAAGTTTTTGTCCAACTTAAAAATCACAAAATTAATAATAATCTAAATAAAAAATTTAATTTTGATCTATAAAAGTGAAAAAAATAGTAGAGTATATAATTCTATTTTCTTATCTCATTTAAATTTTTATTATGATGAATTCAGATTTGTTTGTACCTTCCATACACGATGAAAAGAAAATTAACCAAACAATTTGTTAATTTTATATTTTTTCAATAGTAATATTTGATTACAAAATTCTTATCTTTAATAAATTATTTCGTAAAATATTGGGGTTTACAGTAATCGTTGATCAGGTAAAAAACAAATTTAGCTCATGATACGTTGCAATACCCAAAATATTATAAAATAGTCATTGTAACACATACAAAAATTCAATGCATAATTTGTGATGCTAATATTAGAAACCTACGTAGATGTAACTATAAAGAGCATCACAAATTTTGTAAATAAATCATACTTTTAAATATTCTATATAGTTGTTGGTATATATTGAGTTTAAATGCGAATTTTGAAAATTATAATACCAGTTATTATAGTATTTGACAAAAAATATTTGTTTAAAGTAATTTATTGATGAGTTAGAAAATTTTCAACCAATGGTATGACACCTTTCCAAAATAGTTTATAATAATCATTGTAAGACCGATAAGAATATTATGCATAAATTGTAGAAATGGAATATATAAAAAATAAGTAGGCAATGTAAAAGACAACATAAATTATGAAATAAAATCATACTATTAAATGTTCTAAAATAATTGCATATATAAATCGTATTACACGTCAACTTTGGAAACTATAATTCAATTTTATACTATTTAACAAAACAATAAAATGTGGATTAAATATTTTGGTAAACAATATACGGAATCAATCTAAAAAGTACGCAAAAATAAAAATAAATTCACACTTTTATTAGCTTCAATTTCATTTATATATATTTAACAAATATAAATTTTACTTTTATAGTAAAATACTATGTCAAAATACAATTTCGGAGTTAATCACGTTCGATACCATTTAGGATGAAGGGAAGAATTCAGAACATGAATAAAGTCCTAAAGTGAAGCTGATGTCATAAGATTAGGAAACGTGAAAAAATACCAATATATTCTCTATTTTCATACATGATTACACAATATCTTAAAAATTTAATAGCGATAGAAATTATATAAAATTATATGTTATTTTGCATTTCAGAGTAAAATAAAAAAAAATTTCATTAATGTTCTACACATTTTAGAGCAAGACAAAAGAACAATTTTTTATTTTCATCTTTTGATAATGATTTTAATATATTATGTGCTACTTGTCCATATTATGTAGAATATATTTGTTTAATCTGTTTACTTTGATGTTTTTGTTTTTACATTTTACTTAGTTTCATTTTTTCTTATGTTTTGAATTTTTAATTAATCATTTTGTATTTATTACTATATATTATTTGATTTCGTGTAAATATTTTTTTCTCTAATAAAAGAATTTTAATGCGCTTCATCTGTAGTGATGTTTGTTACTTGATAGTAATTTTATCTTTTAGTATTGATAAAGAATATACAGATACATCTAAAAAGTTTAATATTATAGATTACAAGGAAAAAAACAATCTTTAGTTTTAGATGATCAAGTCAATGGTAGTGTCATTATAGCAAAATACAACCTAAGAATCTAAAAGAGAATCAGAAACTATTTTGGATTAGAATTAGCCACATTTTGTATCATCAATATGAACGAAGAGTTCAAACTTCAAAGTTACAATACTAAAGCGAATGTTATCATAAGACAATAAAGTATAGCTTAACTAGTAAGACTATGCTTCAGTTATGATCTAAGTCATGAATTCGAGTTACCAATGTAGATCTCCTTAAAAAAAGTTTTAAAATATAAAAAATACTAATATATTCTATATATGTATACGTTAATCAAATTTAATTGTGCTTGAAATTTATATTAAATCTCACTTAAAGTAACGTATAATTTTGGATATGTTTAGAACTACATGTTTTTTTATTAGCATTGCATGTTTTTTATAGTAAGATAAATGATTATATTCATTAGCATTCAGTGCATTTCAAAGAAACATAAAAGATTAATTTTTTTTTTTACTTTTTTATAATAATTGTAATATACTATATGATTCCTATCAATAATATGGATAAGATATTAGTCTAATTAGATTTTAATTTTTATTCATTCTTTATATTTTAATCAGACTCAATTTTTTCTTATTTTTTTGAAATTATATTAATTAATTTTGTAATTATAATCCATATATCATTTGATTTACTATAAATATATTTTGCTAATAAAAAAAAAATTATACTTCATTTATAAAATGATATTTGGTATTTGATAGTAATTTTTTCTTTTAATAATGATAACGATTATTTAAATATATTTTAAAAGTTCAATACTATGAAAAATATCTTTATATTTAATTGATCATGTAACTGGTGGTGTCCCTATAGGAAATCATAATCTAGGTACCTAGAAGAGAAATAGAAATAAGATGCAAATACCACATATTGTTCTCATGAAAGAGAAAATTTGTTTATATTTGAGAAGAAATAGAAGTGATATAGATATTTTAAATCCTCTCTCTAAATCCTCATATTAGAGTCTTCTCTCTAAAACCTCTCTCTCTAGCTTTCTCCCTTGAATTGATGCTCTCCAGCCTATTGTTTGGGGGCAATCTAAATCCTTTGCACAGGCTTTATTGGGTGGCACACCCGACACACAACCAGAACAACCTTTGAAAAAGCTCCACTCCTACAAGGGTGAGCCAGCTGTCTACTTCTCCGAGGATGAAATGCAAAGGCTGGCTACTCCATTTAAATACACACTGGTTGGTCACTTCCAGCAGGGTAAACCTAACATGGAATTACTCTGCAAAAACTTTCACACTATTAGTTTCAAAGGTGATTTTACAGTAGGCTAGATTGATTACAAGCATGTCATGATTCGCTTTGCATTAGAGGAGGATTATCTAAGGTGCTAGCTTAAAGCCACATGGTTCATCATTGGTTTTTTCATGCGGGTTCTTAAATGGCACCCTTTTTTCGCACCGGAGATAGAACCATCCATTGTGCCCATGTGGATAACCTTGGAGGGCCTCCCAGCAGTAGGCTTCTTTCTACAATAAACACTCAATTTTTATCAATGTACAAGCAGTTGGCACGCCACTTAAGCTAGACTTGGGTACCCGCAATTTCACTCGGCCAAACACTACTAAGGTATGTGTAGAAGTTCATCTACTTGCAACTTTACCTTCACGAGTTTGGATTGGTGTTGGTGAGAATGGAAGATGGCAAAAAATCAGTTATGAAGATTTCCAAGCTACTCTACAAATTATCACAAAATCGGTCATGCATTATTGAATTGTAGGGCCGGAAACCCCCGTTTATCAAACCAGCATTCCCAGCAGCAACCTATCCCAAAAAATATCCAACAACTCCAGCAAACACAAAAGGCTACCAAAAAATGGGTTCCACTTCCTAGCACGGACCTGGGTCCCTTAGGATCGAATTCACAATCTCCAGTAGCTGTGGAGGAGTTGATCACCCGAGTGGAGCCACCACCCTCTCGGTTGCAGGAGACGATCCTGGCCTCTCCAACAACCCCACCAGTTCAAATTTTGAGCAATCCCTTGTAGATAGGAGCTACCATACTAGATTCAGTTGTGGATCCCTTGGAGATAGGAACAACCTTATCTCTTTCGGTTGAGAACCCTAATCTCCTCAACAACTCTGAAGATGTGTTGACCAAGTCAATGGAGGTTGCAACAAATGTGGAGCTGTGCTATTTTTTGGATGGTGAATCACCCCATGCAACACATGACAACCACAACCATCTTCCGCTCAGCTGCAACCGGTGAGTCAACTTTCATCCAAGAGGAAAAGTAGACGAAAACGTATTTACAACATGCCAAGGCCTATGCAAACTAGGCTGGCTAAGAAATCTTCCACTCTCCCCTACCTCCCCAATGATAATGGATAGTGTTCTAGCATGGAATATAAGAGGAATAGGTAATAAACCCTCTATACGTAGGTTAAAGTTGCTAGTTACACAATACAAAATAAACATTCTTGCTTTAATGGAGCCTATGGTAGACAAAGCAAGGATTTCTTTTTTCACCCACAAGCTAGGGATTATACCATCATCGTTTGATTGTTGCCAATCTAATTCTAACGAAAAGATTTGGATTTTTTTGGAATAAGGGGCTAGCTCTAACTCCCATTTTAGTTTCTGATCAACTTGTTCAGGTTTCTTGCTCCTTGCCATCCTACCATACAACTGTGGAAGCCTCTTTCATTTATGCAAAGTGTACTAAGGCAGAAAGACGAGACTTTGGGAGGTTCTCCGGACTATCCTACCACACTCTCCATGGCTGGTTGGGAGAGATTTCAACATCATTTCCAGCTCGGATAAAGGTGGCAGCTCACTCGATGTTGAAGCCATGACAGAATTCAATGACTCTCTTCATGATTATGGATTGATGGACATTGCTTTCCAAGGTTGCAAATATACTTGGAGGGGCAATAGGACGGGAAGCACGGTGTGGAAAAGACTGGATCGATTCGTGTGCAACAATGATTTCCTTGCTGCCAACATTAGCGTTGAACACCTCATCAAGATGTGTTCAGATCATTCACCTCTCCTTCTCAACGAGTGTCAAATGACTTCACAACAGGCCCGAAGCCATTTAAATTATTAAACATGTGGACTAAGCATAAAGATTTTTTGCAGGTAGTGAAAAAAAATTGGGCTTTACATTGTTCTAGCTCAAACGTTTGAAAGCAGAGCTAAGGAATTGGAATTGTACAGTGTTTGGAAATGTCTTTTCCAAAGTCCTAGTAGCTGAATGGGAGGTACACGTCAAGGAAGAGCCATTTCTGCAGCAACAAAATCCAAGTAATCAATTTGCACTAGCTCATGCACAAGCGGTTCACACTCAATGTCTAGCGGAAGAGGAAATGTTTTGGCGTCAACAAGAGGGGATAAAATGGTTAAAGGAAGGCAACCACAACACTACCTTCTTCCACTCTGCACTCACGGCCAAGAAACAACGATTGCGGATTTCAAAAATTAAAGTGGATAGTGTTTGGACTGAAGATACTCAATGTATTAAAGCTGAGGGGATTAAGTTCTTCCAACATCTTTTATCTTGTAATGATGTCGCCGGCGGAGATAGATCATACTTTGTTAGACACTCTTCCCACGGCAGTTTCCAATTCGGACAATCAATTCTTGCTAGCTGAACTCACCACTAAGGAGCTAAAAGAGGCAGTTTTCTCCCTCAATCCGGATGGAGCAGCAGGCATTGATGGATATAATGGTTTGTTCTTCTCCTTTTGCTGGGATATTATTCAACGGGATCTATTCCAGGCTGTAGGAGCCTTCTTGAAGGGGGCGACATTGCCATGTATGTTCACTAGTACCCTTATTACTTTAATCCCGAAAATTGCGAATCCTTTATCTTTCACTGATTTTTGACCCATTAGCCTATGTACTTTCTTCAACAAAGTTTGCACAAAGATTTGGCTACCAGACTCTCTACTATTATGCCAAAACTTATCTCCTCCGAGCAAGGTGCTTATGTCCAAGGTAGAGAAATTGCAGATAATATCCTTCTAGTCCAAGAGATGGTGGATTTCCTAAACAGGAAAACAAGAGGTGGTAATTAATAACATGATCATCAAGTTGGATCTCGCCGAAGCTTTTGATGGGTTATCTTGGCATTTTTTATATGCAATTTGGAGGAGGTTTGGATTTGTTGAGAATTGGATTTCTTTAGTAAGAATATTCTGGAAGATTGTTAGTTTTCCATTCTCATTAATGGAGTGCCAAAAGGTTTCTTTAAATCATCAAGAGGGGTTTGGCAAGGGGACCCTTTATCCCTCATCCTTTTTATAATTATGGAGTCTTTCTCCCATGGGTTGAATGATCAATTTCGCTCTAGAAAAATTTTTGAGTTCGCTCTTCCGAGGACCTGTCCAATCATCTCTCACTTGGCTTATGCGGATGATGTGCTAATTTTTATAAGGGAAGAGGCCAATTCCATCCGAAATCTCATGGCTTTCATCTCAAAGTTTGAAGCATCCTCTAGGCAGCTCTGCAATAAAGCCAAAAGCTCTTTTTATCTGTCTAAGACAACGTCCACATCTCGTATTCGACTGATTCAAGTCAAGATGGGGAGATTTGCAAGAACATCCCTATCATTCACATATTTGGGATGTCCCATCCAGAAAGCTAAAAAACAGAAAGTGCAATTTCAGCCAATGATTGAAAAAGTGACAGCACGCATTCATGATTGGCAAACACGATTTCTCTCTCCTAGAGGACGGCTTATTCTTATCCAACATGTATTGAGTAGCATCCCAATCTTTTTCTTGGCAGTCATCTCTCCTCCACTTTCAATCCTTAAGGATTTGGAAAGGCAATTTGCAGGTTTCTTTTGGGGAGCTTCGGAAGGTGTTCCAAAACGGCATTGGATAGCATGGTCTACTATTTGTCAACCAACATCCTCCAATGGCCTTGGAATTACTCCTCTGGTGGATGTTGTGCATGGTTTCAGCATGAAATTATGGTGGAAGTTTCGGAAACGCAAGTCCTTATGGAGCTCCTTTCTCTATAAACAGTACTTAAGGCATGGCATCCACCCTTATGCAGCCCAAGAAGCACCTGGAGACTCATTCACATGGAATGAGAATTCTAACTCCTCATTTTGGTGTGACGCATGGACTGATTATGAGCCGCTATTTCACATGGTGGAGCAAGTTTATGATAGCCACATTTCAGTGAGGCAAGTGTGGAATTTTGGTAATTGGAATTTATCCTTACTCGACGAGAGATATTCTATTGAGGAGCTTCGCAACATTGGGACCTGCATTAAAGACAAGGTCATCTGCCTACGGGATGAGTCAGATTCGGACAAACTCATTTGGACCCTCACTCCCAACGGCTTCTTCTCTATTTCATCCACTTACCCGTCAATGGCTCAATTATTCACTAGACAAATGATTTGGGATAAGAGACTCCAACTGAAAATCTCCATCTTTATGTGGAAATTGTTAAACAAACGGCTTCCAACGGATGACCTAATTTTCAAGATAGGTACCCCACTACCCTCCAAATGCCTTTTTTGTAACAACGAAGAATCCGTCAATCATCTCTTTGTGGTATGTACACTAGCAACACAGGTTTCGAGTTTCTTTTTTTGAAGCGTGGTTCGAATGGACTTTTGCTCCAGCTACAACCATTTCGGACAAGCTCAACTTGTGGTGGTGGGCTGCCCATGCTAATTCAACCACAGTGGGGACAATACATAACATCCTTCCATGCATTGTTTGCTGGTTCATTTGGAAGTCTAGAAGCAAAGCTACATTCCAAGGGACAAGCATATCGGCCTCCAAAATCATTGTTGACATTTGTGCTTATTTAAAATCTATTTCATCAATATATCCGTTTCAAAAGGTGATGGCGGCAGATGAATTGCTTCTTTCACACGGGATTTGCAGTCAACTTCTTTACTTGCAACCCAGGAAAGTACTTGCTATTAAGTGGAACTGTCCTCCTTTTGGTGTCCTCAAGTTGAACATGGATGGGGCTTCAATGGGAAACCCAGGTTTGGCGGTGGGAGGGGGCATCCATAGAAATCATCATGGGTACTGCATCAAGGCCTTCTCCAACGGCTACTCTACTCAAACCAACTTGAAGGGCTGAGGTTTTGGCCCTTGTAGATGGCCAAAAAATGTGTTGCTCTTTACACTTACATGCTGTGGAGGTAGAAATGGACTCACTACTTCTTGTTAACATCATGAACGGGCTGTCTGTGCCACCATGGGACATTGATCATGAACTCCAGCTCATCAAACTCTTTCTAGAAGACATCGTTGTTTCATTCTCAAATGTATTTAGGGAAACAAATCAAGTAGTAGATAGTTTAGCAAATGAGGGCATTATTACGCCCATGTATGTTGACTACGACCAGGATACAATTCCCTCCCATGTGAAAGGTTTGGTTATCTTGGATGCCAAGGGACATCCCTACATTCGCCATTGTAAATCTTGAGCTTTTCTAATAAATCCTCACCGAATTCGGGTGTTTGCTTAAAAAAAAAAAAGAATTGATATATAACATTGAAACAAATAAAAAACAATAGTGAAAAAATTAAAAAAAGAGAAAGGCAAAAATAATTATGAAGAAAAGAACAAAGATATTATAAATATATATTTTAAAATATATAATTTTTGCGTAAGAAAACTCAACGGATAAAATGTTTATACTTTGTGTTCTAGGTTATCATTCATTGATTATTCATTCATTTTTAAAAAAATTAAAAATTTCTATCAAATCAGGAGTTTGTATGTGTGTGTGTATATATATATATATATCAAACTACTATAATATAATTATTTAAGTTTATATGAAAATTTGGGCATAAATGTACAATAAAATGGTAAAAATTTTATTCGTCAAAAATAATTTATATCTAAGCAAAAATAAAATTTTATAACTATTATGTATGTTCAAATTATTTCTTTCTTAACTTATCATAAAATTTTGGCATAAATGCATAATCAAACGGTATAAATTTTTAAGAGTAGAAATATTTATTTATACTTGAGAAACAATAAATAAAAATATTATTTTATAACTATTATATATGTTCAAATCATTTTTATTTTTATAACAAAAATAGTGTTTTATAACTATTTTATGTATAATATAAATTTATAAATATTTATTTTCTTTTCACTATCAGTTTATTCAAGTATGCTTTTGTATGTTAGTTAATTAGATTCATTTTTGTTGTTTTATATATTTTCATATACCAGAAACATCTATAACTATCTTGAATAAAAGTTTTAAACTTTTGGCTCTATTGCAATGTGATTGATCATGTATTTGTTTTAGCTGCAACATGAAATTGTTGTATTTTAGAATCAATATATAATAATTAATTAATTGTTCATCATAGCAGATAAGTTTAATTGTTAACATTTTAAACTATTTAGTGTTATTAGTTTCCTTCACTCATAGAATTAAGCTTACCGTTGCTAAAAGAGACGTCACTGACATTTAATAGAAGCTAAATGGAAGAAGAGAAATGCCTCTAGCAAACTTTATGCTTTCTATTTGACTTGATTGGGTTTAAATTCAATAATATATCTTTTTAATGTCAAAATTTTCCTCCTACTTAAAAGTCATAAATTAATAATCATACAGAATATATAATAATTTTTTTTTAATATTTATAAAAGTAAGAAAAGTAGTGAATATAACACTATTTTTTTATCTCATTTAAATTTTTATTATGATTAATTTGTATTTGTTTTTCCCTTCCCTACATGAAGGAAAAAAAGTTAACCAAGCAATGAAAGTAAAGCTTGAAGTGAAATATACTATCGTTTGTACTCCAGAATTTGTCATCATTTAAAATATTATTGTTGAATAGAAGATGACGCTATCTCCATAGCAAGTGGTGTCAGGGCAAAAACACTATGTTGTAAAAATATTGATTTACAATAACTATTGATGAGGCAAAAAATAAATTTAGCCCATAGTATGATGCAATGCCCAAAATATTTCAAAACAATCATTGTAACACATACAAGCATAATTTGTGATGCTAATATACAAAAATACTTCGGTAAAAATTAATATAGAAACATCACAAATTATGAAAATAAATCATACTATTAAATAATCTAAATAGTTGTCGGTATATATTGAATTTAATATCTTATATGTAAACTTTGGAAACTACAATGTCAGTTGTTACAATATTTGATAAAACAATATTGGTTTAGTGTAATTATTGATGAGGTAAAAAAAATTGCAACCATTTGTATGATACACGCCTAAAATAGTCTAGAATAATCATTGTAATACCTATAAGAATACTACCCATAAATTACAGGAATGACATATAGAAAAATAAGTAGGTAAGTAATGTAAAAGACAATATAAATTATGCAATAAAAATCATGCTATTAAATATTCTAAAATAATTGCATATAAAGGTTGCGTTTACACATTAACTTTGAAAACTACAATGCAATTTTACACTACTTAACAAAAAAAAAATGTAAATTAAATGTCTTGGTAAACAACACAAGAAATATCAAAAAAAGTACCCAAAAAATATAAATAAAATCCACAAGATTTTTATTAGCCTTACTTTTGTATATAAATTTAATAAGTACAAATTTTAAATCACTATTTAAATCACCAACATGAATCTTAAATCTATCAATCTTCTTCTTTTTCCAATTTTTAAATCCTTCACTGGCAAAAACATCACCACTTGATTGCTTCCTAATTTCTAGCCTAAATAGGTAACAATACAAGCAAAAAGCAACATCATTTTCTATGCTATATTCTAACCAGTCATATTCGTTAAACCATTCTCGAACAAATCGACGTGATAGCTTTCCAAACATTCTTTAGGGAAAATCATGTTCAAGAGGTTGACAAGGTCCTTTTTGTAGAGAATATCTTCTAATTTCATCATGAGTATTAGGACAATAATCAATAATTTTCTTCCTTAGTCCGAGATCAGTTGGTAAATCATCAAAATTAATTCCAAAATGATTTTTTTTTTTCAAACAAATTTCACAACTATTGCTATTGTTGGCTTCTCCCATACTAGATGACTCCTCATTATCAGTATTCCTATTGCAATATCTCTCCATGACTAGTTAAAATTTTAAAAATAATTAGGTGATAAATGACAAACTAAAACAAATTTTAATTTAAAACAGGTACAATTTCATACTTTAAAACAGTAGCAATAACTTCTAAATTCAGGAAATAATTTAAAACTGGTATATGAAACAAAATAAAAAAAATATGTCATTTATTTTTTATTTATAATAAATTAGTTATTTAACTTAGTATCTCAAATCATAAAAATCACAAAAAGAAAAAATAATAATATTTTGCAACTTATAACAAATTAATAATACATACTTGGTTATTGAAGAGAAAGTATTTGCCACGTTGTGTTGAATTTAGTTGACTTATCTTCTTCCCAAAAAGGTGTGACTTTAACTTTTTTTCCCCAAAGAACTTTTTATGCTTGTGTTTGGTAAGATTAGGGATAAAAAAAAAAGTAGTGATTTGTAGGTAGTGAACCTAAAAAGATAATAAAATATTATAGTAGGATGGCGAAATATTAAGATATAGTTATACATATATAATATTTGGAGTTGATTCAATTGATATAAATTATCAAAATAGTAAATTATTTATAGAAGTTTTAAAGCAACTTTATCTACAATATAAAACCAAATCAATTTTGGAAACCCGTGCATAAAATAGGAAGTAAGTTGCGGAATTAAACACAAAACCAATTCAACTTTGGATTGGGCCCATCCATGTGCAAAGAAAGAAAGAAGTTAGTCAAGTTACTACAAAAAAAAAAAAAAAAAAAAAGAAAGAAAGAAGTTAGTCAAGTTACAGAAGTTTAAGTAGTAGTGGGGGGAAATTGGGCTATAATCCCATGCAACTAATCTTGTGAATCATTATTTATACTATATTAAAAAAAATTTCAAGGGCAGTGGGGGCACCCACCACGCTCTCTGCCGTTGAATCTATTATATATATTTACAAAAAAAATGTAGTATTTAGTACACAAGATATTCTTCTTGTACCTTATTATTATTAATTGTGAAATTGAAAAAATATTATTATATAAAATATATTTAATTAAAAATTATTTAATAATTTTATGTTTAACATGTTTAGTTAAGGCAAACAAAAAATGGACAAAACACAGTTGTAAAATTATCTCCTTTTTATACTTAGTTTTATAATAAAGAAAATAATATATATAAGTTGATTAAAGAAATTTGACAATTCATGGAATTCTCTCATAGTCTCAAAATAAAAATAAAAATAAAAATAATATGTGCAATCATTAGAAATTAAATAAAAGGAGAATAACCTTACACATAAATTTCTGCAAATATATTTTAGGATCGCCTCTATTAATTAAATAGAAAATACAGATAAAAAATAGTATTCTAACCCCCAAATTTTATTCATAGTGTTCTCATTTTTATTTTTATTTTATTATAACCAATAGACAAGAACTCACGGGCTAATTAGTATCAAATTCTATAGTCCTGAATACAAATCTTACACTCACGTAAACACTATGAATAAACTAAGGTTGTATTTGGATGGGTGGATTTGAATTATAGAAATGATTTAAAATAAATGAATTTGAATCTGATAGATTTGAAATGACATAAAATTTAGGTGAATTTAAAATTCACCCATTTAACTATTGTTAAAAATCACACTTTAACTAGTTAGTGAATTTCAAAATTTAATTAAATTAATTAATTTGTTTGAATAATAAATAGTGAATTTGAATTTAAAATCCAAATCTATTCATATCCATCTGTACACACACAACATAATAGAATAAAGTATAAAACTCACATTTCTCTATCCTTCCTGAACACTCTCTTTGACTGACTTCTTGTCCTAGTTCTCGGGCTAGAGTAAATGACATATATGCATAACCCTAAGTATAATATTTACCCTCCAAGGTCATTTATTAAAAGAGTTTCAGAATTTTGCCATCTAAGTCTCTCTAGATTACTAGGTTAACTCTTGAACCTAGAAAACTTGTTTCGATATTGATAGGACTTTACCAATATTAGAAGTAAGCGCACAAAAATTCTTGGGTTTCACATTCAGAGTTTCAGAACATTGAAACCCTCGTCTATTTCCAACGTGAAATCCCAATAGCTTTAGTAGTATATGCTCGTAGATATCCTCTTCATTGTCACTTACTTCTGCGACTGGTATGGCTGCTATCTTTCTGTAAGGAAAAACATCACAAAATTGGATTCCACATTAGAATTTTATATCCATATGCAACAAAATCAATAAACATGCAATTATATCCTATTGGCCATTTTGAAAGTATATCAAAATAGTAGTGGAGATAAGAATTGTAAATTCTTAAAGTAACTTTGGGATATAACTAACATAAATATTTTGTTTTGATATAAACTAATCATAAGCAAAATACCCATGCAACTCAAGTGCCACATAATTGACTTGATTTTTCAAACTATTGCTCCGAAAGAAAATAACATAAAAATAATTCGTTACTCAAATATTTGAAAGATCACATCAACCTTATAATTATAAAAATACAAATCCCACTTTGATAAATACAAATACGGAAGCAATAGACGATAATACTATTTATCATTATAAAAATACAAATTCCACTTTGATATATACAAATATGAAAGCAACATACGATAATACTATTATATATTAATGTAAATACTTCTTCTAGTGTATCCATAACAACATTTTTTATATCATTCATATGTAAGACATCATCTGTGAGAGTTTGTCAAATGCAAGGAAAGAATAAGGTTCACGATTGGTTCAATATGTAGCATGCTAAACAAAATATGAAATATGACTTACTGACTGTTAACTCTTTAAAAGAGAGTTATTTACATGTATTTTAACTGGGGTTTTAATCAGTGTTCAAAGGTTTGTATTTAATAAGTAAGATGTATTTTTGTCATTTTTAGGGTTTTTAGTTCAAAGTATTAGTTTATGTCTTTTTAATATTTAATTACACTTATTCATGTGTTAAATGTGTTTTGGTAGGCTTGGAATGTTTTGGAGGTAAAACGGGACGAAAACAGAGTAAAAACAGTGAAGCCAAGTAGAGAGTTGGGCACAACTGTACCCACGAGCTCTGAGCTGCACACTGCCACCAATTACTGGGTGCAACCACAACCAGAACCCCTTAGCCACACCTACATAGCGGCAATCTAACATGGTGTTTCATGATTTTGAGTGTTTTAGGGTTACGGGTGTATGTTTTGGATCCGTTTTAGTCAGTTTTGACAGTTATTTAGGCCCCTATACTTTGTAACTATTAAAACCTATAAATAAGGGTCTCTAGGATCTAAGAAATAGATTCTGCTTCAATCTCTCTGTTTGGGAATATTAGATTAGGTTAGGGTATTCTTATATTTCAAGAAAAATTGAAGAAGAGACTCAATATTGACAACCTTAGACCAAGATCTTTAGTTATTTATTAGAGAAGCATTCTTAAACCATCATAGATCTTTCTTATGTTATTTATTTTTATTATTTTTTTATCGTTTCTCATGTTCTAGAGTTCTCTTCTTAGGGTTTTGTGATATAGGCCTTTGTGATTGCATGAACTCATGTTTTGCTGTTATCCATGGTAGATTTCCATTAAAGACTGATGTTTTTGTTATGTTCTTAATCTTTCAATTCTTTGGCGAATTCTTGAATGGTCATGTAATTAGAATATATGATGAGACGGACTAAGTAATTTGCCTATTTATAATCAAGTAGCAAAAACTATAAATTCAACAAGCACCAGACCAAGGGTTAACACGGTTTGTATGGTCACTTTAGGATTCCTTTTCCAAATAAAGTTCGTTTACTTCTAATTATTTGTGCTGGATCAAAAATAAATAAATTAGTAAAAGAAAGCTATATTACACGACCATTGGGTAATAACTATAATTGAAAATTCGACCAACAATCTTGGAAATCAATCTAGAATAACTTGAACTGAGTTTATCTATGAACAATTGGTGAAATCAAAATAACTTAATGCTTGTTAATTCTTGAATTCATATTAGTTAATTAGTTGCCCTAGTTATTAGTTAGTTTTTTTGATTAGTTAATTTAAATTTATCAATTATCGATTTCACCAAATAGTAGTGAAACTATGGATTTCAGTGCTTATTCACAGTCCTCGTGGGAATGATTATCAATTTACTTCTATATTCCTTGATACGATATTGAACTCGTACGCTTGTGAGGGTGTGGGAAATTGCCCATCAAGTTTTGGCACTATTGTCGGGGATTAGTTTCAAGTAACACTGATACTGTTTGATTACAAATTTAGATTTATTTTTTGTTTTATTATTTTGTGAATGTTACTTTTAGTTTTTCCACTCAGTTAATAGGGATGATAACGACTGAACTTTATGCTGCTAGTGGGAAATGTTCAAATAAGTATGAGTATCACGGGATGGCGTGACCATTCAAATTTTTATTGGAGTGATCAAAGGGGGTGCGATTCATATGAATCACTTCCTCTACCACCTCAAGTGTTAGAACTATATTTTGAGAATGAGCGCAATACTCATGAGCAAACACATTGATAGATTTCATAGAAGAAATGAGGAACTCAATCCGAAACTTGAAGGCTCAACTTGAGCAGATTTCACAACAACTGGTGGAAAGGCCTAAAGAAGATCACATTCCTACTCCATGGGTGTAAGCTGATGACTGTACAACCCTTTTGTTTGTGGAAGAAGCAAAATATTTTCTTCTCCTTCTCCATAAAATTTTCTCTCACTAAAAGCTTCATCTTTGTGGTTATTTCTCGGTTATGGCCGTGAAGGTTACGCTCTTTTGTGGAGGCCCTCCAAAATAATCAACAAACAATTGATAAACCACCTCCAATGCCTGATCAACCTCTGAAGAAATTGCAGACTTACGAAGGAGAACCAGCTATTTCTTTCACTGAAGAAGAAATGAAGAAGTTGGCTATCCCATTTTGATATATTTTGGTAGATAATTTTCCTAAGGGAAAGCCTAAGATGGAAATGGTTTGAAAGAGTTTTCAAACTATTGGTTTCAAGGTTACCTTTACTATAGGCTTTCTGGATCACAAACATGTATTAAATCATTTTCTTTAGGAAGAAGATTATCTGAGATGCTAGCTCAAGAGCACCTAATTCATTAATGGCTTTCTCATGCATATTCTTAAATGGCATACTTTGTTCACTCCAAACATTGAACCTTCTATTAGGTTCTTATTTGGATTACATTTGAAGGTTTACCGGTGCCTTTCTTTAACAAGAAGATCCACCCTACAATATGGGGTAAAAAAGCAGTTGGAAACCTTCTCAAGTTGAACTTAGCAATGGAAAATATCACGAGACCAAATATACCTAAGGTATGTGTGGAGTTTGATCTATTAGCTAAGCTTCCTTCCAGATTATGGCTGGGTATGGGTTGATAATGGCAAATGGCAAAAAATTGGTTATGATGGGCTCTCTCACTACTTCACAAACTGTCACAAGATTGGCCATAGCTTGGATAAATGTATGGTAGGAGCAGTAATTTTTCAAGATATAGTAAAGACTTAGGTTTAAGAGTTGGCAGCAGTTCTATAAGTTCAATATACAAGCAAGAAGGCTACTACTAAATCACAAGCAGGGATGCAAACAAAAACTCATTGGGTTCTAGTAATTAACAATAAGTCAGGTTCTTTACGAATAGCCCATGAGAAGGAATTAGAAGTGGCTCAAAAATTAGAAAAGGTGGTAGTTTCAATGGTAGAGGCATTTCCAAAGGTGGCTTAAATGGTGGTTTTTGCTAATCCAGTGATGGTCCAGGTGGAAGAGCCTAGTGCACTAGTGGTGGTCGCACTCGAATCCTCTTAATCTTAGGAAATTCAAAAATTAAATCCCACAAATATAGAGATTGGTTTGGAAAAATCAGCAACAAGACAATCAAATATGGAGGTGTTGACCAATTCAAATGAGCAGCCCCCAAATCAAGACAATTCGGTTTTGGCAACTAAAATTTTGAACCAAAATATCTTGGATGATTCTCTCTTATCATATAAGAGAATCATGGCTGAACTACCTTTTTATTTTTCGAATGGAGAGGACATTTCTTGCAAGAGTTTGGACAACCCACCAAATCCAGACTCCCATTTCTCCCCATCCATGGATTCGGTCATCCTCACACCGAATAAGGCTATTATGCCAACAAAAAGTGTCTCCCAATTTGGACTAGCCATGAAAAAACTGTCTTGATGCATGGATTGCAACACAACTCCAACTACTAAGACAGGTGAGACGCAACATAAGGATTCATTTGCCTCAGCTGATAGAGCATTAATTAACAAGTTGCAAGAAAAGAGAACATTGTTAAATTCTGAGCCAAGAGCAGAGCCAGCAATGGAACATTTTAGACAGCCAATTAATTTAACTCCATACTTTTCGGATTTAGAATCTCTAAGGAATTCGGTTCTTTTCTCTATAGAGAACTTATGTACCATAAGTAAAATGGTATGGACGAAATTACAGCAGTCAAGGTCTCAAAAACAGGAGTTTATGCAATTTAAAAGATCCTGATAAAGAGAGGAAGAAGGCGTAAAGGCTTAGTTAAGCAGCCAAGAACACATAAGATGTCAACAATAAATACTTGTGAATTTCCTAATCATTATTAATCGTCAAATTTTGTCAAATATATGTGAGATTTTGGAAGATTATTCATGGAACACATTATCAAATTAATTAGCTTATATTCAAGTTGTAACTGATAATTTTGGCAAATAGGTCATCCTAGATAGGAAAATTGTCTTCTGGTGGCTTGGCCTAGTCCCTCTCGTTTATACAATTTATCTATTTTAATAAAAGGGTGTCCATCCCTACCTTTTTTGGGTTCTACCGTTAAAAGTTGAGTGGAAGATCAAGTTATTGAAGGCATGGAAGGGAACAAGGACATAATAAATATCTACATGCCAATGGAAGAGGTGTACAAGGAAGAGCCAGAAGGGGTGAATGAATGCTACGGTGTTAATTTACCTACTACCTTTGGGACTTACAATTGCCTTGAATGTGCACCAACTCAATTTTTGGATAAGTGTTTAGTTGCTACGAGCTATATTAAAGAAGAATACGTGACACCAATTGGAGTACCAATGGGGAATGAATTGGGCTATTATTGGGGTAGTTAAGAAGTTTCCACAATTTTTCAAAGCTCCCATAACCCAAGGTTACTTTGGTTGTGCTATATGCTACAGAGAACTTCTCAAGGACTACTCATAACACACATTTGCTAAGCCTCCTTGACTGTACTAGGTGATGTAGGACATGTTAAATTAACCTATTCACAACTTTTCACTTATCGCCACAAGTACATGGTATTAGTGTAGTAGAGTGAATAAGGATTGTTTCAGCAGAAACTGTGCAAACAAGTACCAAAATGCTACAAAATTTTTATCTAGAGAACCACAAGGGAAGGTTTTTGGATTTTTGTCAAGAATATAAACTTAAAACAAAAACTACTGAAATTAAATAAATGAAATAAAACAATGCAAACTAATAAAATAGTGTTTAAGATATTTAAGAAGATGGGTTAGGTACTAGACTAAAAATTTGCTATAATTAATCAAAATTTGAGTCAGTTGGTCCAATTATAATGCAATAAAGTTCAATTCTCAATTATCAACCCATTCCCGATCTCTCAGCGATGAATCCTATCAAATTAATTAATTAGGGGTAATTTTCTCCGTGTCTTAAATTAATTAAATTGAGTTTCCTCTATATGAAGATAATTATCATAAACTAATTAATTAATCCGGCCATCTCTAACTGTGAATTAAATTAGTCTAACAATTAACATTAGTCTATGACAGGGGATCAACTCTCGTATCACCTCGGCCAACCTAACCAAAACTAGAATTAGCTATTCTCTAAAATTGTCTATTTATGTCAATTGTTATCTAATTATTATGATTCTTCCAATTGACTCTTGTTCGAATTAACCCATGAAAAATAGCATCATCCATATCCAACCCTAAGGAATTTAGTACATAATGATTGAAGTAAACAAGCAAGAAATAATTAAGTTAAAAGAATTCATAATTAAATAAGAATTTAAGTAATTGCAATAAGACTTAAATAAAGAGTAATTAAAAAGATTAAAAAGAGCAAAATTTCCAGAAATAATCTTAAATAATAGAACCAAACTTGAATTGAAAAAATCTCTAAATTGATGTTTGATTATGAAGAAAATAATTGGAAAGTACTAAGTTCAATGATTTAGGGAGCAATAGTAACCAATAATTCCTAGAACAAAAGCTGAGAGTTTTTTATCAACTAACCCATAATACAGCCCATATTTATAGAAAAATGCTTCCAGCTCCGAATCGGATTCGGTCCATTTGCTGAGAGCAAACAGATTAACTTGGTTGGTTCACCAAGTGCGAACCCTTCTTTGACCATTTGCTAAGAGTGAACGGTTTACACCAAACTGCTCACTGAGGGTGAACAATATTCAGTCTATTTCACTGAGGGTGAACCTTTTGCCTTTTCTTTTGTTTTGTTCACTAAGGGTAAAAATCTCTATCTTCAACCACTTAACTCTTGAGCTTGGCTTGAACTTGATTCTACTTTGATTTGCACACTCAAAATGACCACCTTGCCCTCTAACAACCTGCAAAAAAAAAAAAACAAAACAAAACACAATAAATAACTATCTTTACTTATTTAACACAACAATAAATCACTAACACAACAAAAACCTATAAACAACTTAAACACAATTTAAATAACAAAAAGCATTGAAAGAGTTGTTTATCGGACTAAATTTACACAATTCAATCACAAGTAGAGCATAAAAATAACTCTAATTATAGAATTATCACTAGGGGAATGTTTCTTTCTTTGATGCTTTATTTATTTATGCTTTATATAATGAGTAATTAGGTTTTGATTATTTTGTTTTGTTTTGAGTTTTGGAAACATTGGTGATAATGTTCCATTTAAGTTGGGGGTGCTTGTGTTGTTGGTGGTGTGATTGTCATTATGTGTTTTGGAAATTGTTATTTTTATTTGTGTTTACCTTTGATGGCATGTCTATTTTAACACACATCTAGGGTTTTCGTTTCAAAATTTTTTTCCAAAAACACAAAAAGATTTTTGATTTTTGGGTAGTTTTTATCAGTCTTGAGGATCTGACTGTACAAAAGATTCCCTACCTACTGGATAGCAGTCTTCAAGATTTCTATATCGTCTTTGCCTAAAGTATTGTAAAGGTTCAACCAAAAAGATTTTCTGTTTTTAGTAATAGTTTTTGTGTATTGATGTTCCATGTTATTAGCTTTTGTGACAATGTGTCATGAGTTTAAATATATTTCAAGGGGAGTATGCTTGTTTGAGTAAATGGATTGAAAGTGTATATAAGCTTTCTTTGCTCTTTGATCTCTCTGAATTGTAAAATGTTACCACTATACACTTAAATATATTCCTTGAGTGAGGGTGTGAAAGTGAAGTAATTTTTAGTAAGTGTTGATCATGATTACCTTGTGATCTTTGTTTTACTTGTGACATTCATTGGGAAATGTGTGATTTATATACTTGCGAAGTATTAGTGAATTTTAGATCAATGAAATGATTTAGACCAGACCTTTGGACAGTCTGTGCCAAAAATCCTACCTAATTGACAATTTATCCTTAATGTCCCTTTTGAGCCTTATAAGCTGTACTTCCTTGTTTAACCATTTTATTTAGCCAAATTATCTTGTTTATTCCACCATTATTTCTAACCATCATCTTAGTAGTTAGTATTGGTGGTGCATAACATCAATAGTATGGCCTATGATGTTATGGATGGTTGGGAAGGACATGAGTTGTGTTCGTTAGGGGGAAATAGTCAAGTTTTTTACTTTAACATATGTTATAATCCCTTATTTTATGTAATTGTTTGTTGAAAAAAAAAAAGAAGAAGAAAAGAAACAAGAAAGATAGAAAGAAAAAAGAAAGAGAAAGAAAGAAAATAAGGATAATTACTTCTAAGTTGTGTTAAGTCTTCTGAATAAAAAGGACAATTCATTCTATGTTATAATAAAGAAGGTACATTTTGCCTTTGGAAATGGTAATTGGTTAGATGCTATGGTTATTGGGGGATATTCTAGTAAATTATGGTGCAAAGTATTGAAGGTGATATGTTTAATGGAGTTTTCATCGATCAGTGAGCGAGTGATATCCGCTTTCATGAGTGAAGAGTTTAGCACTTTTATGATGATGACTTGAGATTAATTAGTAAAGTTCTTCTATACACATATTGAGTTCATTTCTCTACATGCTTAGTTTATCTTGTTACAATAGATGATAGATTATAAGAAAAGTTATCATAACTAATCCTAAATGCATCCATTACATCATAAGAAACATGATCATAGGTCATGCCTCCAAAATCACAAGAATGATAATACGCTTAGCATGATTGATTCCAATTCATTCGTAGCATGTTCTTATAATACCAACACACAAACAAAACATGAAAAACAAGTACTAACATAGAAGGACGCAGAAAGAAAAAATGAGAGAATTTAAACTACAAGAGCCAAAACTATCCCCACTAAAAAGAGAAAATATTTTTGGATTTTTTAATAAAAAAGACACAAGACCACAAATAAAGGAAAATCTTTTTGGTTTTTTGAAATATTGAGAACACAATGACAATAACACAAATAAAATACAATTTATACTTCGAAGTACTATTCTTGCCAAATTATACTGATATTGCCAAAAACCCAATTTTGGCAACAGTGCCAAAAATTTGATACAAAAGAATATCTAGTCATAAAATTTATAAATACCTAACTCTACTATTAACACTTGTAGATTATGCACTGCAAGTGTACAGGGTCAAATAGTATATAGCGGAAGTAGGGGTTAAACCTATAAGTATTGATTTAGCAAGTACTGGTTCTTTGGCTCAAATGTTATTTGCAGAATTGATTTGGAGGGATTGAAATTAATTAACTTAACTTAAATAACAAAAAATTAAACTAGGCACAAAAATAACTAAAAACAAATTCAAGAATTAACAAGAATTGGGATATTTTGATTTCACCAATTGTTCAAATATAAACTCAGTTCAAGTTACTCTAGATTGATTTTCAAGATTGCCGGTCGAATTTCCTATTGTAGTTATTGCCCAATAGTCATGCAATAATAACTCGTAGTTTTACTAATTTATTTGTCTTTGGTCTAGTATAAATAATTATAAGTAAAAGGAAATTAGTTTTGAACAAGGTATTCATAAAGTGCCCATATGAATCACGTTATTCCTTGGTCCGACATTCACTCAATTCATGGTTATTATTACTTGATCATAAATCAAATGCAAATTACTTAGTCCGTCTCATCATGTATTCACAAAATCATTCAATAATTGGCCACATTAAGAAAATAACAAAAACATCAATCTTTAATAGAAATATGCCACAAATAACAATAAAACTTGAGTTTATGCAATCACAAAGGGCTACATTTCAAAACCTTAACCAAGGAACCAAAAACATGGAAAATGATAAAAGAACAATATAATATAAATAAATTGCACAGGAAAGATCTTTGAAGGTTTAAGAATGCTTCTCTAATGAAGAATTTCAAGATCTTGGTCCAAAATTGTCAATCTTGAGCCTTTTCTTCAATTATTCTTGAAAAAGGAAGAAAACCTAAGTCTAATCTTGTAGCCCCAAATGAAAACTGAAATAGAATGTGATTTTAAAGTCTTAATGACCCTTAATTATAGTTTTTAAGAGTTACAGAGTGTAGGACTATGAATAAGTTTTGAAATGCACCGAAACCAACTCAATATGGAAATTTGGAACTCTAAAAGAAAATCAAGAATTGTGAAATAGTGCAACATGGCTTGCATCAAGGAATGAGATTGCTTCAAGAGAACCCTTCTCTATTTGGTTCTCTTAAAGTGAACAAAATAGTTGTGGAATTCGCTCCTTGACGGCTCTACACAGATTCATCATTTCATCTCTAAAATCTTTGTTCGACGTCTGATTAACCTGCCATTTGTTCCTACGCGACACTAGGACAAAAGTTACACATTAATATCTATATTATAACACTAACATTATAATTAAACACTTTAAAAAAAATATGAACCAGAATGCAAAAAGAACTCTACTTCCAGAAAGAATTAACTAAATAACCTAAACACAATCCTAAACATCTAGATGATAACTCTAGTAAACTAGAATTATTTTACCTTTAAACTATAGATTTTGAGTAGTTTAACCCATATTTTTGGTGTTTAATGGGGTGTTGTGATCTAATTATGTTTATTTTATTTTTGCATTAGCTTTACTAATAAATATTTAGTTATTAGTATTTTTTAGAACTTTTGTTAATTTTGGGCTTAATTAGAATAATTTATTTTGCTAATTATTTTGTTTAAAGGATGAAGTCAAGAATACAATTATACATGGAGCAAAGGAAAATTTAATGAAGATCTAAAACATGAGGTGAAAAGAGCTTGATGTTCCAACACCAAATAGTTGATGTCACAACATCGAGGCAGAAGTTTGAGTTTAATTTTCAACTCGATGTTGCAATACCAACTATTTGGTGTCGCGACATCGAAGCGTGTTTGAATAATGTATAGGGAAATCTTGTAACTTTGATTGACAGCTCTCCAAATACTCTTTTGTAGGCATGAAAGTACACATTGTGAGAAAGTAGTCAGTATTTTTAGACTATCTTAGCAGTAGTTTAACTTAGAAAACAAGCTTCTTTTTAATTAAAAAGTTCTCTTTAATTTTTCGTTAGATCTTATTTTAATTTCTTTGCAAGTTTTTATATTTATTAGTTAATCTTAGTGGGTTAATCATTAGCTTTAATTAATAGATATAATTTTTACTTGCTTTCTAGCTAAATTTGTTGAAAATCTAGTTACTTCTATTCCAAGCTTTCTTAGGGTTCTTGCTAATTTAGAGTTTGATAGATAAAATTTTTATTTGTTTGCCTTAAATTCTAGTAATTTCTTTTGGGCTTTCTTTAATTAAACCAAAAATCTAAAAGTATTTAGTTTTTATCTAAGTTTTTTTTGCAAAATTTGATAGTTTTACTTTTTCGGAAAATGGAATTTATTTTGCTTTCATGCTTTTTTATTACTTTTCTTAGTAAATGTAGGATTACTTGCTTTTTAGTTCTTGCTTTGCTCTAGTTAATTTAGTTAAATTAGGAGTAATTTACTTGCTCTCATCAAACTTGTGTAATTAGTCTTTTAATTAGTTGTTCACTTGCTTAATTTGAGTAGAAATTATTTGCTTAATTTTCTTGTCTTTAGTAGTTTAATTTAGTTTCTTAGTTTAATTTGTTTGAGTGTTGAATTATGGCTTTGGTTCGATAATTTTATAGTTTTCTTCATCCTTTTTGGTTAGCCTAACTATACAAGAACCCCTAAATTTCAATAATTGCTAAACCAAAAATCTTTGAGGGCATGATACCCACTGGTCTTATGCTACTACCTACCCCGTATACTTGCGGGAGTGAGGGTAGAGTTTAAGAAGATAGTGGGTTTATTATTTGTTTTTGTTAGTTTGTACTCTACCTAAAGTGATTAACAAGTTTTTGGCACAATTGGTAGAGATTGTCCTTGGTATTTTCGTAATAGTAAGCGCTTTACAGGTCATGTAAATTAGGCATTTTTTCTTGACTAGTAGTTAATCTTGGTTCTTAGTTAATAGCTTTAATTGTTTATGTTACTAGTTCTTGTTTGTGAATTGGAGTGGCACTTGTGGCTAATTGATTGAATTTGCTCTTTGTAATGCATGGTTAGAAGAGACAAAAGAATATTGATTTGCTTGGACGATGTAAGAGAGAAGGAATTAAGGAAAATTTGAAAAGCGAAAAGTGTACAACAAGAATTGGAGAGACTTCAAATGGAGAATCCTCAAGAAAATTCTTGAATATTGAATGAGAATTTGGATAATAATGGTGATGATGAACAAGTTGAAAGGATTGGAAATCATGGTATAGGAGCTGACTTCAATGGAGGACTTGGGAATAATGGTAAAGGATTTCATTTGTCGTCTCTCAGAGATTATGCAATGTCAAATTTTGACAGGGCTGTCTAGCATTGCACGTGTGCCGGTGCAAGCACATAATTTTGAAATCAAGCCCTTTTTATTCAAATATTGCAAACTTGTGCGATGTTTGGTGGAGGCCTTCATGAGGATCCATATACATACTTGATAAACTTTGAAGAAGTTTTGGACACATTCAAATTTAATGGTGTACATCCGAATTATGCGCGCATAAGAGTTTTCTCCTTTTCATTGAGGGATAGAGCAAACGTTTGGTTGCAATCACATGCTTAAGGAATGTTTACTACTTGGAATCAATTGGCCCAAGAATTCTCTCTTAGCCAAACATTTTCCTCCCTTAAGGACAGTCAAACTTCGAGATGAGATCATATCATTCAAGCAAGATATGGGTAGAGGTATTAGTGAGGCGAGGGAAAGGTTCAAAGAATTATTGAGAAAATGCCCACATAACGCTATTCCTCTTTGGTTGCAAATACAAACATTTTTTAATAGCTTGACTCAAGAGACCAAATCAATTGTTGATGCATCTGCAGATAGCTCAATTTCTTTCAAAACGCTGGAGGAGGCTCAAGCACTACCTAATAGGATAGCATCAACTATTACTCTGATGGTCCTATTGCTCAACTGGTGGCTCAACAACATGTCAATCAAGCTAATGTTGAAAATGGAGGTGTTTTGAATTTGAACTTAAATGATGAATTACTTGCTCAACAAGATAGGTTTATGAATATCATGAATAACTTCACAAGAGCTTTGGAGAATTTTGGGAGATCACATCAAGCCATTTCTTAACTATAAAACCAAATATTTCATTTTACACAAGAATACGAATTACAAAATTTCTTCTTAGTATAAAAGATGCTACAACAAGTTCATCAATCCAAAACCTATCTAATACACTATCTCCAAACAAAAGAGAAGCTTGGAAGATTATCAAGTCCTACATTTCTACCTAACGTGGTGGGAATCCAAAACGAGCACCTAATCAAAATTATAAGTCACGTGGGGTGAGGCTCAGATATCATAAAAACTCTTCAAATGGGGCCAAGCATTACGATAAAAAGAAAACATAAAGATAATAACATTTATGAAAAGCCATAGTCATAAAGAAATTTCTAAAATGTCTCATGCCATTTAAATGTCAATAAACCATAATCATAAGTACATTCTAGGATGTGTCATAAGAGACAGACCGCAGGCGATCGCGTTCTGTGACATTGAGTGCAAGTTTTTCCTTTAATAGAAGGTTTTGTGGTCTAAACAAATCCAAGAGCATGAGTAGCTCAAAAAAGATCTAGTAATCTACCACACCTACTAGTCGAGGAGGTCAAGTTATCCCATCACAAGACCCGTATGAGTTCATAACATTCAAATCACCACGGCGTCCCATGGATGACTATAGAACCGCACCCCAAATCAAACATTTCCAAACACATCCAAAATTATATACCACGGTCATCTATGCATATGCTTTCATATCAAAAGAGTTTGCAAACATATCATTAGATTAACATAAGATAGCTTGGTGATTTCATATATAATAATTCCAAAACTTGGTAAAAGTGAGATCGTTAAACAAAATACAAGTAGAAGAGAATCTATGTTACCCACCTATTAAAGCAAAAATTGCACAAAGATCACAGAACGCGATCGCTTAAGGTTAGTTTGGATAGGAATTGAGACTTGAAACCAAGTGGAATGGATTTCCCTTCATTTTGTAAGTAATGACTTCAACTCTTTGGTAAAAATGACCTATTCACAAACCATTATGGTTGGTTTGCCCAATTAACCCAAATTATCCTAGTTGCGCCAAACTTCCGCTTACTTACAAAATGAAGGGAAATCCATTCCACTTGGTTTCAAGTCTCAATTCCTATCCAAACTAACCTTAAAACACTCTTAAAACATCATTAAAAGCATAAACATAAGCATTCATAGCATAACATTCTAGGCTCATATGGAAGACAAAACCCCTAACTCATAATCTTAAAATTTGTAATCTAACCATGGAAAGTTGTTAAAAATCAACCCCAATCACTTCCCAACCTCCAAAACACTAAAAACAACCCATAACATACATAAATCACAACTTATAAGGCTGCAAAGAGGGTTTTCTCCGGCATAAGAGACAGGGCTGCTGAACTGTCACCATTAGTCTCTTATATCACATTTAGATAAGCCATAAATGATCTTAAAGCCTTGAAATTGCTCTTTGGGTGAATCTTTCTATTTATGGATTTTGTTGGTTGGTTGAATATGTTGTTTTGAGTTAGGTTGCTGTCTCTTATACACATCTAGATGTGTATAAGAGACAGGGTTTATAGTGAAATTTGCGAATTTAAGTTGAAGGACTAAAAATAATATGAAAAAACATTTTAAACCAGTTAAAATCAAAGATCAAAGCTATTAAAATACTGGGTTTCACAGATCAAATACGTGTCGTAGCTACTTCATCTCAAATACCCCTTGTTTGTAATTTTTGTGGTGGTGGACATCAAAATGGGCAATGTGAGGTTCCTTTTGGTACAAGTGAGCAAATTAACTATGTAACTAATTAACCTTCATCCTCAAGAAATCCTCAAGGAGCTTGTGGAAATACTTACTACCCTGCATAGAAGAATCATCCAAACCTTTCTTGGAGTAATTCCAGCAACCAACAAAATCTTCCTTACCAACACAATCCTCTACCTCAAAACTTTTAAAACCAAGCTCAACTTCTTCATCTTTTAGACCTTATCAACCAACTCACCAAAGAAAATTTTAAACTAACTGTTATCCACCTCAAGAAAATCTTCCCTATCATAACAATCAAACAAGGCCTCAATTTCAACAATAGAGTAACCGTCCATCGTCCATGAATTACAATCCAAATTTCCATAGAGAGGGCGATGATCTCCAAGCACAATTTGAGAACTTGAGGAGAAAAATGATAAACAAAGAAGGGAAATTGAAAACCAAAGGAGGGAGTATGAGAACTTAGAGCCATGACAAGGAATTTGGAGGTTCAATTGGGATAATTGTCTAGGCAATAAATATGGAAGACCTTTGGGTACTTTTCCAAGCGATACAGTCCAATCCAAAGGAGCAAAATGGTAGGGAGCAAGAACAAACTATCACTCTTAGAAGTGGTAAAGCTTTGGAGGGGAAAGTTAGTGTGATGAAGCCAAGAACAAAGAGTGTTGAGGATAGTGGTGATGAAAAAGAGGAGTCTTCAAAGGGCCAAGGTGAAATGATTAAAAAACCTAGTAAGCCTCATAAGCAACATAATAAAGGCAAGGATCCTAAATTCCAATTGTTAAAGCAAGTTAGAGTTCTATTCCCACAAAGGTTAAAGGAAGAAGAATTTCAAGGAAAGAAAATTTAAAAAGTTTCTTAAAGTGTTTAAAATGATTTAAATTAACATACTATTCATGGAGGCATTTGAAAATATGCCCTCATATGTGAAATTTATGAAACAAGTTTTCACATCAAAAAGGAAATTACATGGAGATGAAATCTTACGCTTGACGAAGAATTGTAGTGCATTACTCAGAAAGAGGTTTCCTTCCAAACTTAAAATCCCGATTCTTTTTCTATTTGTGTAATTGATGGTGTTCAATTTGAGAAGGCCTTGTGTGGTTGGGAAGCTTCTATAAATCTCATACCTTATTCGATCTACAAGAAACTTAGTGGAGGAAATTTGAGACCCATGAGTGTATCCTTATAACTTATGGACCGGAGTATTAAATTTTCAAGGGGAATTGTTGAAGATGTAATCATAAAGATAGGCAAGCTTTATCTCCCGGTGGATTTCACAATTTTGGACATGGAGGAAGATAAGGAAATGCCTATTATCCTTAGAAGGCCATTCCAGCTTGCAATCAACCGTGCACTCATAGATGAACAAGAAGGAAAGTTGGCATTTCAAATTAATAATGAAATTATCACTTTTAATGTTTTTGAATTATTAAATCTTCCTTCTAATTATGAAGATGTTATGAGCATAAATTTAGTTGATGATTTAGTTGATGACTATTGTGGATACAAGTTGATGAAATCTCCATTGGAAAGAGTTTTATTGAATCCAACTGATATAGTCCAAGAAGATGAAGAAGTAGTGGAATGTTTGCACCAATTGGAGAACAATGTCCCAATGCATAAAAGTGAGGAGGGAAATAATGGTAAAGGTAAAGAGGGGGTCTTCGAAGAACAAATCCCTCAAGGTAGAATTTAAACCTCTTTTGACTCACTTGATGTATGTTTTTCTTGGTGAAAATAAGACCTATTCGGTAATTGTGAATGCTTCCTTGACCAATGAACAACTTGATAAATTAATTGTGGGACTTAAAATGTATAGAAATGCTATTATTTGTCTATTCAGATGACATTAGAGGAATTAGTCTTTCCGTGTGCATGCATAAGATTTTGTTGAATGAAGGTTAAATCCTACTTTGAGAGAGATAGTGGAAGGAGGTAATAAAACTATTGGACACTAGTATAATCTACCCTATTAGTAATAGTTGATGCCACTTTAATACATCTAGTTTTAAATCAATGAAACACCTAAATCCTATCACTAACTAGGTGGCATCCAGCAAGTATACGGTTGTCAACTAGTAGCAAGGGAAGTAGGGATCATTCCCACGAGGATTGTCGATTGCACTTACCAAGGTTTAAAGGGCTTTGAGTAGCTAAGCTAATTCAATCGGTAAATGATAGAAGTATTCTAATGAAAGCTATAATTTTAATTCTAACCTAATTTAATCTAATTAAGACTAGAATTTAGAACAAGTGAATTACTCAACTAAAAAGACTTCAAAAGAGAAATTTGAATATTGAAAGCATTCATTTCTAAAGTAAAAATTAGAAAGAGATAAACTGAGAAAATTAAATATTTTTTGATTTTTCGATTGAAATTAAGAAAGCCCACAAAGACTTAACTAGAAATTAAAGCTAGAAATTGAAAATTCTTAAAAAGAAAGCAAGAAATTGATATAATTTTCCTACAAACCCTATTTGATAGAAGATAAATTTTCACTAAAATGGATAAGAAAGAAAATAAAAATTATATCTACTTGAACCTTGTGAAAAACCCACTACGATTAGCTAATAAAGATTGAAACTTGACAAGAAATTTAAAGAAGATCTAAGATGAAAGTAAAGATAAATTTCTATTAGAAAAGTAACCTGTAGTTTAAACTATCCTAATCCATCTAGAACTTATTAAAACTATCTACTCTAAAACTATCTAAAACTCCCCTAAAACTCATTCTACTTAGCTTAAATCGTGCAACATTATACAAGGCAAAAATTAGGGTTTTTTGGCTGAAAGTTTACAAAATTGCCCTTACAACTTAGCATTCAGCGAGTCGAGATCGTAGTCTGGAGAACATTCGAGACTGCGATCTCGACTCTAAAATAGTAAAACTAATTCCTGAGTCGAGATCGTGGTCTGGAATATTTGAGACAGGTTAAAAATTAAAGGTTAGAAGTTGGAAGGAACAAAGCTCAAGGGACCAAATTGCAAAATGGAGAAAAATGAAGATTGCTGGAAGGAGAGTCGAGACCGCGATCTCGACTCTCCTTCCAGCAATCTTCATTTTTCTCCATTTTGCAATTTGGTCCCTTGAACTTTGTTCCTTCCAGTTTCTAACCTTTAATTTTTAACCTGCATAATATTAACACCATTAAGCCCTTATTAAACTGAAAATTTAACACAAAATTATCATAATTAATTCAAAAACCAAAATACAAATGCATATGAAATAAATTAACTAAAATCTTCAATTACTTATCTAATTTCAGAATTTAAACTATCAAAATGCTATAATTTAGAGGAAAATAACTCTAGTTTACTAGATTATCACACCCCCAAACTTAGAGTTTTGCTAGACTAGTTAGATCCCGAGCAAAACAAAGATTAACAATAAATGAAACCAACTACATTCAAACATTTAAACACCTCCAAAGTTGACGTGACACTTGATGAATCATGGATGTACTTAGAACAATTAAGCGATCTCTCAAGAAATGTTCAATATATGACATGCGAAGAATATGTGTAAATCAATCCAAAATTTAAATTTTGTTTTACAAAGAAACAGACATTCATTCACTACACAAGATTTCACATCACCAAGCATTACCATTCTCGAAAAGAGTTACCAAAAATTGTAGTTCTTTTTATTTGAAACATCATTACTTCACAAATCACAAATATTATAAAATTAATCAACTCTCTCAATTAAGCAACACGAAAATAGAAGTTCAATTAGGAATCAACTTAAATGCAATTGTCACACATTTTGGGAATAAACCTCTAACAAGGAATAAGTAATATGAGATTAATGATAAGTATTACAAACATTTACTCCTTAACTTATTGGTATATGAAAAACGCAATCTCCTAATGGCTTAATTCGGAGAAACAACATGGGTACATGTCGGAGTGCCGTACTCGCCTTATTACTACTCTAATGGCTTATTTCAGAGAAACAATATGGGTACATGTCGAAGTCCCGTACTCGCCTTATTCCTAAAATATTTTTTTTCGTCCTTAAACCAAGGAAAATGAGTGAAATGTTCCAAAAATTAATCTCCAATATCAATTATTCACAAGTTAGAAGAACATTTCCTATGCAAACACCCTAAATGTCCCAAAATTCCTTCTATTTCATTTAACTCCTTTTTTTCCAAAAGATAGTTCATCAACCACATAATATAAATGATTTGATAAGAAACAACATTTCAAATAAATTTTCCTAAAATTTCAGCCCTTCTTTTTGAAAAATAGCAATGCCAAGTTTATGAATTCTTCATATTGCAAATGAACTACTCACTCACACAACAATTCTTGAAAAGAATCAATCATATACTTCAATCACAAGGCATTGAACATCAAAATTATCTTCATCATTGAGTACCTAATTGATCCACTTTCCATCCTTTAATCATCAAGTGACAATAAAATGTATAAAATGACCAATTCCAATCACAAAAAGATAAATACCCCCAAACTTGTCTCTTTTATTCAAGTTGATGAATAAATCATCCTTCCACTCACCCAAAATTAAACATCAAGACAAAACCCAAAAATAACGAAAACTACTTAAACTATGTCCTACTTTTAAACCTATAATTAAAATTGAGTAAAAATGTTAAGAGCAACCATGTCATGCATCTCGCCAAGTAAGCTTCAAACACAATCAATATTCCATTCAGCTCATCAACTAATGCAAAGATGGCATCAGCTTAGGGCCCTTAGCCATATTACTCCTATTAGGCAATAACCAAACTATACCAAGTATCTAGCAAGAAATTTCACAAAGATTGAATCCATGAAGCATCAAATTAATTAGCTACTTGGCGTCAGCTTAAGGCCATTAGCCAGATTACTAAAAAGGGTAATCAAATTCATCTGCAATATACTTCCAAATTAAAAGACTAAAAACAAAATAAAATAAACTCATGATTGAAGAGATTTTGGAAGGAAGAAAATGTTTTTTTTTTTCGAGACCGCGATCTCAAAGTTGAGATCGTGACCTGGCCTATAGGGTTGAGATCGCGGTCTCAACTCGGCATAAAAAATGCCTTTGCAGAAGTTTAGAGCTGAGACCGCGGTGTGGAACTTTTGAGACCGCGATCTCGAGCTCAATTTCTGCAAAGTAAATTTCTTACACTTAGTCGAAATTGCTTCACTCTTGACCACTTTTCTCCATTTGCAAGGATAACCTACAAACAAAAATTTCACAAGTTAGGATGACAATTTTCACTCATTCTTTAGTACCATTTATTAAATTTAAAAACTCAACTATTTTCTCTAATTCAAACTAACTCACTCAAAATCAAAACAATTAAAAATCACACTAAAAGAAAGTAATAAGAACTAAATTAAAGATTTGGGTTGCCTCCCAAGAAGCGCTCTTTTAGTCTAGTCACTAGCTTGACTACGGCATGACCCTCATTGTCAAGTATACTTGAGGATGATTGATCCTCCTTTCCCTTTTGGTTTCCACGGAAAAAGTTTGATCCCCTTTTTCTTCATGATTAAAGCTTGATCTTTAGGTTTTCCATGCACAAGTCCTTTCTTTCTAGACTTAGCCATCGCTTGTGCCCCAATTAACATCTCCAATTGTTTCTCAAAGCATTTTCTTTTCTTCTTGTGCCTTCTCAATTTCTTAACATCGCCATTGTGCTTATTCTTTGCAAAATTCTCTTCATCCTTCATCAACACACATCCCTTATCGGGTGGTTTTTCTTTCAATTCATTTCTTGGATTTTCCTTTATTTCCAACACTTGGTTGAGCGAATTGACTTGGTTCACTTCATTTTTCTCTTCATTTGACCTGGCAAGGATAGAATTAAGAGATTGATTAGCACATTTCTCTTCAACAATGGGAATATTATCATTGTATTCAAACACATCAAATTCAAATGGGGGATTCATTTTCAAATCGTAAGATCAACTTCCCGTTTTACACATCAATTAATACATGAGCGGTCGACAAGAAAGGCCTCCCTAGAGTCAATGGAATCTCACTCTTTTCACCCATATCTAGTACAAGGAAATCAACGGGAAATACCAACTTTTCAACTTGTACAAGCACATCTTCTAACAAGCCAATGGTTTCCTCTTTGATAAATCCACCAATTAGAGTGTGATATTAGTTGGCTTGACATTGTTGATCCCTAACTTGTCATAGATGGCCTTTGGCATGATATTTATGCTTGCCCCTAAATCACAAAGTGATCGATGCCACATTTTTCCTCTAACAATTACCTATATCATGAAACTACCGGGATCCTTGAGTTTAGGAGGCAACCGCCTTTGAACAATGGCACTACATTGGGCATCAATGCATATTTTCTCATCATCATCATCATCATCCCACTTTCGCTTACTTGCCAAAAGATCCTTCATGAAACGAGCATAGTTGGGTATCTGTTGGTGATGACATCAATCAAAGGAATGTTGACATTAATCTTTTTCAACATATCCAAGAAATGGGTCAATTGCTTCTATTTTTCCTCCTTTCTTGTATCAATGAGGCGTTGAGGGAATGTCACTTTTATTGATGGATCTATCTTCAAAGGTTCATCCACATGCTTCTTCTTGGATACCTTGATCTCGTTCTTTTGCTCCTTCTTGGCTTCATCATCAACCACTTCCCTTTCATTTTCAACTACCTTAAACTTTTGCTCTTTGCTTCCTTCCTCCACTTTTTTCTTTTCCTTAGATTCAGCCAATTCTTTTCCACTTCTTAGGATTATGGCATTGCATTGCTCCTTAGGGTTTGGGATGGTGTCACTTGGAAATGCTCCAATAGGTTTGTCATTATTCAACCTTGCCCATTGCCCCAATTGAATCTCCAAATTTCTTGCCGAAGCCTTCAAATTCTCATAATCTCTTTTATGCTCTTCCGCTTTACTATCCAATTCCCTTCTCAATGATTTATACTCGGCTTCACTTCTCCAATCTTCTTCACCCAAATTATCTCTAGGAGCATATTGATCATGGCACATGGGTTGGGAAGAATTTTCATAATGAAAAGGAGGTTTTTGTTATTGGTTTTGAAAAGAAGGATTGGGGAAATTTTGATTTGAGTTGGGTTGGACATTTCTTTGATGTGGCGGTTGATAAGGTCTAGATGAAGAATTCGGGGCTTGAGTGTGTTGGGCATTTTGTGGTGGGGGATTTGGTTGGTAAGGAGGGTTGGATTGGTTGTTGGTGTTACTCCATGAGAAATTTGGGTGATTCCTCCAAGACGGATTGTAAGTGTTCCCATAAGATCCGAATTGTTCCTTGGAAATGAAGATTGATTAGCCACATAATTGATTTGCTCATTAGTCCCATATGGCATCTCACAATTCCCATTGGCATGGCCACCTCCACAAAAATCACATGTCATGCTTGGTTGAGTTAGAGAAGAAGTCATCGCATTCACACTACTAGGTAACCTCTTCCTTAGATTCTCCAACGCCTTTGCCATGTTATTCATCATATTCATGAACATGCTTTGTTGAGCTGAAAGGGCGTCTTGCATGTTTAGATTCAACACTCCACTACTTGCATTGGCTTGATTAGCTTGATGTTGAACCACCGGTGGAGTTATCCGTCCATGACAATAATGGCTGCATGCCATCCTATTTAACAACTCTTGAGCTTCTTCTGAGGTATTAAATGAGATAGAACCGTCGGCAGAGGCATCTACGATGGATTTCGTCTCTTGAAGTAAACCATTATAAAAGGTTTGAACTTGAAGTCACAAAGGAATGGCATGATTCGGGCATTTTCTTAGCAACTCTTTAAATCTTTCCCAAGCTTCCCCTAGGCTTTCACCAACATCTTGTTTGAACGATGTAATCTCATTCCTTAATTTTGCGGTTCTTGTGGGAGGAAAGTACTTTGCCAAGAACTCTTGAGCAAGTTGATTCCAAGTAGTGAATGTTCCTTGGGCATGGGTCTCTTATTGCAACCACGACTTCGCCCTATCACGAAGAGAAAAAAAAAACACCCTCATCTTAACACAATCCGGGTGTACTCCATTAAACTTGAATGTGTCCAATACTTCTTCAAAATTCATGAGGTGAGTGTAGGGGTCCTTATTTGGTCCACCTCCGAACATGGCATGGGTTTGGAGCATTTGGATTAGGGCGAGCTTGATTTCAAAATTGTTGGCTTGCACGGGCATCCGTGCAATGCTTGAGTTCGCCCCATCAAAGTTAGGTAAAGCATACTCCCTTAATGGCCTTCCATTCCCATTCATGCCATTTCCATTCCTATAGCCACCAATTCCATTATTTCCAACTACCTCTTCTTCTTCATTCTCCAAGTTCACATTCCCTTGATGAGTATTAGCATGTGCCATTTCTATCCTTTCTTGCTCTTGTTGCACCCTTCTCAACCTTCGAATTTGTTTTATCTCTTTCTCTCTTTCCTTGTCTAAGCAAATGAATGGCTCTTGAGCACCTCTTACCATTCACTACACAACCAAAGTAAATAGTCAATTAGAATTCCAAATCAATTCCACTAGACAACCAAATCAAGCAAAAAAATCGACAAAATTAAAAACTAAATTAAACTAAACTAAAGTGCATAATCTACACGACCCATAAAGCGCTTGATATTGCCAAATATCGAAAACAATCCCCGGCAACGGCGCCAAAAACTTTGATGCCACTTTACTACATCTAGTTTTAAATCAATGAAACACCTAAATCCTATCACTAACTAGGTGGCATCCCGCAAGTATACGGTTGTCAATTTGTAGCAAGGGAAATAGGGATCGTTCCCATGAGGATTGTCGATTGCAATTACCAAGTTCTAAAGGGCTTTGTGTAGTTAAGCTAATTCAGTCGGTAAATGATAGAAGTATTCTAATGAAAGCTATAATTTTAATTCTAACCTAATTTAATCTAATTAAGACTAGAATTTAGAACAAGTGAATTACTCAACTAAAAAGACTTCGAAAGAGAAACTTTTGATTATTGAAAGCATTCATTTCTAAAGTAAAACTTAGAAAGAGATAAACTAGGGAATTAAATATTTTTTGATTTTTCGATTGAAATTAAGGATCGATCTAAGAATTAACTAGAAATTAAAGTTAGAAATTGAAAATTCTTAAATAGAAAGCAAGAAATTGATAAGAACCCTAATTTTCCTACAAACCCTAATTTGAAAGAAGAGAAATTTTCACTAATATGCATAAGAAAGCAAATAAAAATTATATCCACTTGAAGCTTGCAAAAAACCACTACGATTATCTAATAAAGATTTAAACTTGACAAAAAATTTAAAGAAGATCTAAGATGAACGTAAAGAGAAATTTCTAGATGTGTAAAGTAACTTGTAGTTTAAGCTATCCTGATCTATCTAGAACCAATTAAAACTATCTACTCTAAAACTATCTAAAAATTCCCCTAAAACTCATTCTACTTAGCTTAAATAGTGCAACATTATACAAGGCAAAAATCAGGATTTTTGCGGCTGGAAGTTTACAAAATTGCCCTGACATCTTAGCATTCAGTGAGTCGAGATCGCGGTCTAGAGCATTTGAGACCGCGATCTCGACTCTAAAATAGTAAAACTAATTCCCTAGTCGAGATTGCGGTCTGGAATAGTCGAGACCGCGATCTCGACTCTCCTTCCAGCAATCTTCATTTTTCTTCATTTTGCAATTTGGTCCCTTGAACTTTGTTCCTTCAAGCTTCTAACCTTTAATTTTTAACCTGCATAATATTAACACCATTAAGCACTTAATTAAACTGAAAATTTAACACAAAATTATCATAATTAATTCAAAAATGAAAATACAAATGCATATGAAATAAATTAACTAAAATCTTCAATTACTTATCCAATTTCTTTAAACTATCAAAATGTTATAATTTAGAAGAAAATAACTCCAGTTTACTTGAGTTATCATTAGTGAGTGGGTTAGTCCTACTCAAATTGTTCCTAAAAAGAGTGGTATCACTGTTATAATTTATAGTGAAGCCAATGATTTCTTCCCCTCTAGATTGGTTATGAGATGGCAGATGTGCATTGATTTTCGAAAATTAAATGACGCTACCTAAACAGACCGTTTTCCCTTCCTTTATTGATCAAATGTTTGAAAGATTAGCCGATTTTGCATATTATTATTTTTTTGATGGATATTCCAATTACCTTCCACTACTAGAAAAACTTGAATTTTTAATGGAATTTAACAACCAATTAATTTCATCACTATTAGTGACAAATTTTCCAATAGATTAGGAAAAAATCCAATACAGAATAAAAAGTACATACACAATGGAGTTATCAACGGATTTTTCTATCACAAATTTCTAGTGGACAAATCTGTTGGAAAATCCAATATTTTTTTCGATGATTACCATTTTAAAATATTTTTTTGGGAAGGAATTATTTTAATGCCAAATAAAAAAATAAAAAACATAATGACGAAAAAATCGATAGGTAAATAGATCGGAAATTGCTCCTTGTCATAGAAATATTGCTTGTTGGCAAGTTCGATTTGTCTCCAAAAAAAATTCCCACGACTACGCACCCCTCCATTTTTTTTCCAGAAACCCGCGTCTTCCTTGGTTTCCTCTTTGCCCTTTTTCCTTTCTCCTCTTCCCTTTTTCCCGCCATACCCTTCTTTCGTTCTCCCTTTGCCTTTTTTCTCAACCCCTCCCTCCTTTTCCTCTGCCCTCTTTCCCATCCCTTTTTCCTTTCCTTCGCGATCTATTCTGTAGATCAAGCCACCTTTTCCCTTCTCCCTTTCTCTATCTGCTCTACTTCCCACCCTCTTTCCCTCTTTCTTTTCCATTTCCTTTTGTACCCAATCCGTGTGCGGCTAAATTAGTCTCCAGCACTCAATAAATAATTTTTTTAACTCTCAATATGATTATTTGATGTGTGCAAATTTACAATCAATGTTAGAGTCCAATCAATTTTTATGATTTCTTTAATTTTCTTTTCAGTTAACATGTAGTGTGAAGTTATTTAACTGGAGATAGGAGCCATTTTATTATAGGGGCTTTTTACTGGCTCTGAAAAGGGTTTGTTTTATTCCCTGTGCTATTGATCATCATGTTAATAATCTACTACTATTTATCGTCATGGGAGTTAAACTAACCGCGTAGTACTAGATGTTCTTCAAACTATGGATGATTGAATTTTTGGTTAAAATTGTCTATTCAAGATTCGATTTTGATCAGGTTTTCGTATCTAAGGACATTAAAATCTTTAGAGTCTGACAGTATCTGTTGATTCCATTTAGTTTTTACCAGCCTGACTTGTTTATGAATTTCTTCTGCCTGGATATAATGTATAATTAATTACAGTGCTTCTGTAGCTCTATATCTAACGTAATTCCCCTCGATTTCAAGTAGTAAATGTTTTAATGAAAAATAAAATATTAGTAATAGCCAGTAGCGCAATGGCACATTAAGGCAGAATAATAATAAGATACAGAGAAGGGATTGATGAATATTACGAACTTGGTGCTTGTAATATATGGTCCAATCCATGTATGTTTATATTATGTGGTACCCAATGTTTGAATAAATTAAAACCTGCCCTACATGAAGCACTATTTCAATAAATAAATCTTGACTTGAATATAAAAATCTTAACCTGTTTTCATTTGGTCTACGTCTATTATATGTTACTATTCTACATATTCATCGCTCACTCAAAAAGTTGTAGAAGATATTTTTTCCCTTTCTATCCAATATGTGAATATACTTGGAAGAAGCAATCATTTTAACTACTCTGCCAAAAAGCAAAGGCAGGCTAGTTCCATATCGCACTTGGTAGCTATGCAATTTAAAAGAGAAAAAAACTACACCACTAATAATAATATGAATGCAAATTGAGTTCTCTTCCCAATCTATTAATCCAGCTAATCAAGTTCAACATTAATTTCAATCCAAGTTAAGCATTGACTAGTGATCGATTCAATCCGAGATTCTAATAAATCAAAGTTCAAGATGCAGTGCGTCATATAATATATTAAGTGCATGCATTCAATTCCGAAGTATAGAATGGTATAATTAATAGTCCAAAAGAGAATAGTAGTAATAATGTGACGCAAGCCGATCTACTGGGACAAGGGGTTGGTAGAAACTAAATGGAATTAACAGATACTGTGACACTCTAAAGATTTTAATGTCCTTAGAAGGGAAAACCTGCAGCGTTTTCCAGTCTTAATTGAACCTGGATGCTACCTGTGAAGTTTCTGATTTTCGTGTTCTATTTATTGATGATTTTGAATTGTGCGTTATTTATGTAAAAAATGAGTATTTGATAGCGAAGAAATGACCAAAATTAATGAACATGAAACATGTTGGTTTAGTAGGTATCCGAACAGGCAAAATAAGCCAGTATTCCATAAACTTTGGCTACCTGAATTAGTAGAGAGTAATGTGGCTATAGTTGTCGAACTAATTCTCGATAACTTTTGGAAATTTGATGGAGTAATAGAGGGAATTGTACAAGAATGTGGTTCCATTTTTATAAAAGATAATTGATATTCCTTTTTAAGTTTATTAGTGCATTTCTAGAGGCTATTCATGTTGAAGTTTGTGATGTAATATGATCCACTAATATGCAAGTTGTAATAAGTGTCAAACTGAAAAAGCAAATTAAACTTAAATTGAGTGGAAATCACTTCTTGATGCGTATCAGTAGGGGTTAACATATAAGGATGGAAAGCATATAGCTTAAAGATTGAATAAGTCAGTTTTAGATTCTTGTTCAGTTTTGAGTTAAAAATCATGGCAGTAATTGTTCCTCACAAGAATTGATGATTTTCTTGGAATGAGCTGTCCAACGTGGCTTTTGCTTAAACTTGGCTGATGATGGACTTCTTTTTTCCAATCAATGATTTCAGTAACTATTCTTTATGTGATTAAATGTTTTGAAGTCTGAAATTTGTTTAAGGAATGTAGTTGACTTAACTTCTTGATGAGCTTATGGAATGATTGAGGTATTAATCTTTTGTTTTGAACCGGCGAATGTGTTGCCCGTCATTTTGGTTTATTTTTTTTATGATAGTAAGAATAAAATTGAGAACTTAAAAATACAACTAAAAGTAATCCTCAAAACTAAACTATTGAAGCATGATTTAGTAAATGGTCTATCATAAAAAATATGATCCAAAATAAATAAAGAAACATAAGAGTGCTAATTCTGACTTGATCACTTATGCCGCGTATAAGGTAAAAGGTTATTTATGATTTGGGTCAAAGTATTGGAGTAATAGCATTTGCAAGAAAGCAAATAAGATGACATTTTTTATTTCTATTTAAAAAAAAAAATGAAGGCTTTTGCATGCAAGCTATTCATTGGACTTCTATAAACCTTTTATTTCTACCCCCTCCTTGCTTCCTTTTGTCTCTTTCTCTAAAAAATATTGTTATTTGTGTTGCTTTGTGTATGTTGCTCAATTAGTATGAATTTTAAAGTTTTATTAGTATTATACAATATCTTATATTTTTTTCGTATGTTTAAATTGACCCTTACCAGGTCATCATGACTATTTTAGATTGGTTTGCAAATAGTGGAATGTACAAAATTAAGGAAAACTATGTCAAAATTTCTATAAGAATATATACTAAGAATGGCTAAGTAATAGTATTATTGTTTTTGTTTCTTTGTGTATATGGGTTAGGTAATATGAAATTTCAAATTTTAGTTAATACTGTACAATATCTTAACTTTTTGTATATTGTTAAATCAACCCTTGTTGGTCATGATTGCTATTTAATTTGTTTGCAAATAGGGGAATGTACAAAATTAGGGAAAACTATATTAAAATTTCTATAGGAATATATGCTAAGAATCCTCGGTTTACTACAATGCGTCAAGTACCTTATGATAGTTGAAGTGGTGTGAAATACCAAAAAAAAGCCATTAGGCCAATAGATGAAGATAAAGATAAAGATGAAGATGTTGGTGGAAATAACGAGGAGGAAGAGAGTGATGACAATGACATTGTGATATTGTCATTGGATACTAGTTGATAAACTTTGTACTTATTTATTTATAGATGATTTTGTTACTTTTACTTTGGTTGTAGGGATTTCATTTTATGGCACATTTCTTATTAATGTAGGTGATTTATAATGGTTGTAGACATATATGAATGCATATTTGGCTGTTGAAATATTTGCATGGTATTTGTTTTATGTTTGGCTGTTGTTGGCAGGTTTGGAATTTAATAGTATTAATTTTTTATTTTTAAATATTTTAAATTAGCGACGAATTGTTCTGTTGCTAGAGTTTTTTTTTTTTTTTTAATTTTAAAAATGTGTATTATAAATGTATATTTCAATCTCCAATTTTAAATTTAGTGACAGATTTTTCGATCGCTATTGTTGGTAAACTATTTCCAAGTTGGTATTCCTGTACCAAATTCAGCAACAGATTTTTCGATGCAAAATATCCATTGGTAAATAGGTTGCTAAATTTTACCAATGAATAATATTTCAACGGATTTTTTTTGTCAGAAAATCCGTCCCTAAATCATTTAGTGACAGATTTTTGACAAAAATCAGTAGCTAGATTTTGTACTAAAGTCTATTTTTCTAGTAGTGTTCAAATTATTATTTACCCAGAGGATTAAGAAAAAATGATTTTTACATGTCCATATGAAATTTTTGCCTATAGGAGATTGCCCCTTGGGTTTTGTGATGCTCCTAGAATATTTCAATGTTGCATGTTTAACATTTTTCATGACTGGTGGGAATATGTATAGAGATCTTCAAGGATGATTTTAGTATTTGTGGTGGATCTTTGATGATTGTTTGTTGAACTTGTCTCATGTATTGAAAACATGTGTGGAAACCAATTTGGCTCTAAATTGGAAAAAAATGTCATTTTGTAGTGTAAGAACAGATTGTTTTGGGACATAGAGTGTCATAGGGCTAAGGTCCAGGTAATTGAGAAGTTGCCTCCACCTATTAATGTTAGAAGGGTCAGAGGTTTTCTTGGATATTTGGGGTTTTATGGAAGGTTCATTAGAAATTTTTCACAAATTGCTAGACCTTTATATTGTTTGCTACAAAATTATTGATTGTGTTTTCAACTTTGATGATTCTTGCTTGCATGCCTTTAATGAGTTGAAACACACACTTGCTAATACACCGATTATTGTGGTACCAAATTGGTCTCTTCTATTTAAACTCATGTGTTACGTGAGTGACTCTGCAATAGATGCTATTTTGTGTCAAAAGATTGATAAAATATAGCATGTCATTTATTATGAAAGTACAAGTCAATTATTCCACAACAGAAAAGGAATTACTTGCTATAGTTTTCATATTTGGCAAGTTTAGATCTTACTTGATTGGTTCCAAGACTGGTACACACGGATCACGCAACATTGAAGTATTTATTTTCTAAACAAGATGCAAAACCCCGCTTACTAAGTGGATACTTCTTTTGTAGGAGTTTGATTGGAAGGTTATGGACAAAAAGGGAGTTGAGAATGTTGGAGAGGATCATCTTTCAAGAATTGAAGAATCTGGGCATGCGAGTAAAGATGAAAAGGCCATTGTAGAAGAGGCATCAATTCTGTGAAAAGTTATTTGAAGTTAAGGAGTCAATTCCTTGGTATGCAGACATTGCAAATTACCTTGTAGCAAAGGTAGTGCCAAGTAAGTTGAATGCAAATCTAAGAAAGAATTCTTTGCAAAGATCAAGTATTATTTTTGGAATGAATCTTATCTTTTTTGGAGGTGTGATGATCAAATTTTGAGGAGATGTGTCTCAGAAGAGGAAGTGAAGAATATCTTGCATTATTATCATGTGTCACCGATAGGAGGCCACCATGGAGCACAAAGAATAGCTTTTAAAGTGCTACAAAGTAGTTTGTATTGGTCGAGCGTTTTCAAGGATGCAAGAAATTTTGTACTTGAAAGTGATGAATGCCGAAGGATTGGCAACATTTCAGAGAGACAAGGGATGCCCGACAATGGGTTGTGGAGTTGTAAATTTTTATGGGACCCTTTCCAACATCATACTCAAACAAATATATTTAGGTTGTGGTGGATTATATATCGAAGTGGGTAGAAGCAGTCAGTGCCACTCCAACCAATGATACAAGAGTTGTGACAAAATTCCTTAGGAAGAACATTTTCTCCCAATTTGGAGTTCCAAGAACCATTATTGGTAACGGGGAAACACACTTCAAAAATTCTCAGTTTGAAGTTTTGATATTAAAGTATGGGGTGAAGCGCAAAATCACTCTAGCATAACATCCTCAATTTTCGGGTCAAGCTTAAGTGTCGAATATGGAATTGAAGAGAATTTTTGAGAAAATGGGCAACAACTCAAGAAAGGATTACGCAATCAAATTGGATGATACTTTATGGGCTTATCATACAGCATTTAAAATTCCATTTGGAATGTCTCCCTACCGAATGATCTATGGTAAGGCTATCATTTACTGGTGGAGTTGGAGTAGAAGGCTTACTGGGCAGTGAAAAGTCTCAAATTTGATCTTAAGAAAGCACGTGAAAAGAGACTCCTAGATTTAAATGAGTTGGATGAGTTCTGGAGGAAAGAATTTGAAACTTCCTTGATTGTCTACAAAGAAAAGACCTAAGTACAGCATAATAAGTCCATTTTGAGGAAAGAATTCAAAGCTAATGATTTGGTGTTACTTTATAATTCAAGGCTCAAACTCTTTCCGGTGAAGCTTAAATCAAGATGGAATGGACCATTCAAAGTGGTTCAAGTTTTGCCCTATGGAATGGTGGAGCTTGAGGGAAAGAAATCTAATTTCAAGGTCCATGGACATCAGCTCAAACATTATTTTGGAGGAGTCATTGAAGATGGACGTGAAATCATCCAATTTGCTCAAGCATGATTTAGTCACGTCATAGTCATGTAGTGACTATAAAAGAGCATTTCTTGGGAGATAACCTAAGCTTTAATTCCATTGTTTTGTTTATTTTAAGTGTGATTTCTTGTTTAGTTTCAATTTGGTGTGACTTGGTTTATTTTAGGTTAAGATTTTAGTTGGAAAATTTTGCTTTCGATTTGAATAAATTATACTAAGGAACGAAGTGAAATTGATTGCTAATACACCTTGGGTTTTTAATGTTTATAGGTGGCAAGAAGACTTGGGATGAAGTGAGAAAGAAGTAAAAAAAATGGCTGAGTGTTGATAATAGAGTTTGTAGAAGTTGGGCTCGATGTTGATGTCATGACATCAAACTCCAACAATTTCAGACTTTACAGCAATGTCGTGACACCAAAATCGATGTCGTAATTTCAAATACAAACTTTTGTAAAGGCATTTTTTCGGGGTCTGTCTTGATGTCGCAATGCCGAGGAATGATGTTACAACACCAAGCACATGGAAGGCATATGTACTAGTTGATGTCACGAAACCAAAAGCTTGATAGCACGACATCGAGGTGCACATGGGAGGCATATGATTTCTGATGTCACAATACCAAAACTGACAAAATGGCTTCTAATTGACCTATTCTTCTTCTTCTTCTTCATTTCATCTCCAATTCTCTTAATCCTAACTGTACACCTCCTATTTTCTTTTCTCCAATCCTTTTTGTTCCCCTACTAATCCCTTCACAAACCCACCATAATTTACCCCAACAAACCACCCTTGTCATCATTCATCTTCAATTTGGGCTCTTCAAAGGTGATTGTTCAATCCTTCAAGGGATTTTCTTTAGGGTCAAGGAGGGTTTTCTTCAATCAATCCAATAATAGAACTCTTAATCTTTGTACTTAGGCCCGTGAATTACTGTTTTGGATTGCTTTTGGTTGAAATTCAAGATTTGTACTTGTGAATTGTTGGCATAATAATTACTTGGAATTACAAGAATTATGTGGGTGATTTTTGAGAATTTTATTGGGGGCAAATCTTTGTGAACATTTTTGCTAATTTGGTTGCGAATTTTGTGGGCTTAATTGTTGTGGTGGATTGCTTGTTAATTAGTTTGGAAAATTCTGAATTTATGAAATTTTGGTGAACTTTTGTTGTGGTTGATTGTTTTTTATTTGATTGTGGAATTGAGCAACATGTGAGAAGAATAGTATTGTTTTTGGTTGAGATTGTTTGAAACTTATGACAAGGGGAGCTTATGGTAGTGGTAGGAGAGCTAGGGTAGAGGTAGCGGTGAGACTTCCAAAAAGAGAAAAATGGGGAAAGGAACGAGTAGGGAAGGAGCAAAATGAACCAGTTGTAGAACCCCAATTTGCGAGTGGCTGAACTCGTGATTTATTTGTGCAAATGAGAAGCATGAAGTTATTAAGGAAAGAGGATTTGACTTGTTTATGAATTGGGAGGACTACGAGGGAGTTAGAAAAGAATTAGAGACCCAACTTAAGGCAAGGCATTGGGAAGCATTTGATAAGGCAGTTTCACCAAGGTGTATAAATTTGGTTAAAGAATTTCATTATAATATTTATACAAGATGGTCTAGGAATTTGAGAGACATCATTCGCCCGAAGGAGCTTGTATATTCATAGTTATTGACCCAATAGTCTCCCTAAATGTCATGATCGTTATATTTGAGTTTAAGAGATGACTTTTTTAGAAATCTTACTGAGTGTCCTGATCAAAGTAAAAGCCTTTATATATTTATAGTTATGACTTAAATACTCACAATAAATGTCATGATCATTATATTTTGGTGTAACTAATGAGGTAAGTTTGATGACCTTTTTATAAAGTTTAATATTTGTCCCAATCAAAGTAAAAGTTTGTATATTTGTAGTTATTGCTCAAATACACGCACTAAATGTCATGATTGTTATATTTTGGTTTAACGAGTAAGCTAATTTTGGTGATTTTTTAGAAAACTTACTGAATGTTCTAATCAAATCAAAAGTTTGTATATATGTACTTATTGCACAAACAATGCCACTAATATTCATAATTATGACATTTGGGTTTAACATGAAATGCAATTTTGTTGATTTTTCTAGAAACTTTATTAATGTTCCGGTCAAAAGAAAAGTTTATATATTTATAGTTATTGGTCAAATACTCTAATTAAAAGTCATGAACATTCCAAATAAGTTTAAAAGGCAAGGTACTTTTGGTGACTTTTTTAGAAATTTTATTGAATATTCTTTTAATGAAAGAAAAAATTTGTATATTTATAGTTATTGCTCAAATACTTCCCCTAATAATCATAATCATTATATATATGTTTAACAGGTAAGATAATTTTGGTAACTTTTTTAGAAACCTTAATTAATGTTCGATCAAAGGAAAAGTTTGTATATTTGTAGTTATTACTCTAATACCCCCATTAATAGTCACGATCATTAAATTTAGGTTTAATGGGTAAGGTCATTCTGATGACTAATTTTAGAAATCATACTGAATGTTCTGATTAAAGGAAAAAATTGTATATGTGCAGTTATTGCTCAAATACTTACCACAAATAATCATGATCATTACATTTAAATTTAACGGGTAAGATAATTTTGGTGACTTTTTTCAAAACCTTACTGAATGTTCCTATCAAATGAATATTTTTTATATTTATAATTATTGCTCAAATATTCTCACTAATAATCATGATCATAATTTATAGATTTAACGAATATGGTAATTTTGGTGGCCTTTTTAGATCGTACTGAATGTTTCAATCAAAGAAAAGTTTGTGTATTTATAGTTATTACTCAAATAAGTGATAGTCATGATCATTACATTTAAATTTAATGGGTAAGGTAATTTTGGTGACTGTTTTAGAATCCTTACTGAATGTTTGGTTTTGAAGGAAACAAAAAATTATATTTATAGTTATTGCCCAAATACTCCCACTAATAGTCATGATTATTACATTTACATTTAAGGAAAAGGCAATTTTGGTGATTTTTTTAAAAAATTTAATGAATTTTTTGATTACAAAATTGTTTTGTTTATTGTAATTATTGCTGAAATAAATCCACTAATAGTCATGATCATTATATATAGGTTCAATAGGTAAGGTAATTTGGTGACTTTTTTAGAAATTGTACTCAATGTTTCAATCAAATGAAAAGTTTGTATATTTGTAGTTATTGTTCAAATTTTCCCACTAATAGTCATGAATATTAGATTTATGTTTAATGGATAAAGTAATTTTGGTACATTTTGAGTGAAACCTTACTAATTGTTCAGATCAAAGAAAAAGTCTGTATATTTGTAGTTATTGGTCAAATACTCCCATTAAGAGTTATGAACATTACATTTTGATTTGAAAGGTAAGGTAATTTCAGTGACTTTTTTAGAAACCTTATCGAATATTCTGATCAAAGGAAAATTTTGTATATTTGTAGTTATTGCTCATATTTTCACTAATTGTTATGATCATTATATATAGGTTTAACGAGTAAAGTAATTTTAGTGTATTTTTTAGAAATCGTACTAATGTTTCGATGAAGCAAAAAGTTTATATATCTCTAGTTATTGCTCAAATAATTCTAATAGTAGTTAAGATCATTATATTTAGGTTTAATAAGTACGATAATTTTAGTTACTTTTTTAGAAACTTTCCTGAAGGTTTCGATCAAATCAAGGTTGTGTATTTATAGTTATTGCTCCGAAACACTCACTGATAATCATGATCATTATGTTTAGGCTTAATGTTAGAGTTAATTTAGTTTAAGCCTATATTTTTTTTTAAATAGTGTTGAATGTTCCGATCAATGGAAAAAAATTTATATTTGTAGTTATTGGTCAAATAATCCCACTAATAGACATGGCCATTATATTTAGGTTTAATGGGTAAGGTAATTTTGGTAATTTTTTTAGATTTCATTTTGAATGTTCTGATCAATGGAAAAGTTTGTATATCTATCATCATTGCTCAAATAATTCCAGTAATAGCCATGATCATTACATTTAAGTTTAACGGGAAAGATAATTTTGGTGACTTTTGGAAACCTTATTGAATGTTTTGATCAATGGAAAAGTTTGTGCATGTGTAATTATTGCTCTTTCGGATAATCGATTTTTGGAATATCAAAATATAGTAATTGGCACTATACTCAAATCTTCAATTTGGGAGGAGTTGTGTGACATTCTTTTCAAATTTCTCTATTTCCCTGAAGGAAATCAATTTATCCACAACTATTAAAGTCTAAGTCCATATTATAGGAGTAGAGCAAGTCCCATCTGCAGTCATCATGGTAACTTTACACCACCACTTTGTATACCGACTACAAAACCATGCTCTAGATCCACAAAATTGTGGTACTTTAGATGCCCTTATGGTTCTTGTAGATTTAGGAGAAAATCTACCTACTATTGTCCAAATTCCGAGACAATTTAGTAAATCAAACCTTGTAAAACTCATGCCAATAGAATGGATCACCAATTGTGAAACCCTTCACTAGCATCAGTCTCAACAGCCCGCAAAAGCAGTCCATTCACAATTCAAAAAATTGTTAGATGGAAAAACAAAGACAATCTTTGATGTCCAACAAGAAGAAGGACCATTCGAACCAATTTCAAACAGCTGTTGATATCTCGTGGAGAAGCCAGGGATGAAAAGAATGAGATCCTAGTCCATTTATTCTACCCAAATAGGTCATGGGGATATACTGACAAAATAGATGGATATTTTATCTGGGATGTCGATCCATCCATGTGTGATCCTAAATGTTCTTGCGATGAATGGAACTCTTACAAAAGATGAAGACAAATTTGCCAAAAGAAGAAGAAGAAGAAGAAGAAGAAGAAACAAGTGGAAGCCTCATAAAGTATTGTTAGGTGGTAAGATATTCTTCTATGACGTATTACTCATCTATTCTAGTCACTAAAGGGTAAAAGGTGACGTGGTAAGAAAAAAAAACAAAAGGCAAATATATAAAATGTAAAATTTATAGTAATAATTTGTTAATACAAAGATCGGGATAAATATTTGTTCCAATCACTTCACCCATAGGTAGTACAAATAGCTTCTTGCAGCTAGAATTTCACTTGACATAACTGTTTGTCCTTATTTGTGTACACATGTATGCACAAAACTACATTCACTCTATAGAATGGTCCATAGATCATCTTGTATAAAATGCCTTCATGGTGTCAAATTAGGGCATCAAACCGGGGTCACAGTCGTGATGGAAATATCAACAACATGGTGGCGACGGTTGTCTCTCATGCGGGTCAGGTGGATCATAATCCCACTTAGAAATTCCTTTGCCACATGCATTGTGTCGCTATTACCAAATCCATCTTTTTTTTCTTCCAAAATACTACGAAATCCATCTGTAGTCACAAAAGTAACAGGAAAAAACCTCCCACTTTTGGTGTTATTAGTTATTTTTGCATAAGCAAGTCCAAATTTTGTTGGAAATAAATAATGTTAAAGAAAGAAAAAGTAATGAGTTAATTATAGGATATTTGTTTGGATAATTATTTGATACATTATTTTGATGTAAAATTTCAAAAAGCAAAAGGAATGTACAAAGTTGATGTAGCATCATTTATGTAATCTTAATATATATATATATATATATATATATATATATATATATATATATATAAAGTATAAGGTAGACTTATTTTAAAATAAGTACCATTAAACCTTATGTCTAACTTAAACACAACCTTTAAAATTTTGTTTCTTATTAATTTCACAAACCCCACACTCAAAGGTGTGTGTCTCTTACACAATAGTGTAAATAATAGCAGAGTTCAGAAGTTAAACCTTGTGTATATAGAAATGACAATTTCAACAATGGATTAAAACTCAGGGGGTAAAAGTAGCAAAATCCAAAACAACTTGAACACATGAGCACATGGAATTTTGATCTTCTTTATGTCTTTTCCTCCATTTTTTGTACATTTATCTATATCTAAACAATTAAAATTTAAGATAATAATCTAAACGTACCATTAGTTTTATGTCACCAAGTAAATCATCAAATCAAAAATTATGGAAAAAAAAAACTCACCATTTAATTATGTGTCACATTTAGACGGTGAAAGAATTTTTAATTTTTGATGAAAAATAAAATTGCTAAATCAAGCATTAAAAATTTATTATCGCACAATAATGTGAAATTTTGTTTTGACAAAAATAGCATAAAAAATTTTGTGGGCAAAGTTCTTTCTATATAACTTTTAGTGAATTCATTTTCTTTACATTGTTTCATGAAGTAATTTTATTATTACATTAGATAAACATATTAAAATATAGAATTGTTTCACTTACTAATTTTATTTTTACATTGTAAAATGAAAATTAAAAAAAATCTTTTTTTTCTAGTGCTTACTTTTAGAAATGAAGTAAATAATGTATAAGTCTCTTAAGACAAATGTAAATGTGTATGAAAAAATATGGAAAACATTAAATAAATAGAAAGTAGTAAGTTTGTCCACACTTTTTTGGAGGCATTTTCGTTAAAAAATTTTCCATATCATACTTTTGTATTTAGAAATAGGGTTGTTTACATTTACCTCACTAGGGGTCTGGTTATATTACTAATCGAACATTGTGGTTTTAAGAAATTATAATCAACCCCTTTAAATGGTCAAACTTTTAACAAATACCTTCCTACTGACATTCTCTTTTTTTCAAACAGTAACAATCTAACCTACTCCTATCCATTTACTTCCAAGGGGAGGCCTAATTGGACCAAGGAATAGAGAACCTAACATCTATAGTAAGAATGCAAGGGGATTCGAACTCCCAACCTACCCACTTGAGACTTTGATTCGAAATCAAATTAACTAAGCGACTTCCGACTCCATTTTGACTTCACCTTTCAAGTCAAACTACCGGTCAAATACCGAACTACAGATTTACTGGTATGACTAGTTTACTGGTTGAATGCGTAGATCTATAATTATAATAATATATTAATATATTTGTGTGCACAATATTTTAATCATAATATTCTTAATTCTCAATAAATAAATATGTTAATAGCATAATATTATTTTTTCTTAATACATAAATATCTTTTATTTGTGTAGTTGTTGGTGTTAATATTCATACATTAATATAAGTGCATAACTTCTTAATGTAACACTTTTATTTCAATAACTAATTAAATGAGTTACTATTAATTTCACTTTAATACATATAGATACTAGAGTTAAGTAAATTATATATACTTAAGTATTTATTGAAATATCTATCTATAGTATATCTATACATAAATGTTCTTACGTTCATATACTAAAATTTAGATAACTTATAATTGTATGACAAAAATATATTTTACGTAACATCTAATTTATATACTTATAGAGTTATACTACATAACTTATTAGTATAACATTTTTACTATCAACAAGTATATTAAATGCATTACTAACTTATTATTAGTATAGATAAAATTAACTAATCATATATATTCCTATATATTATAGGACATTACTTAATAGGGGTTGGTGATTCAATAAAATTTTTCTATAAGAATTGATTTTGGTAAGCGTTTCTAAATTTCTGACTGTGTGAATCAATTTTAATATGTATATATAATATACACACTAATACACATTCATATATTAACATTTATGATGAATTGACTAATCACCACTCATGAAGCTTGCTTTTGTTGAATGATGTTATTATAATTTTGTTATATATTTTTTTATTATTTACGAACTTGTATTTTGAATTTATAGAACTTGTATTATCTTATATTTTATTATGTGATATTTTGAATTTGTAGAATGATATAGAATTTGTGGGATAATGTATTAAATTTTGGTATTAGAATATGGAATTGAATAAAATTAAACGTTCGATTTATTCGACTTATTCAACTTACCTGTCGAACAAATCAAATTCAAATTACCCAACTTTAATTGAATTTGAAGTTATATGACTTTGACAATGACTTTAAAATTTTCAAGTTAAAATTTAAAGAAGTGAAGTCAAACAAGTCAAAAAGTCGAATACCAGTCGAATGAACACCCCTAGCTAAATTGATAAAATAAAAAAGTTTGAAAACTATGTTTGGTTATAGAAAAAAACTGAGGGACTAATTAAAAGAATATGTGATAAAGATAATTTAGTCTTTTTAGAAGCTCTGTTAATGGAAGTTAGTCGAGAGAGAATTTGTAATTTTCTCAACCAATAAGGTTCGATTGGTAATGTCTAATTCTCAAGAGAGATAAATGTAATTAACCAAACACCGCAATTGTGTGAAACTCCCCTTATATATATATAAACTTGGATAAACAACCCTAATAGTCCTTCAAATTTCAGGTATTTGTGTTTTTTAAGTCCTTCATGTTCAAAATGATATATTTTAGTTCTTCATAAATTCAAAATGCAACATTTTTTGTCTGTTGATACAATTACGGACATATTTTGGTTTGAAATACTCACATGCGTATCGAATGTTACATTTTCTATAGCTAAATATTGGCAACACAAAAAATTTTAAGACTAATGACACTACCTAAAACCTTCTCCACTGCCACCAATCACCTACTATCAACATTCCTATTGCCCTCTCGGCCGTTTTTCCTCTGTCATCCCTATTCCAGCAGCCCCAACTCTTTTTTTTGGACAATTTAGTATTAAAAGTTTATTTTTTTAATTTTTCCCTTAAATTTGTTATATGTCATATAAATGTGATTATTTCAAACCAAAATATATCTGTAATTATGTTACGGAAGAAAAATAGTACATTTTGAATTTGTGAGGAACTAAAATGAATCATTTTCAATATAACAGACTAAATAAGTATAAGTATGAAATATTCGCAATTATCTCTTACGTCATTTTCCATAAAAACAAAGAATCTAACAACGTGCTTAATTCTTATTTTAATGTACATATATATCTAATCACCATATCGTATAAAATACTGAAAGTAAGGAGAGTTTTACATTCCTATCGAGTTAATTATGGTGTTTGTTTTAAATTTTATACTTTAAATATACGATAATTTATCATATAAGATTTTAAAATACAATAATACGGTACTCTAAGGCCTTATTTAATGTTACGATAGCTTATCACAAAACACTTTATTTATTAGAATTTTGAAAAAAAGTACTTTATAAATACTTAATTTTATTGTTTGGGAGTAAAATTGTATAAGTATTTTTTATATTTGTTAATGCATGATTTTGAATTTTTTTGGACTATTTCTATCTTTATTTAGTATTAAATTAAGGATAAAACAGTCAAAGTTGATTTTTAATTGTTTTAAAAAGAAAAGGTCAATTCAAAAGTACCAATTTTTAACTTGAACTAAAGTATTTTTGAAACCAGAAAGCTCTACTCCTGAATTTGCGGAATGACATTCACCCAACACTGTAAAAGTGCTTTTATCATTTAAAAATATTATTTTAGTAAAAGGACCGCAATCACAAACATGACCTAAAGGATTGTAAAATTCTCCTAAAAGCATTATTTGTCTAATTTTTTTATGACAATTCATCCATTTAGTTCTTAAAAGTGCTTTATTTGGTCATTCCATTAATTTGCCTCTACTGCTGCAAAAAGATTGCCCGAGGTAATTTTTAACGGAATTGTGCACTACTTTTTTGGAAAATAATTAGCTTAAGTCTGAGATGCCATGTGGAGAATTAAATTGAAAGCTTTATATAAAAAGTCTCAAATTAATAATATACATATTTTTTGTTTGTTCGAGGACTATGATTATCATCCATGACTCTGATAATCATCTATTCTCCCCTCTCACCCTCTCTCTTCTACTTCGACAAACCGCTTTAAATGGAGATCTAAGGTGGCTGTAGATCATGTTTGGTTTTTAGATCTCTAGATTAGTTTTATTTTTCTCCTCGACCTTTGCATATGGCGCAAATTTATTATCATTAATTTTAGATTTGAATATTTGAGACTCAGATATTTAATTTGTAAGGTTTGGTCTATGATTTGGTTGAAATAATGGTGGTGCACCCATCATTCATCGTGGTTTTGGCGAATTACTACTGGGCTTATGTTGATTTGGGACAAAAAAAAAAAAGATAAGGTCAAAATTCTGGATGGAAATAAGTAACTTGTTCAGAATAGTCACCACCATGGCTGATGATGGACAATATGGCAGCTATGGTGGCTAACATATCCATTGGTTTTTATTGGTTAGATACGGAGAAAAGAGATTAAGAAGGAATAAAATGATAAAATGCAAAAAAAATAATTATAGAAATCCATTTGTAAAAATTATTCCTTTGTTCTATTTTGATTGTCATTTTGGATTGGTGCATATAAATTAAAATATCTATTAAATTGACTTAATTTTACAAAAAAATTAATTCAAAGATGATTAGGTTGCCCTTTTATATTAAATTAGTAATTTGATTGTCGTTGTGTTTCTTATGTTATATTGGTTAGTTTCTAATTATGATTTATTGTGTTTTGGACTTCCGATATTTTGTACATGTTATTAGGTTCAAATAGGTAAAATAGGTCATTGGGTAAGTTGGTTTGTTATGGGTATAATGAGTTAAATTTATTGTACCTGCTATAATTATGTAGAAGCATAATGCATCATTTGTGTGGTGTAACCTGCTAACAATTAGTTATGACACGACATGACTCAAAGGTTTAATAGGTTGCGGGATTCGAATTTTTGATATGAACACAGTAACAATACGACATGACACGATAATGATATGACATGATACGTTAGACCCCTAGTCGACATCCTCAAGAATAAATGTCACTAAGAAGATCTACTAGAAAAAGAAAAATTGTCGTTCTATTGATTACATCATATTTCTTCAAGAACATGAATATAACATTAGATTGGTGGAAGATATTTGCACCAATCAACTTCCATCAAGTCATACAAAACACTAATTTTTAAAAATGGATTGATGCTGTGAAAGAAGAAATTAAATCCATGAAAAAACAATGACGTTTGAAAATTCGTCAAATTGGCCGAATGTGTGAAACTCATTGTTGGATATTAAAAATTGAAAGGTATTTGATGGGTGAAGAGGAGAGACATAAGGCTCATCTTGTCGCAAAGGGCCTTACTCAAAATGAAGGTATTGATTATAAATAGACTTTTTCTCTGATTTCATCAAAATATTCTTTCAAAATAGTAATGGCTTTAATAGAGCATTTTGACTTTGAAAAATGGATACAAAGATTACGTTTCTCAATGACAATATTGATGAGACTATTTATATAGTGCAACTGGAAAACTTTGTGTCTAGATATGCAAAAATATGGTTTGCAAAACTAAAGAAATCTATGTATGAGTTTAAGCAAGCAACTTGTCAAAGGCATCACAAATTTTATTAAATTGTCATCTCTTTTATTTTTGGGATGAATTTGGTTGATGACTATCTATACTACAAGTTCAGTACGAGTAAGCATTTTCAAATTTTATATGTAGATGATATACTACTAGCCAATAATGATATAGGCTTATTATACGAAACTAAGAAATTTCTATCAAAGGTATTCGAAATGAAAGATCTTGAAGACGCCTCTTTTGTATTAGGTATAATATATTGAGATCGCTTTTAGGGTATTCTTGTATTATCACAAAAGAGTTATATCGAGAAAGTACTTAAGAGATTGGCATGTAGGAGAGTAAATCAGGAGACTCCCATGTTGTTAAGGGACACAAGTTCTGTCTCGATCAGTACCCTAAAATGATTTTAAAAGTAAGAAAATGCAAAAGATTTCATATGTTTTAGTAGTGGGTAGTCTGTATTCTCAAATTTGTACGCATCCAGATATTGCGTACATTGCTGGTATGTTAGGTAAATATTTAAGCAATCTGGGAATGGATCATTAGAAAATAACCATAAAAATCATGTGGTATTTTCAGAGAACAAACACTACATGTCCACAAAAGGGCGGAGCCGACAAATAGGTATAAATTTATTTTAAGTTTTAGAGATACATATATATCAATACATTTTTCTTCTAAAGTTATATCATAACTTATTTTACAAATTAAAATTGATTAATAAAAAAGACATACATTGAAAGTAGACAACTTCTTTTTTTTTTCCTTTTTTGCAAACTCAAAAATAAAGACTAACAAATAATTATGAAACATAAATAAAATAAAAAAAATGTTTACAATAGTATACATAGAACTTGAAATTCATTTGGTTTTGATAACTACCAGTACTTTTCTATTTAATGTTTCGTGAATTTGTATTTCGCCTTATCTCTTATTTGTTTTTATTAATTCATTTTTGGATGGAGAATTAAAAAAAAAAAAAAAAGGTAGAGTTGAGGAGTGTGTTTTGTAAATGAGGAAATAAGTAGAATGGATTTTGTTCAATAGAAAAAGTAAGCAGGATTGTTGGTCCGCTTACAATATCTTGCGATCAAAATACTCTATTTGTCTTACAGATAATTGAATTCATAATTGACATCTTAATTTTTGCCCAAATGAAAAAAAAAATGTTTTTATTATTAGTGATCGCTCTCAATTGGGCTAAATTATACTGAAAAGTAAAGTTGGATGGCACAAATGAATTATCAAATATCAAAATTAAAACATGTACAAAAGTTACATAGCTCTGCACTTGTGCTCGTATATAGGATATCAGATAAATTAGATATTATTGAATATTCTGACTCTAATTTTGTTGGATGCTAGGACAGTTATATATTTATTTCAAGTTATATTTATTTGTTTGCTGGCGTAGCTATCTCAGGGAATAGTGTCAAATAAATACTTATAAGTCTTTCCACAATGGCAACTGAATTCATAGCATGTTATGAGACATTCCATCGGGGATATGGTTGCGAAATTTTGTCACTGGACTGCGAATTATGGATAGACCACTTAAGTTATTTTGAGACAATAAATTAATCTAGCAGTTTTTTCTTCAGCAACAATAAGAATTCAACCATATCTAAGTACATAGACGTTAAGTTCCTAATTGTTAAAGAAATAGTTCATAGTAGTCTAGTGTATATAGATCATATTGATATAAAATCCATGATTATAGATCCGCTTACTAAACGTTTGCCACCCAAGATCTTTCATGAGCATACTACTGATTTAAGAATATGTTGGATTAGTGGGAGTTAGTATTTATATGTTTTTATGTTTTAAGACACATTTTTTGTTTATAGATATTTTTTGCAAAAATAAAGTATTCAGCATTGCCATTTAAACTATATTAGTTCATTTTAAATTAGGTCATTTAATTATACTAGTTAGTATGATTTTTTACAGGTAGACACCCTAAATCTTTATTTTCTATTTTTTGATGGGCAAAATCTTGGAATAACGAAAGTGAGTGTATATGTGTCTATATATGTATGTATGTATATATATATAAAATATTTTCAAATTTTATGCATGTTACTTTTCTGGCAATCCAATATTAGAAAAATAAGAACTCTATTCTCTAAAATACATACCCCGTAATTTAGAATATCAATATCTATAATACACAAGAATCAAATCTGTGGATTGAATAATCAAATCCAGATATACAAAAATCACATCCGTTCTTATAGATTCAAGTATCGTTCTGCATCCAATCTTTAGTTTATGTTCTTGATGATTAAATGTGAAGGATTCGATAAAATTAATTGTCAAAATTTTAAATCCACTAACAATTTTATCCATTTTATTAATTATGTATGTGGAAATCTCTTCCACTTGTCTACTAGCAAGTACCAATTCATAAAATGTGCTAGAGAAACTTACTAGGTATGTTAAATAGCTTACATATCACATTCTAAGACATGTAAATATTTCTCTATGGGATTTATGAATTTACCACCAGATACCTTAAACCCTGGCCATCCCTATATTTTAGGATCTATACATGAATGATAAGGCGGAGCTAGAATGTATCAGCAAAACATATGATATTATCATAAATAGCAGTAATCTTTTTCTTTTTGTGTTTACCATAAATAGTAGATTACCAGTAATCTATAAATATATATAATAAATAAAAAAAAAAAGATGGAATAAAAAGGTGGGACTCACATGTCGCTGGGATCTTTCTTGCTGTTGAACGTTCGATGCACTGAGCCGAAAGTGAGAGAATAAAGAAAAGCATACTGATCAGAGCCTTGTCGTTGCTGGCCATATCTGCTTCTCCTCCAATATCTTAATTTTCTCGATGATTGTGCAATAAAAAAAAGTTTAATAGGCGTTTACGACCGACATGGAGAAAGACTTAAGATTAGTAAATTTAGAAAAACTGTACGAGATTAATGGAAGAGTAATAAAGGAATCATCAAATTTGACGAAGACTTGGACTCTTTTCTTGTGGATGTGATAAAGGGAGCTTGGGGGAAGATAGAGACTTCAGTGGATGGAAAAAGAAGTACTTCGGATATTTCAAGTTTTTAATTTCTTTTGGATACAATAGTTAAGATTTATAGACTCATAATTCAAAGAATTGATAAGAAATTCGTGGCAGAGAAATAAAGTTATCAACAAATTGGACAAAGACTTGTACTCTTTCTTTGTGTATCTTATAAGGGGGATGAGAGAAAAATAAAGAGAAATTTCATACAGGTGGTCGGTCCATGTAAAGATTATGATATCCCATCGATGGAAGAATTTTTTTAGGATAAAGGCAAGTGTATGAAAAATACAAGATGCTATATATAATCAATATTTTTATAAAAGGACAATAGTTTACAAACTCACAAATTTAGTATTACTCATCAAAAATATTTCACGTGATAAAGTTATAGTGAATCATCAATATTCTGATTTTAAATACTTTATCAAATTTTATTCATTCTTTCCAAAATTTAATGATATATCAATAATTTTTTAATTTTATTACTTTATATAAATACACTATTGTAATAATGGAAGTAAAGGTGAAATGGTTAGTTGATTTAATCTGCGGACCCCTCCCTTCAAGATACACATCTAGATATTTTTGTAGTTAAGCTATTTTAAATAAGTATTAAAGTAGATGTATTGCTAGAAACCATTCTGTAGGTATTTATAGGCATAAAGTACAAATTTTTGAAAAATATGATATTATATCGCAAAAGTTTTAAAGTATAATAGGATAATTTCTTAAATGGACTATAAGATTGTGTTTAGATGGAGAGATTTAAGTGTATTTGTATTTGAAAATTTTAAATCCATCATAGGTTATTCAAACAAGTTAAAGGATTTAGTTCGAAAATTTATCCAAATAATTAAATAAGTGAATTTCAAATTTATCCAAATTTCATATCGATTCAAATTTATCCAATTCAAATGTATTCATCTAAAATTAATCCATCCAAGTGCAACCCAAAATGTGTATAATTTTAATGCAAATACAAGTTTGCTTCTTGGTTTGGGACCCAAAGTATAATTAAGTTTTATGCCCAGAGACCATGGGTTCAAATCTTATTCCACTCCATCCTTTTTTTGTTATTGCTTGAATGATCTATGGTTTCCATACATATTAATGTAGTTAATTCTTTTTTCACCCAAAGCATTTTGTGATTTTATGTTTTTTAATCAATCCCTCATTTTTTTCCCCCCAAAGTCTACTTCTCTTCCCTTCCCCTTCTCAAACTCCATTCCTCCAGTGTCTCATCTCTCCTCTACTCCTTTTTTGTCTCATCCCCCTTCTCACTTGTACCTGCTTCCCGTCCCTCTCATTTTCTATCGTACTTACCTTTTTCTTCCCCTTTCTTTGCGCAATGCTTCCCCTATCCCTCCCTGTCTCTGTCTATCCTTTTCTTCGCAGTCCATTTCTTCCACCTCTGTCTATATTTACGCCTTAATGTTGGATATCGGGTCCAAAATAAAATTCTCAATCAAAGAAAGTTATCAAATAGATAACACAAATTTCTATTTTAATACAACTGTATTAATATTAAACTAGTGACCCACAAAATAACACTCACAAATGATACAACTCTTTATTTGAGCAAATATTAAACTTTTACCGGACACTATTATTCGAAACTTAAACACTCAGTTATAAACTTTGAACTTTGGACTACTGAACTCTAAGACTTAGACTTGAAGTTGGATGCATTACAATTGAAGAAATTCAACCTATTTATACTAATAAGTTTCCCAATATTCATCAGCATTTTTTCTCCCTACATTAAATGCTCAACACGTGAGAGGATCTGGTGAAATCACGTTAAAGTCTGGTTGAAGATTGAGGTGTGATTTCCGTATACGCTTTTCAAGTTCCAATTGCAAAGTTTTCGGCAACTGTCTATTGCCATAAGCAATCCTAGAAGCCTATGACAAAAAAACTGAAAACATGGTAGCCCACATTTGTTGACTTTTCTGGACAAGTTGTTCTATTATTTTCATTACTCCCCCTTAGCACAAAGTTTCCTAGTAGTCATGCCAAGCAATCCTTGAACTTTATGAATTTAGAGGGAGATAAACTCTTGGTGAATATGTCTTCAACTTCATCATCAATGTTGACATATTTTAAATCAATTTTACCTCTGCAATACCTTTTCACGAATAGAGTGATAATGCACTTCAATGTGCTTTAACCTTGCATGAAAAACTAGATTCTCCGCCATGTATATCGTAGATTGGTTGTCATAGTATAGTTGCATTGAATCATCTGTTGGTTGGTGCAAATCCTTCATAAGTTGCACTAATCATGTGCTCTCTTGTGTTGCCGAAACTACTACTTAGTTGACCTTCGTGTGTCATAATCACTGGCCTAATCTGCATTGCAGTACCCAACCACTTTGCATTCTTCTCATTTCTTGTAAAATAGACCATAGCCAATGATCCCTTTGACATATCTCAGGATCCGACCTACAGCTTCCAAGTGTTGCTTCTTTAGATTCTGCATCAATAGACTGATGACGCCAACTGCATATGATATGTCAAGTCTAGTCAAAATGAGGTAGATTAAACTACTTAACAACTACCGATCCATAGGAGCATTCCTAAGGCTTTTGCCCTTGGCAAAGTAATATATGGAATTGACATCTACTCCATTGGAGTTGACATTGGCTTACAATCAAGCATGCCCAACTTCTCCCACAAATCTTGAGCATACTTCTTTTGACACAAGAGCAAGCCTTCATTGGTCCTATTAATTTCAAGACCAAGAAGGTGTTTCAACTCTTCAAGTTCCTTTATCTGGAAACGAACAGAAGAAGTTTCCTCTAGTCTGGTGAATCTCATCTTTGTCATCACTTGTAATGATAAGATCATCAACATACACAAGAAAAATAGCTAACCTTCCTTCAGTAGCTTTTACTAACAAGTTGGAATCTGTTGGTGCCAAATTATATCTACTTTGAAGTAAGAACTCATAAATCTTGACATAGCATGCTCTTGGTCCATGATTTAATCTATATAAAGCCTTTTCCAACTTACAAATGTAACGTAGTTGGGCCATATCTTCAAACCCCTGTGGTTGCTCCATATAAATGTCTCGATCAAGCTCTCCATGTAGAAAAGCATTCTTGACATCCATCTGCAAGTGCTTCCTCATGACTTGCTACCTGCAAGGGCTGATAAAACTCGAACGGTGTTCAGCTTTGCCACCGGGATAAACATTTCACCAAAATCTAGCCCAAACTGCTGCGAAAATCCGGGAGCTATGAAATGAGCCTTGTATTTCGCGACTGAACCGTCTGGACAAGACAGAACATTGTTGACCTATTTACAAGAGATAGGTTTGATGTCTCTTGGTTTTGGAACAAAATCCCAAGTCTCATTTTGTCTGAGTGCCTGAATTTCCTTGTCTATTTTCTTCCACTCAGGGCTTTGCGTTGCCTCCTGATAAGTAAATGGTTCAATTGCTCCATCATCTTCTATCAAAGTAGCATTAGCATACCTGGGATTTGCCTTTCTCTATCTTATTGGTCTACAAAGTTGTTCGGGAGAATTGTCACCATCTTCTATCTCTTCATATTAACTCAATCTTTCATCTTCTGAGATTTGAGTATGTACCTCTATTCTCCAAGGGCTTCTATTTTTCTCAGGTGAATCAACTTGAGTTAGTAAGAGCTCTACCTCTTCTTGGGTTGCTTCATACTTTGTGGTTGGTTGATTATCTGATCTCTCTATCAACTTTTCTTCCCATCTCTTTTGAATATGGTAGTAGTCACCAAGAGATGCCTCATCAAATATCATATTTCATGAAACATAACACTTCCCACTTGTTGGATCACAGAATTTCCAAACCTTTCGTTGGTTATCATAACCCACGAAGATACATCTTATGGCTTTTTTATCAAACTTGTTTCAAAGGTGATCAAGAATGAACACATAACACACACACCCAAATACTCTAAAGTAAGTAACATTGAGTTTGATTCTCCACAACTTCTCAAATGGAGAAATAAACCCAAGTACGGGTTGGGACAGTCTATTGGTGACATGGGCTATCGTCTTCATGTACTCTGCCCAAAAACGCAGAGGTACGTTTTTGGCATGTATCATACTTCTGTAAATTTCTACAAGATGTCGATTTTTCTATTCAATTCTTCTATTTTGTTGGAAGGCATACTTGGGTAAGTCAATTGCCATCTTATCTTTTACTCTTACACGAATCTGGTGAATTTATCTTATGTGTATTCACCACCATTGTCTGTGCAAGTCATCTATAAAGGTAATTATGTATCTCATACTACTTATTGATGGCTCCTTTACTCGACTGAACACATTTGAGTGAACTAGCTCTAAAGGCACCTTTGTTCTGAACTTTGACTTCTTATATGGAAGCTGATAAGATTTTCCATACTGGCAACCTACACAAATAATGTAATCTCTGACATCTAACTAAGGAAGTCCCTTTAGCATTGACTTCATCATCATGATCTTCAACTTGTGGCAACTCACATGCTCTAATCTGGCATGCCGAAGATCAACTTTCTCATTCTTTCTCACCTTATCAACATAGGCTTCTTGTGCAAACGTCTTGTACACTGTCCCCAGCATTCTCCCTTGCATTATCAGTGTATGTGTTATCTTCTCATTTTGATATACGTTGACTGCATCTAGTTCAAGTACAATATGAAATTGCCAAAAGCTGTTAGCTGAGAAACTGACAGCAAATTCTTTTTCGTTCCAAGTACATGGTAGACATGTTGCAACTCCACTTGGTAGGAATTGTATTTAGGCAGCATAGTCACATTACCAATGCAAGTAATTGGTAACCTAGAATTATCAACTGTGACCACCACTTGACCTTCTTTGTACTTTGTCAAATTTGTTAGATTTCTTTTCTCTCAAGTCACGTGATTAGAGCACCCGAAATGAATAATCCTATCAACATTATAATTGACTGGATTGATACTCACAGTTGTAAGAGCTTACTCATATTTTTTGTTAGTGATGCCACAAAATGCAAACTCGTCTACTCTAAAGGATACCTGTACATCCCAATTATCATTATTCTCATCAATCTTTTGAGAGGATGTGGCAGCATTAACTTCAACTAGTGGTGACTTGCAAAATTTGGCATGATGTCCTTTCTTGCCATATTTGTAGCAATTGTCATTGTGACCTCTTTGGTATATTGCCTTGTGACCTTTGATGCCATCTATCTTGGCATCTGCGCCTTGGTTTTGGCCAGTTCCCCCTTGATTGGTGCTTGTCCACTGCTTCATTTTCTTGCCTCCTTTTCTCTTGGTGAAGAGTGCTTTTTCTTCATCACTGGTAGACACTTTAGACGTAGAATTGTCTAAAGCTTTCTCATTGGCAAGTAAACTTTCCAACTCTGCTAGAGTGGGTTCCTTGGCCCATCCTCGGGTAGAAGTGATAAGGCCTTTATATTCTAGCCTTCAACTATGGACAATAATTCTCCTCATTATCATCTCTGTTATCGCATGCTGAGGATCCAATTTCAATATTTCATTGCAAATTGATTTAACCTTGGAGAAATATTGAACCACTATCATATTTTGTTGTGAAATAGATAGTAACTCATTCTTGAGCTTTTGGAGCTTTGCATCATTGGTTTTTACAAACAATGACAAGATCGTGTCACAAGCCTCCTTCGGTGTTTTAGTGTCCTTGATTCTGCTTCAACAAGTCATTTTCTATGGCCAATGACAAGGCACACATACCTTTGCCAGCTTTAGCTTTCCACTTTTTAATTGCCTCTGCCTCCATTAGTGGCATTGTACAATATCCACTGACGATAATCCACAAGTCTTATCTGAGTAGGTAGAACTTAATATGAATACTCTAGGAACCATAGTTGTTGGAATTGATACTTAATTTATCAATGTTTCCAACTAAGATAGAAACCTCTGCCATAATCAACTTTATATGGCTCAAATCACAACCTGCTGTAATATGAAAATTCAAAGTATTTAACTGTATGTCTAGAGAATTTTCTCAAGTGCATCTACAAATGAAGACTCAATAAGAATAGGTTCAAGATAAAACCACTCTAATACTAGTTTGTTGGATACCCAGTCCAAAAAAAAATTCATAATTAGAGAAAATTATCAAATAGATAATACAAATTTCTACTTTAATACAACTATATTAATGTTAAAGTAGTGACTCACAACATAACATACCTCACAAACGATACAACTCTTTATTTAAGCAAATAATAAAGTTTTACTGGACACTAAAACCTAAAAACTTAGTTATAAATTTTGAATTTTATAACTTGGACTAGAGACTAATGAACTCTGTGACTTAGACTTGGAGTTGGATGCATTACAACTGAAGAAATATAACCTATTTACACTTGTAAGTTTCTGTACATTCATCACCATTTTTCGTCGCCACATTAAATGCTCCACACATGAAAGGATTGGGTGAAATCACATTAAAATCCGGCTAAAGAATGAGGTGTGATCTTCCGTCTACAATTTCCACGTTCAAATTAAAAAGCTTTTGGCAATTGTCTGTTGACGTAAGAAATCCTACAAACATATGAAAAGAAAACTCCAAAAATAGTAGCCCACATTTATTGACTTTTCTTGACAAGTTGTGTTGTTATTCTCAATACTTAATTACTATCATTCTCTCTGCCTTTGGACCCTTTTCTGCTTTCTCTTCTCTTAGCTCTATATGACTCTCCTTATTGGAACTTATTTGCTAGTTCTATTTTTCCGCATTTCTTTTTTGTTTGGGAATTTTGGAGTTAAAAATTTGTGCTTACAAATCTAATTGGGAATTGAGATTTTTTTTATTCAGGTGTGGTTGAGTATGGATTTGGACATAATTTCATATTTGGGCATCTATTTTGCTTGGATTTCTTAAAATCTTGTTTTGTTGGTTACATGGATTTTTTTCGGCTTTCCCAATTTTGACTAACTTTTCTTGCTTATCATCTCTAAAATGGAATCAAACTAGTTCCATGACCAATTCATAGTTTAGCCGATTAAACTAGTAAGTCTGGTTTTTGAAAAAAGTCATTTTAATAAAGGTTAATTTTAAGTGAAAAACACCAAAATATTTAATACCTACAAATTGCAGGAAATACTTACATAAACCTTGTGGTAACCACAATTTTTATCAAAGAATTTTAATTGGTTTATAATTAAATCATCTTAGAAATGGATGTGGATAATAATACCATGACACCTATTATTTTGGGATAACAAAGAAAATATTTTTTCCAATAGAACCAAGATTTATTGGTAATTTTTTTCCTAAAGGTTTTCTATTTCTTCTCTTAGTCTTGTTTTATTACTAAAATGTCCTTTACTCCGGATACGAATCTTTGGCTTCTTTTTTTTTTTGTAACTAATTAATTCTTAATTCTTCAAAATAGCTAAAGAGTTAAAATTCATAGTAGAATTAGAGGAAAATTAAGTTATTAAGTCTGAGTAGGAATTTGTGACCTCTAGAAGAGCTAATCCTATAAATAAGGACCGTACTAAGGCCTAGAATTATTATTTCTCCAACTGAAAGTCACAGAGCAATTTTGGATAAAGGGAATAAACTTGGAGAGTTTTAAAAAGATTTTACATCAATTAGTAAGAGAATTTAGGAGAAAGAGTAGAATAGAATTTATTAGCTCCTATGAATTCATCATCAAAATATGCATGATCTTCTTGAATCTAGTTTGGATTATCATCCATCATAAAGGTTAGAATCATGCGCTATGGGAAGTATTTAATAGAATATAATTGTATGTAGAATGTATTTTATGTGTATCTCAAGATTTTTCAAATTAGGGTTTTTATATACTTTCATGGTATAGTTGTTTTTCTTTTTCACAAATAGTCTAGGTAATTGAAAAATCACTATATATGGACCAAGAAAGTATGTGATTCATGGATGTTTTCTATTTGAGCTTAAGGTGTTGGTATCTCTAAATATAAGATAATTGCATATGTAAAATATAGTTGAACTTGTAAGTAGATATATATTAGGCAGCACAACATGGCTTTGGTAGAATGTCTATAACTCAATGTACAAAAAATGAATTGAGGTTCTATTTATTGTGGGTTATACTCGATTCAAAAGGATTTATGTACATATAAAGAACTCAATTCGGTTATATTTTTATTAAAAAGGAGAGTTTTAGAAGAATGACTCAAAAATCATTCTGAAAATTTGGGATATATAATTTATCTTCTTTGTATTTGTTTTATGGGGATTATGATATGAATTTCTAAATGTTTTCATCATACAGTTATAGATCTCAAAATATAGTTTGTGTGTGTGTGTGTGTATATATATATATAAAGATCTAAAAGATTCAATTATAAACTCAGCATATGTCCATTTTCGCAATAGTGTTGACTCTATAATCTAGTACTTGAGCACAAGTTTTGCATCTTCATAAAATATTTTATATATCTTACACAAAAAAAAAAAAATTCTAAGAAAGGTTTCTTCTTAAAATTTTTAGAACTTTGAATGTATTTTCTAATGTTGTAAAGAAAATGATTCTATGAGGTTTATATATGTCTGTGTGTTACACTTTGCCCTTTTGCAATATGGACTTTGCCGTTATAAAAGTTTAATGATCACTTTACCTCCTTTAACTAACTGTCAAGAGAAATAGTTAGTTTAGCTGTTAGTCAATAGTAGCAAATGACCAAAATGACCCTTATATTTTGTTGATATATTATTTTACCATTGAGAGAGAAAAAAGCATTGTTGTTTTTTTATTACCACTATATTGGAGATAAATATGAATATTTGTAACACGCAACTTAAAAAAGATAAAAAATAAATAAATAAATTGTCATATAAAAGGGGAAAACAAAAGTGAAAGAAAAGAAAAAAAAAACCTACTTAGTATAAATAAAAAAAATAGTTTAAAAATTAGTTTATGCATTAAGAAATTTGTACTTCAAATATAGTAATTAAAATATGTATATATACAAAAAACTTTTAGCTTCACCATTTTATCCTAAAGCAATGTAGTCTATTGACCAACAATTTAAATTTGAATTTTGTATTTAAGATTTATAGATTTTTTTAATTTAGTTTTTCCCCTTTTGTGTGACAAATTAAATCTTTCCTTTTTTTTCTTTTTTTTTTAATTCACATGTTATGCACAAGTTAAATTTTCTTCCAATAGACAGGTAATAATCAAAGACAAATATTTTGTTTGGCACAATAATGCAAAAATAGTCCACTAAATATTAGTGGTCTAATTTAGTCTGTTTGCCCCATTTGACTAACTCTCAAGCTAACCGTTTTCTTTTGATTGTTAGTTGATGATTAAATTTTTATAGGGGGCAAGGTGAGACAAAGTTCATGTTATAGGGGGCAAAGTGTATTTAACCCCATAATATATTAATATTTGCTAAGTGTATCTAATTCGAAAATCTGCGTTTTTGTCTGATTTGAAAGTGCATGTTTATGACAAATTTGATTTAAAACATCAATTTGGTGATCTTTTCTACATAAATGATCTAGTATTTTGAATTTATTTTTTAAAGATGTAAAAATATCATGCATACGACTCGAGCTAAGCTCCTCTCAAGTAATTGGAGAGAATTTCTATCTAATACACCCTACAAAATATAATTAAAAATATAATTTAAAAATCATATCCATTCGTAATGTAATTTATTACATATATTTGCTATACATAATATTTGAAAATAAACAGAATAATTTTTTTCGTTTGATTCAGCTTTTAAATTTTTGTGTTTATCATTTTGACACATTTTACACCATCCAATGTTTCTGGAAAATTGAGTTATAAAACATTTATGAATAGATTTCGTTTTAAAATATGATTAATGGCATTTTGCACCCCAGACTATACCTGTTTAGCACTTTCTATCCCGAACTATAAATTTAGCATTATACTATCACATACTTTCAATTCTTTGTAACATACTCCAATTACCAAGCTTCAGTGAATTATTTCTAATTTTGTTGGCAAGCCACTAGTGAAAAGACCATTTGCACCCTTAGTAAGCAACACATAGTTTGTAGAAGCCCTATCAAGAGAAATGGCAATGGTAGAAAGGATTGCCGATGACGGTGGTGCGCCGGTGACATCTTTCACCGTCAAAAAAGAATTAATACCTCTAGCCTCAGAATTTCACAAGGAATAGGATTTTGACATTAATGTTAATTAAAAAAAAAATCAGAGGGTAGCCAATGGTTCTTCCTCTCTTCAACATTCATATCATGTTCAAAAACAACATAATGTTATAGCATACTAGGACAATTCTAACATTTGATAGAACATGTATATTGAAATGGTTAGCAAAGAAACAACACAAATAGAGTTTACCATTTTGAATAATTAATAGGCCAATTTTTTTTAAAAAAAATGCCAGAGTTTATTATTTCTCATTATGGCATTCTATCAAGCATTTGGTAGGCAAAAGATAAAACAACTTATTAATGCTCAATTGACAAATGAACTAGCCCAAATTTTTACAAACATGCACCAACAATCATCATGTTCAGTTCTTCAACAAGAATCCAGTTGTGATGGGTCAGCTTTGGTGGTGGTTGAATCCAATTGCTCTGTCATCTTTTTTTTCATCTTTTTTCTTCAAGATTCCCGTTATGGCTATGAGTATGAGAGAAAAAGTGTGGGGGCTGGAGTAATGATGGAAGTTAGGCGATGGTGCAAGCCGCAAAGTGTGTTGGTTGTGTTTGATGGTCGTTTATATGTATTGCTGGGAAGGGAGATTATAGAAGGAAGAGTGATGTTCTTCAGGGTGAAGTGGAAAGGATGCTTTGGTGTGCTAGTCATCTTTCTGTAGAGCAAAAGAGAAGTTTGAGTAGGAAAAGAAAAGTCAGAGAGAAGACTGAGATAGCATTTTTGAGAATTTAAATGTGTACATTGAAAATACCCTTTTGTTTGAAAAAAGAATGTGTATGTTGAAATGCCAAATCGGAGTAGTGATTTTGTTGCAACTTTAGAGAAAGAAACTAGGGAGGGCAGTTTCATCATTCGGCTTCTTAATTTATTGGAACTTGGGCAATTGGGTTAAGTTGCGAAAAAATGAAAGTATGAGGTATCAGAGTGCTGTAATTTATAGTTTAGGGTGCGAAGTACTAAAAGTGTATAGTTAGGGGTGCAAAATGCTGTTAACCATTTAAAATACATTGATCTACTTATCAAAATAAAATTTTTGATATAGTATGATAATTTTTATGAATTTTAAGTGTTTAAATATAATAGATCATTTGAAAGAATCGGAGAGAAGCGTAATAAATAGACAGCATATCAACCGTATACGGCACAGATACATACATACATGCATTATGGGACTAAAATGTCCAGGAAAGACTCCTTTTTTAGGCTAACATGTGTCACTCATTGATCTTACCATTTTTTTTTTGGTAGTGAGTGCTTGGTTTTACTTTTTTGTGCTTTCAATTTCTTTTTGTGTCTGATTTCATCTTTGGCTTTATTCTTTCTTTTTTATTAGTGAGTTTTGAAGAATTTGGTGTTTGCTTTTTGCTCCTAACCCCAGTTTCTGGGCTTTTGGTTCACACTACTAGTTGCGATGGCAAATTCAGTGCAACAATTGGGATGGCCTGCCAAAGTTAGATTTGAATCAAGCCTAGCGGCATCTTGAATTGATTAAGGTAAAAGTGGTTCCTTGCCGATGGATTTGATTGGCACTGATCGTTTTCCTCCTCTGGTTTCTAGTGGAACAAGTACACCCAAGGGCCTGGAGAGTGATGTTTTCCAAACCTTATTTTGATGATGACATAAACACTTAACTCTCGTAAACTAGTTTTTGCAAGACTGATATCTGTTTTGCTGGACACAGGTTCGGACGCACTGAACCGTCCAAACTGGGTCAAAACTTCTCGGACGTATAACATCATCCGAACGACCAGGCAGAAAGAAATAGGATCCTACTATGTCTCTTTACGGACGAACATGACCGTCCGAAGCCTCAATCGGACAAAGGACCGATGCATGCACGGACGTCCGAACGAAGCTCTTTAGCAACTGCATGAAGATCGAACGCTGTATCAGACACTTCCTGTTTGTCTCGGATGTTTGAAACCCCAACGGCTACTTTTTGTGCATTTATTATTTAGCCATTAGAAAGTAGTTGCAACCACCATTTATTGCTCTTATAAATAACTGCTTTGATATCAAGTAAAAATCATCTAATACATTGAATACAAGCCTTAGAGAAAAGCAATTTAAGTACAAATTGGCTATAGTGCTTTGTTGTATTAGTGTGCAGTTGTGAGTGAAATTCAACTTTGAGTGGAGTGAACTAATCTTGTACGAAAGTGTGGTTGTAAGTAAAATTCTTGACTCAACTAAAGAGTTTTAGTGTGAGCAAAAAGTTTCCAACTTTGTAAAGATTATTGGCTCACCAAGTGTGTGAAGCATTCTAGTGATTTAATACTTCAAGCTTGCTAGCTTGGAAGTATTGGTTGCTTAATTTTCTCTCTTTACTTCACTGTTTCATTGATTTTATTATATCAGTTTATATTTAGAAAATCTCAATATTTCTGAAAGTATAATTTTTAAGAAACCTAATTCACGCCCCCTCTTAGGTTGCTTTGGGACCAACAATTGGTATTAGAGCTTGGTCACATTTTATTACTTTAACTGCTTTTGAGAAAAGAACTATTATGGCAACCAACAATGCTCTATTCTTTGAGGGTCAATTCGTTACTAGGCGCCCTATGTTTAATGGGGCAAATTTTATTAGTTGGAGAGATAGAATGAAAATATTTCTACAATCTATTGACATTGATTTGTGGTATGTTGCATCAATGAAGTCCTTTTGAAGCTTCTATTATTGATGATCACACAAATAGAAGAAGAGAAAAGACAAGGGATGAGCTCACTCCACAAGACAAGGCAAACTTGACGTTAAATGCAAAAGCCATGAATGTGCTCTATAATGCCTTGGATGCAAATGAATCAACTCGCGTGAAGGGATGCATTTTCGCTAAAGAAATCTGGGATAAATTGAAGGAAATCCATGAAGGGAGCAACGATGTTCGTGAGGAAAAGAAATCCTTGCTTGTTGCTAAGTATGAGTCCTTCAAGATGGAACCACATGAGAACATTGACAAAATGTACTGTAGGTTCAATGACATCATATAGGATCTTGAAACCTTGGGTAAGGTGTACTCTTTGGGTGAAAAAAATAGAAAAATCCTAAATGATCTATCCAAAGAATGGGATGCCAAAACTATTGCTATAGAGGAAGCCAAGAATTTAAATTTAATGCCTATTGAATCACTAATCAATTCTCTTACTTCTTACATACGAATTAAAGTTAAAGGCTAAAGTAGTGGATGATGAAGAAGCAAGGCCAAGAAGGAGCATTGCTCTAAAGACCTCTTAAGAAGAAGATGAAAACAGCTCCATCAATCTAGAAGATGAAGATCTTGATGAAGGAGATCCATCACCAAAGGATTTCTTAAACACTACATCAACAAACGAAGAATGAGAAGAGGCGGAGCTGCGAATTCAAATAATTTCAAAGGAAAGACAAGGCTTGAAATGAAGAAGCAAAACGAAAAATATTTTGAATGCGGTCAACTCGGACACTTTGCAAATGAGTGTCCTTCCAAGAAAAAGAAGGAAGGAAGAAAACCTAGATTCAATAACTTTCAAATCACATGGGATGATTGCAACTCCGAAGGAGAAGTTGAAGAAGAAATGGAGTTGGCACAAATGGCCTTTATGGCTATTGGAGATGATGAGGTAAATTCTAACTATGACACCAATGATGAAAATGATGAAGATGATCTTGAAGCTTTCATTCATTGAAATTGCATGATAGCTTAAAGGAATCATATGCTAGAAATAAAGAGTTACTTAAAAAGTCAAATGTTTTATTAAATGCTAACTCTAAACTTGTGAATAAAAATAATAGGCTATCACAAGAAAATCGTGATTTGAAGAAAAGAATGCATGTGGGATCAAAGGTCAAGGAAGAACAAGCCTCCTTGAAGAAAAAAATGGATGACTTGAATGATCTCTTTACTAGAAAGAAAGAAAATGTTGTTGATTTAAAAAGAAATAGAAATGTAGTAATCAACAAAAATTTTGTCACGTTTAGAAGGGATGACTTATGTGTTGTAAAACCAAAATCATCTTTATATGGAAATAAAAATATTATTTGTTGACATTGCCAATAACATGGACATGTTAAGAATATGTGTTATGTAAAGAAGAACGAAAAACTTGGAATAAAAGTTGTATGGATTGTTAGCAATTTCACTAACTCAAATGGACCCAAGAAAATATGGGTACCAAAAGTTATATCAATTGATTTGATGTGTAGGTACTCAACATCACCAACAATGCTAAGTGGTTTATAGATAGTGGATGTTCAAGGCACGTGGCGGGTGATGCTTTTCTCTTCACGAATCTCACATCCAAAAATAGTGGAAAAATCACTTTTGGAGATAACAATAAAGCAAAATCAATCGGCATTGGTGATGTAGGTAAAAATGGAGAAACCTTGATTAAGAATGTGCTTCTTGTTGATAATTTGAACTATAATTTGTTAAGTGTTAGTCAGCTTTGTGAAACAAATTTAAATGTATTTTTTACCAAGCATGAATGTCTTATTCTTGATAAAAATCATGTTGTTTTATTCAAGGGCACTAGGCACAATGATGTTTATGTGATTCATCTTGATAAAATTAGCAATAGCAATGTAAAATGTCTTACCACTTCCATAGGTGATCCTTGGCTTTGGCATAGAAGACTTTGTCATTTTAATATGGATTTGATTGAAAAACTTGCTAAGAAAGATTTAGTTCGGAAGAGGTTTGCCAAAACTAAAATTTTTGAAAAATAAAATTTGTGATGCATGCCAATTTGGTAAACAAGTCAAAGTATCTTTTAAACAAAAGAATTTTGTGTCTACTCATAAACCTTTAGAATTGTTGCATTTAGACTTATTTGTACCTACGCAATATGCTAGTCTTGGTGGTTGCAAATATGCTTTTGTTATTGTAGATGACTATTCCAGGTATACTTGGGTATTATTTCTTGTTCACAAAAATGAGGCGTTTGAAAAATTTGTAAAATTGTTTTTCAAAATTCAAAATTTATTAAATTTAAAAATCATTCGTTTAAGAAGTGACAATGGTGCCGAATTTAAATTTGGAGGTTTTCCCAACTTTTGTGATCACAACGGTATTTCTCATAAATTTTCGGTTGTTAGAGTCCCTTAACAAAATGCTGTTGTCGAAAGGAAAAATAGGACTCTTCAAGAAACCACTAGAACTATGATTAGCGAATGTGACTTACATCAAAACTTTTGTGGCCGAAGCGGTTAACACAGCTTGTTATGTCATGAACCGAGCTTTATTGAGATCCCTTTTAAACAAAACACCTTATGAACTCTTCTTTTGTAAAAAATCCGTTGTGAGCTATTTTAAAGTTTTTGGTTGCAAATATTTTATTTCAAAAATCAAAGAAAATCTTGGAAAATTTGACAAAAAATCGGATGAAAGAATTTTTCTAGGATATTCTAGTGACAAGAAAGCATACCGAGTTTACAATAGAAGAACACTCTTGATTGAAGAAGTTGTGCATGTTACAATTGATGAAACTAATGATGTTATTTCAAAGAATTTATGTGAAGATGAAGATGTAGGTATTCTAAAGGAGCTCGAAAAGCTTGTTATTCATGAAGATCATCAAGAGATCACATCAAGCAATGATATCAACAACCATCAAATAGATGATGAAAAGAATGAGGATACTCCAAATGATCTTCCGAGAGCTTAGAGATTTGTCTCTAGTCACCCTTAAGATTTAATCATTAGGTGATCTATCAGATGGGATAACTACTCGCTCTCATAAACCTTTGAATACTAATGTGCTTTACTTTCTCACATTGAATCTAAACATATAGATGTTGCTTTGAGTGATGAATTTTGGGTTAATGCCATGCAGGATAAACTTAGTCAATTTGAGATCATAAGGAACAAAGCTAGACTTGTTGCTAAAGGTTATGCTCAAGAAGAAGGTACTGACTTTGATGAAACCTTGCTCCCGTGGCTAGATTAGAATCCATTCACATGTTTCTCGCATTTGCATATTTCAATAATTTCAAATTATTTCAAATGGATGTCAAAAGTGCATTTTTAAATGATTTTATTGATCAAGAAGTTTTCGTTGAACAATCTCCCGGCTTTGAAAATAAAAATTTTCCAAATTATGTTTTCAGACTTTCCAAAGCTTTATATGGTTTAAAACAAGCTCCAAGAGCTTGGTATAAAAGATTAAGTGGTTTCTTGATAGAAAATGGATTTAAAAGAGGTGTAGTGGTCTGACACCACTCTTTTTACAAAAACAAATTTAAATGGTTTGTTAATTTTTCAAATTTATGTTGATGATATTATTTTCTGAGCAACTAATGAAAATTTGTGCAAAGACTTTTCACATTTAATGCAAAAAGAGTTTGAGATGAGTATGATGGGCAAGCTGCAATTTTTCCTCGGACTTCAAATTCATCAAACTAAGGAAGGAACGTTTATTACACAAATCAAGTACACAAAGGAGCTACTCAAACAATTTGGAATGGAAGATTGCAAACAAGTTGGTACGCCAATGTGCACTTCAATCAAACTTGATAAAGACAAAGAAGGTAATAGTGTTGATGAAAAATACTATAGAGGTATGATCGAAAGTCTACTTTACTAACATAAGAGACCAGATATCATGTTTGCTGTTTGTTTATGTGCTAGATTTCAATCTTGCCCTAAAGAATCACATTTGATAGCTGTTAAAAGAATTTTTAGATATCTCAAGGGTACAATGAATTTTGGTCTAATGTGGTATCCAAAGTCCTCTACATTTGATTTAATTAGTTATTCTGATGCTGACTTTGCTGGATGTAAAATTGATAGAAAAAGTACCAGTGCTATGTGTCATTTTTAGGGAAATTGTCTTGTGTCTTGGTTTAGCAAAAAACAAAATTCTATTTCTCTTTCTACGGCTGAAGCCGAATACATTGCTGCTGAAAATTGTTGTTCTCAACTTCTTTGGATGAAACATACTCTGAAAGACTTTGGTGTCCTTTTTGATTGTGTTCCTATAAAGTGTGACAACACTAGTGCAATTAATCTCACAAAAAATCCTGTTATGCACTCTAGAACCAAACACATTAATGTTAAGCATCATTTTATTCAAGATCTTGTTTGTAAAAAGGAAATTCGTGTTGATTTTGTGCCTACTTCAGATCAACTGACTAATATTTTTACAAAACCCTTAGCTCTAGATCGCTTTGAAATTCTCAGAAAATGTTTGGGAATTTTACAGATCAACTTGGCATAGAGCTTCTCTTGGTTCGGACGCACTCATTCGTCCGAACGACTCTACCTTTCGGACGCTGTGTTTCGTCCGAAAACTACCTATCTTCCTCGGATGCTCATAATCGTCCGAACGATATTCATTTTATTCACAAAACTCTCTGGAATTCTTCCGGACGCGTATCATAGTACGAAAGAACGTCGGACGCACTGGATCTTCCATCGGCCGTCCGTTCATCAGCGTTCGGACGCTTCTTCGGACACACACCAAACGTTCAGCAATCCGAACGGTATCCCTGTTCCATTAAAACTGTCCATCTTTCTCATTTCGGACTTGCCCAAACCCCCAAAACCCTCTCTGGCAAAAATTGTTCCTTCAACTCCCCCATCAAATTCCTACCCTCTTTCCCAAAATTGGTTGGAAAATTATCCTCTCTAGCGTATTTCTCACCTAACTTATATCAATTTCTCCACATCTACCATCTCATTGCATCAAATTCTTACCAATCTTTCAAAAATTAAAATTTTCCTAAGTTAGGTGAGAAATACCTTTTCCTTCCCATCCTTCACAATGGTTAAATCTTGCGGAGGCTCTTCTACCAAAAATCGTGGACGAAAAACTAAGGGGAAAGCTCTAGTCCGAGGAGAATCATCTACTACTCCCCAAGTATCCACAAATCCAATCCTGCCGAAATTCATCAATGCCAAGGCATCTGAACGGTATACATCCCTTTTAAGTAAATCTGTAATCGTTCAATGACCTGCTTCTCAAAGTTTGTTTGATGAGTATAATCTTCCCATTGTCAAAACCTATTTTGAAAAACAAAATTGGGGTCATCTAGTGCATATTGACTTACCTGTATATCATGACATGGTGCTTCAATTCACTGCCAATCTTCGAAAAGGTCCCACTGTTCGCACCTTAACTTCTCGTGTTAACAACACCAACCTTGAGATTTCATCCAACATCATTAACACTATTTTTGAATGTGAAGTTTCAAACCCAAATGATTTTTTCTATTTCTTTCCCTTAGATAAATGGCCTGCTGTTCACATACTAGATTTGACATCGATGAAGTTAGGGCCATTTTTAACATTAATTTTAAACAGGCCTCGGAAGCCAAAACCACATTACTCACTCCTGAACTGAATATTCTATATACTCTTGTCACAAATTTGTTATTGCCAACTGACGGGCATCGCACTGAGCCCGGTAAAATGCAGCTTTACTTGTTTTTTTGTGTTTTCAAGGGCATTCCTCTTGACTTTGGGTATCTCTTTTGTTCCCTATGGGAACTCTTTCTTACTGATACCCGAAGAAACATTCCCTTTGGCAAATTCCTCACCAAAATTTTTTATTTCTTCGAAATTCCTTTCGGCGAAAATAAACAATTTCCTCCTTATTTTAACAAATCTTATATTGAAAGAAAAGGCCTCCGGTTTTTTAACGATCAATGGTTAACTAAGGCAGCCTTTGATTTGGCACATTCACAATCCCATGCCTCCACCTCTGACTTTGCTCTTCCCCATTCTCCTCCTCCTCAACCATCTCCACCACTCGATACTCCCGATCCTCATCCATCTACCTCTGAACCGTCACTTTCTCACATCTGTGGCCTTCTCACCTTCTTGAGTATTCAAGTCAGTTCCTTTCAATGTCACACTAATCGAAAGTTAAAGCGACTTGAGACTCGTCAGATGCTTATCCAAGAGGCACTTAGCCTTAGCATGTCTGCTTCGGCCCAAGTTCAATTTGCCAATCTTCAGTCCCAATATCCACTCGACTCATCTTCCAACAGTGATGAAAATGAAGATGGAAATGTTCGTGAGGATGATGAAGAGGCTGCCAATACTCAAGAAGCTGCCAATGACGATGAGGATATTGACGACACATTTGATTTCATCATGCAACAACGCACCGGAGAAGAGGAAGATAGTGAAGCCACTGATGAAGACGTTCCTTCAAAATGTCAACAGACTGAAAAGTGATCCAAGAAGAAAAATGATTCGCATTAGTTCTTTTGACCTCTGTGTTTCATTTTTCAGCACTTCTTTATTTTTTAGGACTTCCCGTCGATTTACCCTTTTTATTTATTTCCTTGAATTAAGTATGTTAATCTTTTAAGATTATGTATATGAAGTTTTTTTATGAATTTCTATTAAATACTTGCATAATCTTAGGGAGAGCTTTGTTTGATCAATTTCTGTTAAATACTGTCAAAAGGGGGAGTAGTCTTCTATGTCTTTTATATTGGAAAATGATTAGTCTTGTCCAATTGTTTTTACATAATTACTCCATGAAGGTTCAAAAAGGGGAGATTGATGTTTTCCAAAGCTTATTTTGATGATGACATAAACACTTAACTCTATAAACTAGTTTTTGCAGGACTGTTATCTGTATAACTGGAGACAGGGCTTTCGAAAGTACTGAACCGTCCAAACTCGGTCAAAACTTCTCAGACGCATTACACCATCCGAACGAACAAGCAGAAAGAAATAGGATCCTACTGCCTCTCTTTACGGACGAACATGACCGTCCGAAGCCTCTGTCGGACGAAGGACCGGACGCATGCACGGACGTCCTGAATGAAGCTCTTCAGCAACTGCATGAAGATCGGACGCTTCCTATATGTCTCGGACGTCCGAAACCCCAACGGCTACTTTTTGTGCATTTATTATTTAGCCGTTACAAAGTAGTTGCAACCACCATTTATTGCTCTTATAAATAACTGCTTTGATATCAAGTAAAAATCATCTAATACATTGAATACAAGCCTTAGAGAAAAGCAATTTAACTGCAAATTGGCTATAGTGCTTTGTTGTATTAGTGTGCAGTTGTGAGTGAAATTCAACTTTGAGTGGAGTGATAATCTTGTACGAAAGTGTGGTTGTAAGTAAAATTCTTGGCTCAACTAAAAGAGTTTTAGTGTGAGCAAGAAGTTTCCAACTTTGTAAAGATTATTGGCTCACCAAGTGTGTGAAGCATTCTAGTGATTTAATACTTCAAGCTTGCTAGCTTGGAAGTATTGGTTGTTTAATTTTCTCTCTTTACTTCACTGTTTCATTGATTTTATTATATCAGTTTTTATATTTAGAAAATCTTAATATTTCTAAAAGTATAATTTTTAAGAAACCTAATTCACCCCCCCTCTTAGGTTGATTTGGGACCAACAGAGAGTAGGAGGAAAATTCTTAGATAGACCCGACTCATGGTAGTATACCATGGACCCTTTGTCCTAAATCAGTCACATCACCCAGCGGGTGATGTGGCTGATTCAAGACCAAGGGGTCCATGTACTATTGCATGGACTTGGTCCATCTAAGAATCTCCCGAGACTAGGATAGTAGTGTTCTTAGGCTCAAGTTGATAGGGCTACCCATAGAGGTATGGCTCTGAAGTTTGTGCCTCTAGAGGGTAATTTTCCTGTGTAATTTACGAGAGAGGATGTGGAATTTGGTTTGAAAAAATGAAAACATGGGTTATTCTTCACCTTTCCATGTAGTGAATCGATTTGTGATACTACTAGATGGAAAGATTTTGGGGCTGTGGAAGTCATATCATCGAAGAATGTTGTATTTATGTTCAACTTTAAGGATAAAGCCCATAAGATAAAGGCACGGAGTAGTCCCCTTGGCTTATAGCAAGCAAGATGCTATTCTTGAAACTATGAAATCCAGATCTTGATTTGAGGAAGAAAAACTTTGAAGCTATACCAGTATAGGTAAGATTCACACTCTGACCTCAAATTGTATCATTACATTGAAATTTGCTTGAGTGGTATGGCTAGTTTTGTAGGAAAGACCCTATATGTTGACAAAAAAAACTGCAAGCAAAAATAGAGTAACCTATGCAAAAATGGCAAACCTAGACCAACAAAAGTTTCCTATGTGAATGAATGTGTTAGACTAAATTGACAGTCGATAACCGATATTAATGTTTAGCTGAGATCAATAGATGAGGCCGAAGTATGACAAGGTCGAGACAAGGAACAGGGCCACGGGGCCACACCTGTGCGCCAAAATAGGAGAAACCAAACTCAAAAGACACGACGTGCGCAAAAGCGTTGAAAAGAAAGCTTGAAGTTGGAGGGAACGGTTGAAAGAAAGCTTCAAAGTTGTAACTTTCCCAAAATAGTTATGAAAAAATAACAAACTGAGGAAAGAAAAGATCGAGAAGGACAGAGGAAAAACACCACAAAAAAGACAGGAAAAATGACTCTCCAAAAGTACTCCCTAGCTTAGGAATTAGTCATTAAGAAATCTTTTTTTCTAGTTCGGATTAGTATGGTTATCGGTCATAAGTCCTTGTTGATTGCGACAATAGTTAAGGAATTGTTAATTAGTACTCTTCAGAACTTTATCAGTTTTAGGAAAGCTTTAGTAGAGTTTATTGAAATATGTTTCTGTTTCCATTTTGTGAATATGCATCAATGAAATCCTTTTCCTTAATTTCAAGTTTCCTATTTCTTCAGTTAGCACTTTCCAATTTCACATACCAAATTTAAGTCCTTAATATTAGTTGAGATAGATGGGAAGCAATTGTTAGCAAGTCAGAACACAATGGCGCACTTTTAAACTAATTACTGAACAACAACACACATTACAACAGTTGAAAAGAGTAAAAAGTTGATTCGTTTGTCATTTTCAGACCAAATTACTAAATTTTTCACAAACAAAGTTTTGGCACGGTCGGTAGGTCGGTGTTGAAGTTACTGTGTATAGATGGCAAAGGATAAGTATTTGGCAAAGGGAAGAATTCTCAGTTTCAAAAAAAGTATCATGAATGAGAGTAAGACTAAAGATTAGGCATCTTCAGGTAGCCAGGCAATCCCTGCTGATGAGACTTTGCCAATGTCTCTTATTGAAAAGATGTTTGAGATGATGGCAAGTGCAGTTCAGAACAGTGTGGTTGTCGTGAGAGAGAACATGGCCAAGGAGGTTGTAAGAGAGGATGTTGAGTTTAGACTGATAATGGAAAAATTAATAAAAGAAGGTCAAGCGATAAAAGGCTCGGATGAGAAGGAGCGATTGGAGGTGAACTTTAAGTTGAACAAAAATACTAGGGCTATTTATAACTTTGGCCAAGCCTTAGATGAAATAGGCTAAAGGTAAGGTAGTCACATACCAATCATCTAGATATCGAAATGAAAAGGTTGAGTGCAACATTAGATTTAGTGGTGAATGTGATATCAACTATGGTTCCTATCACCATTGCTGAGAAAGGAGAGGAAGACATCGATCCAAAGAGCATCGTTTGGAACCAACAAGAGGCAGTCGAACTACGCTATTGGAGACATCCAACGATGAATCATGTACCAACGGGCTAAACAATGCTGGCAAGGGTAATGTCGTGGTGATAGGAAATGCTGGACCAGAGGCAACCTTGGAAAAATGGGAAGCACAATGAAGTTTTAACGGTGGTCTAGAGAATCGAACTCACATGGCTGTTGGACACCAAGTATAGGCAGAACCTAGGATGTTGAAGACATAGGCTGCTAGAGATTGACAGTCAGGAATTGCTGCTTTTCCACATGTGAGGGACCAGTAGCGGATGAGATATGATGACATGGTCTGGATGCACAACTTCTAGAACATTCTAATCTAGATCGGCCAACACGACCGAAATTATATGTTCCATCTCCGTGAGAAATGGAGAAGGTCCTTATTGGGGGGCAAATGAGAGAAACGTGGATATGACGGGTAGTATCTTGATCATGAAGAAAAAATATGGTATCAGTCACCAAGACACATGAGGAATGCCCAAGACGATCAAAGAGCTGATGTGAACCGTTAAAACCAAAAGAACCGTGGGAGTCGTTAGATTATGGCAATCTTGATCGAAGGGTCTGGAATATAGTTCAGAGAACCATGGGAGAAACCAATAATCCTAGGGAGCACATAAGGTATAGAAAACCTTATCCGAAATGGATTGATCAGACTTATAAGTTTCCAAGGCGATTTCAATTCCTAAATTTTACCAAGTTCTTGGGAGATGACCATCAGTCAACTGTAGAGCATATTGGTCGCTTCACCATTCAGTGCGGTGAGGTAAGCAACCATGATTTTCTTAAGATAAGTTTGTTCACTTAGTCTTTGATAGGGACAGCATTTGAGAGCTTTTGGTATATATTCTAAGGGCTAAGTTATAAGGTTGTTATTTATTATTTTCCTCTTTGTTTTTCATATCATATTAGCTTAGTATTTGACCCTTATTCGGGACTACATAATTAGTTTTTTTCCCTCTTAATCTGCTACTGACTACTGGCCCAAAGTGTTAGAGAAATATAGTTGCTTTTATCTTTGTCTTCATTCCAATCTTCACAAATACTTTTTTCCTCTTAGTTATAATTTTCACTGTATAGTAGTAGTAGTACAAGAAAAGATAGACCTGTATGCACTAAAATGATACTAATTATTACTTTTCTTGAATTTTTTGACTTTTTGATTGTTAATGTGAAAGTTTACATTTTTTTGATCAATTGGGTATTTTTTGTGATGGGTTGTTCTAGGTTTTCTGTTTCTTTTGATGTTTATCATTATATAGTTATAATCTGTAAGTGTGTATGGATGTGTAAACTCTATGTGTGTGTCCTATAAATCCTTCTTCTTGGATATCATCTTCTTGCTTCACTTACACGTCTTATATAAATCCATAATATAAAGAGTAACTATTTACTTGCCACTTATTATGGTGTTCCTTGCATTTGTTTGTGAAGTACTTCTTACTGTGTTTGTTGTGTGTTATCGAATTAATATTTTGGTGTCAAATTTATCTATAGGTCTATCCATACCAAAAAGAAAGAGGCCTACAAGGAACTTGTCATTATCTAGAAAAATGACGGCTAAAGAAACTTTGACCATTGAAGTTAATGACAACACTCAACGTATAGTGGGGAAGAATTCTCAACACTTCATCACCGAGACTAGTTGCGTAGTTTGGAAGCTTGCCAAGCGTGATTTTGCAATATGATCAAAACATGCTCTAGAATATCGGCTAGACTTGTATAACACTGTTACAGTAAGTCTTGCTGTTTTTCTACTCTTTAATCCCTTTAATCAAATGCATGAATGCATGACTGATTAACTTCACTGCCGATTAATATTCTTCTTGTAGAATGACTTCGAATTTCATAAGAGTGAACACTCTAAAGCTTAGCCACACATAAGTAAATAAACTCACAGTATAGGAATTTTTGTTATAGACAGCATAAATATTTCTTAAGTTTAGTACTAAGAAAGAAACAATGTAACATGTACCTAATGGTGCTTTTGAATCTGATTAGATTTTGCTTTGCACACATTTCATGAGTGAAAAATTTTAGGTTTGAATGTAGCATAGTGTTATTAAAATTAAGCTTCAAATTTAAAAACTTATTTTCTGTCCATTTTTTGTTGCATATTGTATAAAGTTAGTAAACGAAACCAAAAAAAAAGAGCTCAAAATGACACTCACATTAATGTGGAAACAAAATTCATTGCAAGAGTTGTTGAGGAAAAGGTAATGCTTTCTTTTTATCAATTTTATGTATATCTATTTTGAAGAAATCATACTTATGAAGCACAATTAAAAATTGTAATGGAAAAGGAAGGTGTAGAAATTTTACATATACAATTGTTTAAAATCGGTCGGCATTTTAAGAAGAAAGAAGACTGGTTACTCATGATGATAAAGCAAAAGATCGATCGGTATTCTAAGATGAAAGGAGGACTAGTAATGATAAACCAAAAGAGACACTAGTGAGTAATACTTTTTCTTTTCTCAAAATTGGGTTGTTCTCTCTTCTCTTCTATTTTATCTCTATTTCTCTCTCTTTCTTTTTGTCACTCTCATCTCTATCTTTGGTATGTTGTCTGTCCTATTAAACTTCCTGAAGTGAAAAGATTACCTCCTTATACAACACGGATCTTCTTGGATAGGTGTGTTAAGATTGGCTTGAGTGGAGATGAGGAAGAATGCCTATATAATTTGCTTTATCCTTCCAAAGTTCAGCACCCAACCAATAGAAAAGAAAAGATATGGTCCTATTTTTCTTGTTATTCAAGTAATGGGAACACAAAAAGAAAAACTTGTGCTTTATTTTAATAAAATTTGACTTAAAGACCTTTATTTATTATCTCTCCAAGTTCTCTTCTCTAACTTCACAAGCTGGTTGAATTGTTAACTTCTGTATTTAGTCTAAGATGCTATTTGGATGATTAATATTTTCTGGTTTCCTTTTACCATCTAATTTAAATTCTGGTTAATGCCCTAGTAATTTTCAACCTTTCGAGCATATATATGTACTTTGCAACCTATGGTTACTGTTACATTGCCTTTTCATTTCCACAGATGTGTATGAATATTCAGTTTTGTATTCCTTCGAGTTAGTCCTTTTCATCGTGATCTGATTCATTAGTCATTGGTCATGTTATGAACTTTTGTGCTGGGAATACCCAGGATAGAGATCAGTCATGGCAACTTAATATATAAGCATGGAAGCCAATAGATCCTCACTTCTTCTCTTTACTTTATTTATTCATCTTATTTAGCTACAAGTAACATAAGGAACAATAAAAAATTTAAATCTAATAAATGTATGATTATTTCACGATTGGAATGGTAAAACCAATGTACAGAAGATTTTTTTCTCTTGTGAGTGATTACTCTAAAAGAATTGACCCTATATGTTTGTCGTACAAGAAGGCTAGTACATGTTTTTTCCTCGAGAAGTCTATATTCAGGATTCATTTCTATTTAGATTTTTGCTTATAATGATTTTATGCTGCTTGTGATTTATGAGGTACAGCCTCTTTTGTGACTTATTCAGGTTTTGTTAACTAGCTTATTCTATCTTTAGTATGTTTAGAAGGTATATGACTACATTTTCCAATCTTTCTAAAAATATAATAAAAAATTTGTAGGCTACAATATCAATGACACCAATAGAAATTTGTGAGAAAGAAGCTGGGTGTATACATGTTTTGATATGTGGTCATAATGCTGCCAAGAAGGCTTCTGAATATGAACAATTAAATGTATGAAATGGACAAGCATAAGAGAGGGTTGATGCAACAAAAAAAAACAAGCTGCATCAATTGTTCAGCAATTCAATGCTCAACAAGAGATCATCAAGAATTTGGAGTAGCAACAAAGAAAGACAAGAGAGTTATACCAGCAACTACTTTCAAAGATGAATGAGTCTATCCAAGTAACGATGAAAATGAGTGTAAATAAATTTCAAAATACAACTATGAACTAAGTGGCAGTAAAAAGTAGCCATGCATTAGCATGTGAATAAATTCTATCACATTTAAGTTGCTTATTAGTTCATCTTTGTGGCATTATGTGAATTTTAATTCCATAAGATAAACATAATTTATAATCAGCAAAAAGATAATACATTGTGCACAATTTGCTCTCATGGATTTATATTTGAGAATAATCAATAACATCTTTGCACCTATGCCAGAATTTTATAGAAACACTTGCTGACTGTTATTTCATCTAGTATGCTCTACTAATTTGCTTGATCATGGAATGCCAATTCATGACTTCAAAGCAATTCCTTTTTAACTACTATAGAGAGTGTTGTGCTTTATTGATGATGCATTTCCTAAAATTGTAAAATCTGGAAGATTTTGAAACTATGCATATTATTGCGTGGAGGTTTCAAGGGATTAAACTTTTTTGGACGTCGACATGCCAAGAATCATGTTGCTTTCAGGTACTTTTGTTAATGAATATGGTTCTTTTGCGTTGACCTATTTAGTAATCTAATTTGGATTGATATGGTATAATTAAGAATAGCATTTTAGTTTAGAATACTACTGCTATGAACATAACTACTGTTTGGAATGCTAGCTACTGGTGTAAATATCTCACCTTCATTGGGGTGAATTGATGATTTCTATGTTTTTGGATGATATATATATATATTGCTATTTCAAAAACTTATTATCAATATCTGTCTCTATTGACAAGGCTAATAAAGTTACACAATTCGATAATCTTCCAATGCAATAGAAATATATAATAAGTCTATAAATATGTATATATGTGTGTGTATCCATATATATATATATATATATCCAATCCAAAATTAACATTGTGACAGTATAAAGTTATCACAAACTAAAAAATAAGCTTGTGACATTGAGTAAGTTGTCACAATCTTCATACATAACTTGTAACAACAGAAAGTCATTACTAGTTAATTACCATACCTTGGATAGCATAAAGTTGTCACAATCAACAAGGTCATTTTATGACAATGTGTTGTCACTAATATTCCGCCTTTAGTGACAATAATGGTATCATAGGGACAACAATTGGTGTAAATCACTGGCAAGAACTGTCGTCACAAATACAGGACCAAAATAGTGACATCATCATGTCGTCATTAACAAGTAAACCATCTTTGACAACTTTTTCAACTTGTCACAAGTTATATTCTATGACATAAAACTAGTGACAACAAAAATACAGTCACTGAAATGTTTTTGTGACTAATTTGAATTTTAGTGACAAGGTATTGTCATCATTGAAAGCCATTTTTATTGTAGTGCCAGGAGATGTGAGTGATTGCAAGGGTCAACAACAATCAATTGTGGACAAGTAGGAGTTTGAGAACTAGGATAATACAATTCAATGTATAAGTATGGAGGTGGAGTATCAGCAGGATAATCAAAAAGAAATTGGGAGGAAAGGAGGTGAGCTGAGAAGAAAAACCAGTCTAGTAGTGAGAATCTTACCCGGAAGCATCAGCAATCCTCTCCAAGACATCACAGTTACAAATAATTCTAAGGTGAAGATGGGAAAAAGAAAGGATGAATTCAAGGATGGAGAAAATGGGGAAATGTGGAAAAGAAGAAATGTCATACAATTGAAAAGAGAGTTAGTAACAATATGTAGGTAGTGGGGATCAACCTTAAGGGGTCCCCAAATTTTCAATGAGAGGTGTTGTGTTGAATTATTGAGATGTGAGGAGTCCTTTGACAATTTCCCCAACTCAAGGACGTTTGTAACCTCCACTTTCCAAGCTTAGTATTCCATAGTGAAACAAAATAGGAAAATAAGTTTTAGGATCCTGTGAAGAAGAAATTGAAAATGAGTAATGTTGATAGTGTGAATCCAATGGGAACTGCAAGAGCCTTGGTTATGTTTTGGCAAGATGAGATTGAAGTAATCCAAATTCAGAAAACTGATTCACTATTGAAACTCATATGAGAGATGAGAACAGATGAGCAACACTGGTGGTTTATTGGAATTTATTGGTGCTGTGGTATGTTTACTAGACAACAGAAGTAAGGGGTGATAAGAGAAAGCGAGAATAGCGAGAGTGACAAGTGGGCCATGGTAGGTGTTTTTATGTATATTTTAAGCAATGAGGAGAAATGAGGGAGAAGAGCTAGGGAGGAAAGAACTTTTAGACCTTTCAGAGAGTTTCTTGCCAACAATGAGTTGATTGATTTGGGTTTTGAGGGAGATTTAAGGACTTGGTGTAGCAGTTGGGAAGAAGGAGATACTAATAAAAAAAGATTAGATAGGGGGTTATGCAGTACCTCTTGGAGAATAAGTTTTGCTAAAGCCAATATAAAGCATGTGGACAATGATGCTTCTGATCAAAAAATACTTATTCTGGATACATGGCCTAGCTCAAAAAAAAATGTCACAAGAGGTTTCTCTTTGATAAAAGGTGGACTCAACACAGAGAACTTCAAAGAGTTGTTAAAAAAGCCTAGAATATAAGGAGTAATGGCTCAAGAATGTTCAGATTGGACAAAAAAGTGAGAGTGCAGAGTGCAAATCTTGAATTGGACTAAAGGGCTAAGATGAATGCAAGAAAAAGAATTGAAGAAATGAAAGAACAAATTAGGATGGTGGAGGAATTGATGATTACAACAAGAGAGTTAAGTTAACTGCTCTGAAATTGAAGCTCACAAAGATGAAGAAAACTTTTGGAGTAAAAAAGCAAGAGTCAAATGGTTAAAGGAAGGGGATCAAAACATAGCTTTTTTCCACACCTTTGTTAGCATTAGAAAAAGAAAAAATAAAATTACTAGATTGCAAAATGCTGATGGAAGATGGATTGATAGTGAGGAGGGCATTGTTGAGGAGATTACTAGATACTATGATATTTTGTTCACTTTAGATGAGCTAGAAGGGTATGATGATGTCTAACAGGGATCCCTCAATCAATCTCTAGGAGTACCAATGATCACTTATTTAGACCTGTCAAGGTAAAAGAAGTAAGAGAATGTTATGTTTTCCATGAAACCAGATAAAGCTCCTAGGCCAGATGGTATATCCCTCTGTTTTTTCAAAATTTTGGCATATTTTACATCTAGATATTGTTGCAACTATCACCTCTTTTTTCTATTCTGGTTTCATGTTGAATTCTATAAATGATACTATCATTACATTGATCCCCAAAATCGATGCCCCTATAAATGTGTCTCAATGTAGACCCATCAGTCTGTGTAATGTGATTTACAAAATTATTGTCAATTGAATGAAAAGTGTTTTGAATTTTTGCATAAGTCCTAACCCAAAATGCTTTTGATCTTAGTAGACAAATTACTGATAATATTATGATTACCCATGAAAGCATACATTTTTTGAAAAACAAAAGAACTGATAAGTATGGATTTATGGCTCTTAAACTAGACATAACTAAGGCATATGATAGGCTAGAGTAGTCTTTTATGAGTGAGGTTTTGAAGAAAATGGATTTCTGCTCTACATGGATAAATTGGATCAATGCAATTTGTGTCTCTATTGTAACCTACTCTTAATATTAATGGGGAGAAAAAATGATGTGTGGAACCGTCTTGGGGTATCAAGCAGGAGGACCGCTATCCCCTTACTTAATTGTCTTGTGCACTGAAGGATTAACAAATCTCATGAGAAAAGCTGCCCAGAGTAAAGTGTTGACAAGATAGAAGATATCCCAATTCTTTTTTGGAGATGATATGCTAGTGTTTTGTAGAGCTGACATGTTTGAAGCTAGAGCACTCAAGGATGTGTTGGCAAAGTATGGAAGAGCTTCAGGACAGAAAATTAACATGAAAAAGTCATTAGTCTTTTTGACAGATGTTAGTGTATGCCCTAAAATCAATTTATTTTAGGGATAAATTACGCTTTTATATTTATGTATATTTTGTAATATGACATTTTTTTGAATAAAATATATATATGTGAAATCATAAAGAGTTATGATGTAATTATATTTTATTCATACATATCCCTAATCGTAGTGTACGACACTAATAGATATTAAGCACATAAGTGTATGTGGTTGCTTATTAAGAACAAGTGCATCGGATTGACCATCTAAAAGTATCCCACACTGATTATTATTTAAATGGCAATGGGTTAATCTTTTTGTGATAGTAGTGTAATGGTCCTTTGACTTGATGTCATGAGTTTATCTTAACTGTGGATTATAATATTTTGAATCTATTAGTCGTTACTCTTAATGAGTCGCACATACTGTAGAGTTCGGTTATAATATGAATCATGATAAGATAAGATATAACAAATAGAGGATTCACCACTCCTGATAATAGGAGAGTATATCCCAATATGGCCACTTCTTGAAATACGATTCAGAAATCTTTGCGCAAAATGAAAAAGAATTAAGACTGTCCTAAATTCTATTTCAAGTGAGTTGTATTTTGGAAAGAAGTATATTTGATTAATTCGATAAGAGTTGGCATTATATCTCTATTTTTGAATTAATCAGGTTATAGGTCAGTGAAAGGATAATAATTATAGGCGATGTGTACTAATCACGGATGGGTGATGTCGAACCACTTGACATATCTCAACACTTGGATGGTCATGACGTTTTGCTACAAGTCAATCTTGATCTATAAGTGTAAATTAATTAATTGGAGAATTAATAATAAATTAAAGGTGTTTAATTTATCTAATCCTAATTAATTTAAAATTATAATTTATACTTATTGCCAGTGTGATTGGGAACCTAAAGGGTCACACACTTAATGATAATTAATTCAGAATTAAAATGATTTGATAAGTATGAGATATTTATGGGTTAATTTATGAGATAAATTAATTTTTGGGCTTAATTGTAATAAGTTATAAATATTAAGAGTTAATACGTAAGACATATTAATAGTCATAATGGTTTTATAATTATTCATATACCCATGACCCAAATTGATTGGAATTTGTAATTCCCTAAACCAATGTGATTGGGATTCTAAATTATTATTATTATATATATATATATATATATATATATATATGTAATATATATTATTGTTATAATATATATATATGGTTTAAAGTAGTAGTACTTTTTGGTAAGCACTAGTACTACTTACAGCATTGAGAATTAAAAGAAAACCGTCAAATTGTTATGAAAAACGTGATTGTCACGTTTTAATAAAAGAAAAATAATTTTGGAGCTAGCACTCCATGGTTTGGGTCAATCAATCTTGTGAAGATTCCTGATTTAATTATCTGTGTAGATACCATTAGAGGTCGGGCACTTGTGCGACTTGTGGATCGACGTCCCAAACATATTAGAGATTTTACTACAATTTTAAGGTATAATCTCTATACTTTTCTTGTACTATGCATAAATTAATTAAGGTGATCCGTGTTAAGAAAGTAAAATTTTAAATTCTGCTACGTTATCTATTTATTACTTTCTTACAGTGGTATCAGAGCTACCCTTGATTAATTTATGATGTAGTTGTATTCAATTGTCATGAAAATTGAACTGTTCAAACTATATGAATTTTTTAATTTTATTTATAAAACGGTATTAGTGAAATTAAAAAAAAAAAAGGAAAGCGTCATATTGTCGTGAATATATTCACGACAATATGGCTTGTCTATATTATATATGGACAAACCATGATCATTTTAGATTAATAATGTCACTTTTAGTGACATTACTAATGTTTGTCACTAAAAGTAATTAAAAAGTTAAATAATTTTTAGTGACACTTAATTTAATATTTTCATGTAAGATTTTTTTAAATTTTGATTTTTGAAATCACGAATTAATTTTTGACAATTGTTGTTTAAAATTAATTGATAAGATTTAGAAACTTTCTTTATTTTAATTTGATTAAAATTTAGAAAGTATAAAACTTTAGAAAATATTTATTTAACTCTAATGTGATTAGAATTAGATAATTTGTTTAAATTTTAGAAATTTATTATTTTTCAATGAGATTGGAATTTAATAAATGTTCAAAACAAATTTAGAAATTGTTTCTAATATAATTGTTGAAATTCTATTATTTAAATGATTATTTTATATTGTAAAATGAGATTGGAAAATAATAATTTTTCTCTACAAAATATTTTCGTAAACAATTCAAAAATTGATAATTTCAATGAGATTGGAATTATGAAGTATAGTGATTCATGATTAGGTACTAAATACTGATTTATGTTTTCATTTAATTATTGAATTATTTAATAGCATGATGGATGATTATGGACTTAAAACCAATGTGATTGTGTTTGATTTATTCGGTTCAAATTCAATGGTTGTAAATTTTTAAAATATGGCCTGTGTGTCCTGCCTTTTCTCTATTATTCTGAATGTAATTCTTTTCTCATCTCAATCCCCTCAAATGTAACTCGAGATTTCTTAATCAATCATGTAATGTACATAGAGATAGGCTAGAGATAGGATTGAATATCTAAAATTTTTAGATAGAATTACATTTGTAATGTACAAGATGATGGAGATGGTGAAAAGGTGCAACCAAAAAGGAATTTTTCAAGAGTTGAAGATTCTCCTTAGAATTTGACCACTTAGTGTTTCTTTTATGACTCATGGAAACTAGTTTAATAAAAGTTCATAATCATCCATGGTTTTATGCATGTTTTATTTATTATATGCTGATATGATAATATTGCAGGCAATTTTGATGAGACCTAATAAAATAAATAAAAGAAAATCCCTCAAATTAATATTACGTCAGTAAATAAGTTGCCTTCTATTATTATAGCAACAAATGAGAGTTCTTGTTAGATTTAACTTGTTAGGCTAATCTAAGGTTACTCTACGTTGGACATTTTGAGCTATGAGATGAGATGTCTGAATAATGGGTATGACTTAACAGAGACATATAATTTGTTGGGCACACTCAAGATTATATGTCTTTGAGGTAAAGGTAAGGAGTCACATATGATGTGTTATCAAAGAGTTGATACCTGACTATCTAGAAATTACAAAGTGTTGTAATTGGTAATAGTTACCTAACATTCGAAATTATTTTGGTTCGTTGGGTATACCCAAGATCAAAATAATTAGATGGGATCCTATCTCCCACTAGAAGTTATGTGATAGCTCCTGAATCAATGTGTGAGGATTATTGATTTGAATTTTAAATAGTGGGAGTAAAACCAAATTAAAAGGAAGTCTATATTATATTTTGGTTTTGTTTATGCATGAATAACAAATTCTTATACTATCTTTATTTATATGTTGTAGAATATGAGTAATAACTTCAATTTACGTCCCATTTATATGATAACAAACTAATTGGGCCAAATTTTTCGGATTGGCATCGTAACTTGAGAATTGTTCTCAAGCATAAGAAAATTTGCAATATTCTTGATCAACATATTCCTGATGTCCCAGCAGATGATACTGATGAAGCAGTTTAGAATGCTTATCGTAAACACATAGAGGACAATGATACTGCCTCTTGTATCATGTTGGCCGCTATGAGTTCTGAATTGCAAAAACAACATGATAATATGGATGCTCACTCTATGATTATTCATCTCAATGAGTTGTTTGATGAAGAATCTAGGAATGAGAGGTTCGATGAGACCTCTAAAGATATATTCCATTGTAAAATGGCAGAAGGTACTTCAGTAGTGATTCATGTACTGAAAATGATCGGACTAATTAAAAATTAGAACGATTGGGATTTAAGCAAAGTCATGAGTTAAATGTTGACTTAATTTTGCAATCTCTGCCTGATAACTTTTTACAATTCGTGATGAACTACAATATGAATAAATTATCCACAACTCTCACTGAACTATTGAATATGCTAAAAACTGTTGAGGCAACTATTAAAAGGGAAAGGAAACACTATGTTTGTTGATTTTTCTAATAAGAAGAAAAAGAAATCCAAGATTGGTTTTATGAAAGCCAAGTCTGGGTTAAAACCAACACCTGTGATTAAGAAGGATAAAGTCAAGGGTAATTGTTACCATTGTGAAAACGAAGGGCACTGGAAAAGGAACTGCAAGGCTTATACTGATACCTTGGAGTAGAAAAAGCTTAATGAACCTTCTACTTCAGGTATGTTTATGATTGGGATTAATATCTATAGTTTCTACTTCTAAATCAGATTCCTAGGTATTAGATACCGGATCAGCATCTCATATTTGTAAAAATATGCAGGGATTAAAGAGAAGTAGAATACTGTCTAAGGGAGAAGTAGACCTGTGCATGAAAAATGGAGTAAATGTTGCTGCATTAGCCATAGGGACTTATTATATTTCTTTGCCTAGTGGTATTGTTTTAGAACTTAAAGATTGTTATTTTGTTCCACTCATATTAGAAATATTACATCTATTCCGTGTTTAGATACTGATGGTTTTGTTATCATGCAAAAAAATAAATGTTGTTCTTTTTCACATGACGGCATTATGTATGGAACTGCTTCTTTGAATAATGGCATTTATATTCTAGACATAGAAAATTCAGTTTTCAGCATAAATCTAAAAAGGTCCAAAATTGATAATTTTAAATAATCTTTCCTTTGGCATTATAGAATTGGTCATATACATGAAAAATGCATTTCTAAATTACACAACAATGGTTATTTGGGAAACCATCATTTGATTATAAATTATATGATATATATAAATCTTGTTTACTTAAATCATCTTTTACTGGAAAATGTGATAGATCTAGTGAGTTGATGGGGCTAATACATACTGATGTTTGTGATCCTATGTCAATTCATGCTAGAGGAGGTTTTTCATATTTCATTACTTTTACGGATGATCATTCTAGATATGGTTATATATATTTAATGAAGTATAAATCTGAAGCCTTTGATAAGTTCAAAAAAATCAGGAATGAAGTTGAAAAATAACTTGGTAAAAGTATTAAAATACTTCGATCTGATCGAGGTGGGGAATACTTGAACCAAGAGTTTCAAGATTATCTTAAGGAGAATGAGGCTATACCTCAATGGACTCCTCCTTATACACCACAGCTAAATGGTGTATCTGAGAGACGTAATCGAACTCTATTGGATATGGTTTGATCAATGATAAGTCTTGCAAACCTCCCAAAATCGTTTTGAGGCTATGCTCTTAATACTGCCTCCAACAACTTATTTACTAGATCGTGTTTGATCAAAAGTTGTTGATTCCACTCCGTATAATATATGATTTGGAAAGAAACCTAAACTTTCATACTTGAAGGTTTGGGCTGCCCTTCTTATGTGAAGAGGTTAGAATATGATAAAATTAAACCTAAGTCAGATAAATGCCTATTTGTGGAGTATCCAATGGAGACGTTTGGATACTATTTCTATAATCCCATTGAGAAAAAGATGTTTGTTTCAAAATATGCCGTCTTTCTAAAAAAAGAGTTTATTCTTGAAAGGGCAAGTGGGAGTAAAATAGATTTTGAAGAAGTTCAAGAAATACAATATGGTATTGATCAATAAATGGAACAAGAGCTTCAATTACATGATGATGTGATAGAGGATGAAGCTAATGATACACAAACTCTTCGTAGGACTACTAGGATACGTCGTGCTCCAAAGAAATTTGAGTTTCTTGTAAGTGGGCACAATGATGTATTAATCATTACGAATGATGAACCTACATCGTACAAAGAAACATTATCTGATAAGGACTCTCAGAAGTGGTTAGAAGCTATGAAATCTGAAACAGATTCTATGTATGATAATAAGGTATGGACCTTAGTCGATCCACCTGAAGGGATTAAACCCATACGGTGCAAGTGGGTCTTTAAGAGAAAGATCGAGATAGATGGTAATGTGATTACCTATAAGGCGCCATTAGTGGCAAAAGGTTATACAGAAAAATAAGAAGTTGATTTTGATGAAACTTTTTCACCAGTTGCAATGCTGAAATCTATTCAAATTTTACTTGCGATAGCTGCATATTATGATTATGAGATTTGGCAAATGGATGTAAAAACTGCTTTCTTTAATAGAAATTTGCAGGAAGAGGTATATATGATACAACCTGAAGGGTTTACATTCACAGATCCTATCAAAATATGCAAGCTACAAAGGTCTATTTATGGACTAAAGCAAGTTTCTAGGAGTTAGAACATCCATTTTGATGAGACAATCAAAGAGTTTGATTTTATACAAAAATGAGGATGAACCTTATGTATACAAGAAGGTAAGCGGGAGCTCCATTATTTTCTTGATACTTTATATGGATTACATATTGTTGATAGGAAATGACATAACTATGCTTCAAAGTGTAAAGGTACAGTTGTCCAGAAATTTTGCTATGAAAAATTTAAGAGAGGCAACCTATATTTTGGGAATGAGGATATATAGAGATAGATCTAAAATGTTGCTTCGTCTTACTCAATCAACGTACATAGACAAGATGTTAAAGAGGTTTAGCATGGATCAATCAAATAAGGGTTACTCACCAATGTCTCATGGTGTGTACCTTTCCAAAAACATGCGTCCTAAGACAGATGTTGAAAGAGATAGCATAAGAAGTATGCCATATGCTTCGGCTATAGGTTCTATAATGTATGATGTGCTACGTACTAGACCCGATGTCTCTTATGCTCTAAGTGTTATGCATAGATTTCAATCTAACCCAGGAAATGGTCATTGGAGCAGTCAAGAATGTTAATATTTTTAAGTACTTAAGAAGGACTAAAGATTTTTTATTGATCTATGGTGGACAAAAATTTATAGTTCGCGGATATACAGATGCTAGCTTTCAATCTGATAAGGATGATAGCAAGTCACAATCTGGATATGTATTTACTCTTAATGGTGGTGTTGTCAGTTAGAACAGTTCCAAACAGGACACCACGGCTGATCTACAATAGAAGTCGAATACATTGCAGCTTCAGAAGCTGCAAAAGAGGCAGTTTAGATCAGGAAGTTTGTGGCTGAACTTGGACTGGTTTCTTCCATTAGTGATCCTATACTCTTGTATTGTGATAACAATAGAGCTATTGCATAAGCAAAGGAACCCAGGTCTCATCAGCGATCTAAACATGTATTACGACGCTATCATTTGATTAGAGAAATCATTGATAGAAATGAAGTAAAGATAGAAAAGATCCCTATGGATGATAACATTGCTGATCTGTTTACTAAAGCTTGTCCTAGAATAAACATGAGAGTCATGTTAACTCTCTCATTTGGTCTTAAACACATGAATGATTGGCTTTAGTGTAAGTGGGAGTTTGTTAGTGTATGCCCTAAAACTAATTTATTTTAAGAATAAATTACGCTTTTATATTTATGTATATTTTGTAATATGACATTTTTTTGAATAAAATATATATATGTGAAATCATAAAGAGTTATGATGTAATTATATTTTATTCACGCATATCCCTAATCGTAGTGTACAACACTAATAGATAAGCACATAAGTGTATGTGGTTGCTTATTAAGAACAAGTGCATCGGATTGACCATCTAAAAGTATCCCACACTGATTATTATTTAAATGGCAATGGGTTAATCTTTTTGTGATAGTAGTGTAATGGTCCTTTGACTTGATGTCATGAGTTTATCTTAACGTGGATTATTATTGACTCTATTAGTCATTACTCTTAATGAGTCGCACATACTGTAGAGTTCGGGTATAATATGAATTATGAAAAGATAAGATATAACCAATAGAGGATTTCTGAACCACTCCTTATAATGGGAGAGTATATCCCAATATGGCCACTTCTTGAAATACGATTCAGAAATCTTTGCGCAAAATGAAAAAAGAATTAAGAGTGTCCTAAATTCTATTTCAAGTGAGTTGTATTTTGGAAAGAAGTATATTTGATTAATTCAATAAGAGTTGGCATTATATCTCTATTTTTGAATTAATCAGGATATAGGTCAGTAAAAGGATAATAATTATAGGGGAACTAATCACGGATGGATGATGTCGAGCCACTTGACATATCTCAACACTTGGGTGGTCATGACGTTTTGCTACAAGGCAATCTTGATCTATAAGTGTAAATTAATTAATTGGAGAATTAATAATAAATTAAAAGTGTTTAATTTATCTAATCCTAATTAATTTAAAATTATAATTTATACTTATTACCAGTGTGATTGGGAACCTAAAGGGTCTTACACACTTAATGATAATTAATTCAGGATTAAAATGATTTGATAAGTATGAGATATTTATGGGTTAAATATTTATGAGATAAATTAATTTTTGGGTTTAATTGTAATAAGTTATAAATATTAAGAGTTAATACGTAAGACATATTAATAGTCATAATGGTTTTATAATTATTCATATACCCATGACCCAAATTGATTGAGATTTGTAATTCACTAAACCCAAAGTGATTGGGATTTTAAATTATTATATATATATATATATATGGTTAAAAGTAGTAGTACTTTTTGGTAAGCACTAGTACTACTTACGGCATTGAGAATTAAAAGAAAAGCCAGCAAATTGTTTTGAAAAACATGATTGTCAGGTTTTAACAAAAGAAATGTAATTTAAGAGCTAACATTTCATAATTTGGATCAATCGATCTTATGAATATTCTTGATTTTATTATTTGTGTGGATACCATTAGAGATCGGATACTTGTGCGGCTTGTGGATCGACATCCCAAACATATTGGTGATTTTACTGTAATTTTAAGATATAAGCTGTCACGCCCCAAAAACGGGACCGTAACACATCTCGCTGCGCTAATGGTACACCGGCCCAAAGCGCAAGGCACAAACGAACAGAGCAACAAACTTAACCGCAATGTAATAGAACCATCAAACCATTTCTTAACTATAAAACCGAATATTTCATTTTACACAAAAATACGAATTACAAAATTCCTTCTTAGTACAAAAGATGCTACAACAAAAATAAAGTTCATCAATACAAAACCTATCTAATACACTACCCCTCTCCAAACAAAAGAGAAGTTTGGAAGATTATCCGCAGAGTCCTACCAGTAATGTGGAATGGAGAAAATCTAAAAGCTGCTAACGCGGTGGAGAGTCAAAAACGAGCACCTAATCTGAAAAATTATAAATCACGTGGGGTGAGCATAACTAGCTCAGTGGATATCATAAAAGCTCTTCAAAAGGGGCCAAGCATTGCGATAAAAATGCTCAGTGGAGAGTCAGACCTAGATGAGCACCTATATTGAAAAATTATAAATCACGTGGGTCCACAGGAATAAACCATAATCATAAGTAGTTTCTAAAATGTATCATGCCATTTAAACGTCAGGCATGTCCAAAACATAGCCAAAAAGATCCAATCATTTCAAAACATAGTATGCTAAAGCATAGCGAACAAATCCAAGTACAGTTTCAATCCGGAATATGTAAAATAGACAGTATGGTATAGATAACAAATGTTATTGATCTTTATGTTTCCTTTTTATCGCAATGCTTGGCCCCTTTTGAAGAGCTTTTATGATACACATCTAGATGTTATAAGAGACTTTATGTCTTCCTTTTTATCGCAATGCTTGGCCCCTTTATGATCATAGCGATCACCATGGCGTCCCATGGATGACTATAGAACCGGTTCTCCCAAAATGGGTGATTGGTAGGCAATGACCTGTCTCTTATACACATCACTGTGACCCAAAACGATCATAAAATGCTTTCATATCAAAAGAGTTTGCAAACATATCAATTGATTAACATAAAATAGCTTGGTCCCGATTTCATATGTAATAATTCCAAAACTTGTCTATGTAAAAGTGCAGTTCCAAACATCATACACATTCTAAAATCCATCCAAACATATTTCGAAAGTCGTTAAACAAAATACAAGTGGAAGAGGGTCTATGTTACCCACCTATCAAAGCAAAAACTGCACAAGTCCTTAAGAACGCGATCGCCGGCGGTAGGTGGCGTGGTACCTAAAACAGGTATAAGAGGACTCTTAGAAGAGATGTAGAAGTTAAAGAATGACTAGGGAAGCGAAAACGACGCGAAACGATAGAAAACGACACCAACAGCTCTTTGGTCAAAAATGACCTATTCACAAATTCCGACCAACTTCGACAAGCTAAAACCCCAGTCAAAACACTTAGTTAACCCCTCAAATTCGTATTACAAGTTAGATTAGGAGATCGAAGCTCAGTTTTCCAGAAAAACCGAAAAACTTCGCCTCTCCCTAGAGCTATAAGTAGGTTATCCTCCCTGCCAACAAAATCCAATTCCAAGGTATTCAAGGGACCTTGGTTACAACCCAACTCAAAACAACATATTCTAACCAATCAATGCATAAACGGAAAGATTCTTTAAATTCTACATCTATATCTAGCATCCCACAACAAAGGAAAACACCTAAAACCATCAAAAGATCATTAAAGACCCTTCAAACATAACCAATTATCCAAATTATCCTAGCTGCGCCAAACTTCCGCTTACTTACAAAATGAAGGGAAATCAATTCCACTTGGTTTCAAGTCTCAATTCCTATCCAAACTAACCTTAAAACACTCTTAAAACATCATTATATGCATAGACATAAGCATTCATAGCATAACACTCTAGGGCCACATATGGAAGACAAAACCCCAACTCATAATCTTAAAATATGTAATCTAACCGTGGAAAGTTGTCAAAAATCAACCCCAATCACTTCCCAACCTCCAAAACACTAAAAACAACCCATAACATACATAAATCATAACATATAAGGCTGCAAAGAGGGTTTTTTTTTCAGCCATAAAGAATCCTACAAAGGTACTTGAAATTAAAGCTTGGATCATAAAGCCCATAAGCCATAAAGTGCTAAAATACATAAAATCTTACCTTCCAAGTGATTTATATTTGATATCCAAGAAATTTTTGGGGGAAAATGGGGAAGAGGAGTTTCGGCCAGCAGCTAGGAGAAATGAGGAAGAAACAAAGCAAGAAGAAGACTAAAAGGATTCCAAGGTTGACCCAAATAGTTCCCCATTTGACCAAATAGTCTCCAAGTTGACTATTTAACCCAAAAACTAATTTTTGCTACTAAATTAACACATTTTTTTTTTTTGAATAATTCATCCATCATACAACACTCACACACCACAATGCACTAATTACACTTAGTCCATTGTTTTGACCCGTCTCTTATACACACCGAAATGTGTATAAGAGACAGGTTCCAAATTTGCCGAATTGAAAAACGAATAAGTTGAAGTATTTTATGACTAAAAATAATATGAAAAACATTTTAAACCAGTTAAAAATCAAAGAACAAGGCTAGTAAAATACTGGACACGTTTCACATTCTACCCCCCTTAAACAAAGTTTCGTCCTCGAAACTTACGAAATCACGAAGCAAACAAAGGTGGATACTTCGATCTCATGAGGCTCTCAAGCTCCCAGGTAGCTTCTCGCTCAGAATGATTAGACCATAAAACCTTCACGTAGGGGATAACTTTATTCCTCAATGTCTTATCTTGTCGATCCAAGATTCTCTAGGGAACCTCCTCGTATGACAGTGTCCTGGTATCAGATCTACTAAAGGTTGATGGCTCAACACATGAGAGGGATCAGGGATATACCTCCTCAACTGAGAGACATGGAAGGTATTATGAACTCTACAACTCCGGAGGCAAAGCCAATTGGTATGCCAAATCACCAACCTTGTTCAACACCTCATAGGGGCCTATATAGCGTGGACTCAACTTTCCACCTTTCCCAAACCTAGCTACCCCTTTAGTCGGCGATACTTTCACATACACTTTATCCCCAACCGCAAACTCCATTGGCTTTCTCTTGCGATCCGGACCCAACTCTTCTGACGATCTTGAGCCGCTTTCAAATTCTGGCGAACAATAGCAATCTTATCAATCATTGCCTGAATCAAATCTGGGCCCTCCAAGGATCTCTCTTTTCATTCCAAGTCACCAAAATCTCATTTTCAAGTCCCTATACATCTTCATACCCCCAGGATGAATAGATAAGCGCAAAGAGTGAGCTTCTTTCATCAGTTCTCTTTTCAATTCGGAGTCGTTCGGCACATGTAAATGTTCTGTCTCGCAGTTGAAGGGGTAAGATTCAGTTTTGGTGAAACTCTGAGGTCTCACCATTATAGTTGACTATTACTGAGGGTCTGTCTCTTATACTCAGGATCATCTAACTGGGACACCTTAATGCGATCCACCAGTGTAGATTGAACAACCAATGTTGCCAAAGTCTGCCCAGTAGACTCAACAACCTCCAAATTCAAAGCCTCAAACTGACAAATCAAAAGAGCCATACTAGGGCCAGCTGAGTTTTTGGGTTAAATAGTCAACTTGGAGACTATTTGGTCAACATGGGGAACTATGTGGGTCAACGATCGCGCTCAGTGATCAATTGTGCAGTTCTTGCTCATGATAGGTGGGTGACATAGACCCTGTTCAGAGTTTGAGGTCAGTGAACACTTAGCTTGTGGCTGAGCTACGAGATGTGTATAAGAGACAGCTCCTCGAGACAGCCTGTGACTTGGGAGATCTATTCCGGGAGCAGTTTCTAAGATCATCTGTCTCTTATACACATCAGATGTGTATAAGAGACAGCTTGTCTGAGTAAGCTTAGCAAATGCAAGTTTTGCTTCTGAGAAGCATGCATTTTTGGGTCATGTGGTGTCAGAGGAAGGGGTTCTGTAGATCCCAAGAGCTGTTACCAACCTATGCTTAAGCTCTTGAAAGCTTGCCTCACACATCTGACCATTCAAACTTGGTTAGGTTCTGGGTAAGCCGCGTCATAGAGTAAGCAATTAGTGAGTTCGTCCTTTACAAATTTTGTATAATAACCAGCTAAGCCCAGAAAACATTTCTTAAATATGTGGTTAGGTCTAGGCCAATCAACAATGGCCTCAATCTTCTTGGGATCTACAGAAACCCCTTCCTCTGACACCACATGACCCAAAAATGCAACACTCCGAAGCCAAAACTCGCATTTGCTAAGCTTACCATACAACTGCTCTTTCCTCAACAAGCTCAAAACTGCTCGCAAATGCTCAGCATGAGCCTCCTCGCTCGGAGAATAAACCAGGATATCATCGATGAAGACCACTACACATACATCAAGATAGTCCTTGAACACCCTATTCATCAACTCCATAAAGACTGCAGGGGCGTTACTTAAACCAAAAGGCATAACCAAGAACTCGTAGTGGCCATAGCGAGTCCGAAAAGCTGTCTTAGGTACATCCTCTTCCTTCACCCTCAATTGATAATATCCGGACCGCAAATCAATTTTAGAGAAGTACCCCGCACCCTTAAGCTGATCAAACAAGTCATCAATCCGTGGCAAAGGGTATATATTCTTCACAGTTACCCTCATATTAAGCTCACGGTAGTCAATGCAAAGTCTCAAACTACCATCTTTCTTCCGAACAAATAAGACCGGAGGTGAAACACTTGGACGAATGAATTTCTTGTCCAAGAGTTCTTGAAGCTGATCCTTCAACTCCTTTAGCTCTGTAGGTGCCATACGGTAGGGGGCCTTTGAAATTGGTGCCACCCCTGGCTCTAAGCAAATCTCAAAATCGACAACCCTGTTACGGAGGTAAACTGGCAGCTCCTTGGGAAACACGTCCGAAACTCCTAACCACTAGGATATCCTCAATGCCCGATCGAAGTATCCAGCCTGTCTCTTATACACATGCTATTACATGTGTATAAGGCCTTAAACGCCTTCACTGCTGATATAATCGGAATCCTACTCTTGGGCTTCTTTTTATTCCCACGAAAAATCACCGTATCTAAACCAGGCATCTGAAACATCACATACCTCTCTTTACAATCAATCGTCGCACCATTAGCCGCCAACCAATCCATGTGTACCCAAAATTAAATCAAAGTCGGTTATCGGTAACTGAATAAGGTCAGCCTTAAACTTCCTATCACAAAACTCTAACCGACAACCTTCCAAAACAAACCTAGACTCCATAACCTTCCCGTCCGGGGTCCCCACTCTATAAGGATCCTCTAACCATCTAGGTTTATCGGACAGACATCTAAGAAAATATCTAGCTACAAATGAATGTGATGCCCCACAATCAAATAAAGCATAAGCAGGTATGGAATTCACTAAGATAGTGCCTGCAACTACTGAATCGGTCTGATCGGCCTGCTGCTGACTCAACGCATGCACCTCGCCTGAGTCCTCCGCCTCTTGTCCTCAGGCAGATCACCCTGCATTCCACTAGATGCTGTCCTCGATTTCTGTGCGACCTTAGGATAATCTCTGATCCCGCTGGCCGCGCTCGCCGAATTAAAGCAAGCTCCAGATGGGTCCAAGGGGTCAGCTTCAAAGAGGACAGACTAGTGGAGTGCAGGGTGGTCCGCCTGAGGCTCTCTTATACACATCTAGATGTGTATAAGAGACAGACCTACCGCCGGCGATCGCGTGTCTCTTATACACATCTAGATGTGTATAAGAGACCACGACTCCTAGGGAGAGCTGGAGGTTTTCGAGTTTTCTGTCCGGGCCGACTGTCCACGCGACTGAGACTGAGGATGAGACTGAAATGATCGGCTAGTCGGCTGTCTGTCTTGGTGCGAGCTCGACAGTTGAGGCGGTATATCCAGCGGATGTCGCTCCGATGTGTCTGTCTCTTATACAGATTATACATCTCCTCATAAGTCTGGGGACGACCCACTATCAGCTCTCTCCGAAGCTCAGCTCTAAGACCCTTCCGGAAATGATACATACGCTGCTGCTCGTCACGCCAGACAGCGGGAACATACTCTCCAAGCCTCTGAAGCTGGAATGCATACTGCACCACGGACTGATCTCGCTGCTCCAGCCGATTCTGAGCTCTGATGGACGGGGAAAAGTAATGAGCTAGAAACTGCTCCCTCCGGAATATCTCCCAAGTCACAGGCTGTCTCGGTGTGGGCCACGTAGCCCAACGGTCTGCCACCACTTGGCCGCCTCAGCAACCAAGAAAGGAATAGCCAAAGATGTCCGTGACTCCACCAGAATCTGAAATAACTCAAAATCCCTCTCTATCTCGCCCATCCATGACTCCGCCTTAAGCGGATCCGGAGCCCCATCAAACGTAGGTAGCCCGGCCTTCTTGAGCGTCTGAAACAGGGATGGAATGTCGGTACGCGGTGGTGGAGGTGGTGGAGCAACGGGAGGTCGCTCAGCGTCCAACTGTCGAATAACCTGTGCCACAACCGCCGCAATGGCGCCATAATCAACCACTGGCGGTCCAGTCGGAGGAGGAGGTGCTGACGGCCCTGCCTCATCCCTAGGGTAGACCGCTGTCTAGTAACACTCTCTGAAGCTGACTCGACTACAGGGATCTCCTGTAGTCGATCAGCCACCAGTCGGACGCTCCCCAGGCTGAGGGTCCTGTGCCGAGCCTCTCTACCGCGACCTCTAGAACCAAAACGCGTCCTAGATGGCATACTAGTTGATAAGAGTCAAAGACGGAATCATGAGCAAAGAATAACTCTTCAAAATTCAACAAAAGAGGTACAACAAAGATTACATAAGCAAGGACCTCTCAAAACCCCCCAAAACAAGTCAATCAATAAAATTAGTGTTTCAAAGTTGAATTCCACAGATTGTAATGTGCTAAGATCAGGTATTCGATATAAGAATAAACCCGTTTGCAAATCTATTTTATTCTCTTATACACATCTAATGTGTATAAGAGACAGGTATACGCAGGCAAGTGCTCTGATACCAGTTAATGTCACGCCCCAAAAATGGGACCGTAACACGCCGCGCTAATGGTACACCGGCCCATTTTGTAATTCGTATTTTTGTGTAAAGCGCGCGCGGCGTTTACGGTCCCATTTTTGGGAAATGAAACATTAGACTGGTATCAGAGCAAATATTTGACACACAAAAAGACGAATTACAAAATATCCTTCTTAGTACAAAAGATGTGTACTTATACACATAAAGATCATGTATACAAAACCTTATCTAATCACTATCCTCTCTGGTCACAAAACCAGAAGCTTGGAAGATTATCCGTAGAGTCCTACAAATGTGGAATCGGAGAAAATCTAAAAGTCGCTAGCTCATGGGTGTATCATCCTTATCAGATTGAAAGCTCGTTTTTGTATAAATCACGTTAGGGTGTCTATTTTGTAGCATCTGGATATCATAAAAGCTCTTCAAAAGGGGCCAAGCATTGCGATAAAAAGGAAACATAAAGATAATAACATTTGTGAAAACCATAGTCATGAAGCAGTTTCTAAAATGTCTCATGCCATTTAAACGTCAATAAACCATAATCATAAGTAGTTTCTAAAATGTATCATGCCATTTAAACGTCAGGCATGTCCAAAACATAGCCAAAAAGATCCAATCATTTCAAAACATAGTATGCTAAAGCATAGCGAACAAATCCAAGTACAGTTTCAATCCGGAATATAATAAAACAGCATGAGTATCTTTTAAGCTCAAAGATATGACCAACAGTACTAGCCAGATCTAGTAATCTACCACACCTACTAGTCTGACCTAGAGGTCAAGTTATCCCATCACAAGACCCCGCAGTCAAATAGTTCCTAACAGTCATAGCAGTCACCATGGCGTCCCATGGATGACTATAGAACCAGTTCTCCCAAATCAAACATTTCCTATGGTTTTCACAAATGTTATTATCTTTATGTTTCAGCCAAAACAGTCATAAAATGCTTTCATATCAAAAGAGTTTGCAAACATATCAATTGATTAACATAAAATAGCTTGGTCCCGATTTCATATGTAATAATTCCAAAACTTGGTAAAAGTGCAGTTCCAAACATCATACACATTCTAAAATCCATTCAAACATATTTCGAAAGTCGTTAAACAAAATACAAGTGGAAGAGGGTCTATGTTTGGAACCTATCAAAGCAAAAACTGCACAAATGATCACTGAACGCGATCGCCGGCGGTAGGTGGCGTGGTACCTAAAACAGGTATAAGATGACTCTTAGAAGAGATGTAGAAGTTAAAGAATGACTAGGGAAGCGAAAGTGACGCGAAACGATAGAAAACGACACCAACAGCTCTTTGGTCAAGCTATGACCTATTCACAAATTCCGACAACTTCGTTTTAGCTTGTCGAACCCCAGTCAAAACACTTAAGTTACAGCTCTTCTAATTCGTATTACACTAGATTAGGAGATAATAAGCTCGTTTTCCAGAAAAACCAAAAAACTTCGCCTCTCCCTAGGCTATAAGTAGGTTATTACCCTACCAACAAAATCCAATTCCAAGGTATTCAAGGGACCTTTTATTACAACCCAACTCAAAACAACATATTCTAACCAATCAATGCATAAACGTGTATAAGAGACACGGAGCAATAGCGGACTATATCAATAGCATCCCACAACAAAGGAAAACACCTAAAACCATCAAAAGATCATTAAAGACCCTTCAAACATAACCAATTACAGCTCTAAATTATCCTAGCTGCGCCAAACTTCCGCTTACTTACAAAATGAAGGGAAATCAATTCCACTTGGTTTCAAGTCTCAATTCCTATCCAAACTAACCTTAAAACACTCTTAAAACATCATTATATGCATAGACATAAGCATTCATAGCATAACACTCTAGGGTCACATATGGAAGACAAAACCCCAACTCATAATCTTAAAATATGTAATCTAACCGTGGAAAGTTGTCAAAAATCAACCCCAATCACTTCCCAACCTCCAAAACACTAAAAACAACCCATAACATACATAAATCATAACATATAAGGCTGCAAAGAGGGTTTTTTTTTTCAACCATAAAGAATCCTACAAAACTTGAAATTAAAGCTTGGATCATAAAGCCCATAAGCCATAAAGTGCTAAAATACATAAAATCTTACCTTCCAAGTGATTTATATTTGATATCCAAGAAATTTTTGGGGGAAAATGGGGAAGAGGAGTTTCGGCCAGCAGCTAGGAGAAATCTAGAGGAAGAAACAAAGCAAGAAGAAGACTAAAAGGACAGCAACCTTGGGTCAACTGTTCTCCATTTGACCAAATAGTCTCCAAGTTGACTATTTAACCCAAAAACTAATTTTTGCTACTAAATTAACACATTTTTTTTTCTGAATAATTCAGCCATCATACAACACTCACACACCACAATGCACTAATTACACTTAGTCCAAATTTTGACCCGTTTACCCGCCGGAACCGAAATCGCGTAAACCGAAAAATTTGCCGAATTGAAAAACGAATAAGTTGAAGTACTTTATGACTAAAATAATATGAAAAATATTTTAAACCAATTAAAAATCAAAGAACAAGGCTAGTAAAATACTGGGTTTCACATAAGCTCTATACTTTTTTTGTACTATGCATAAATTAATTAAGGTGATCCGTGATAGGAAAGTTAAATTTTAAATTCTACTGCGTTATCTGTTTTTTTACTTTCTTATACCAGATACACTTCAGAAGAGAATAAGATGTTGGTTAAGTAGGAATTAGATAGAATTCAGCATGTCAATCAGACAAAATACTTACGATCGCCGGTGGTTGTTAGTAGGTCAAAAAGCCAAGTTTTTGTAAGTATAAGAGAGAGACTGAAGAAAAAACTTCGACGAAAAGGAATTTACTTAGCATGGCTGGTAAGAAAATTCTCATTAAGTCAGTTGCAATGGCAATGCCTGCGTATACCATGTCAATGTTTAGGCTCTCAACTTTAGTATGCAAAAACAGATCTAGAATCAGGGCAAGCTTTTGGTAGGGTGACCAAGATGAAGATAGGAAAACCCACTGGATAAGCTGGAGTAGAATGACTGATGTCAAAGTAAATGGTGGTATAGGTTTTAAAGCTATTGAACAGGTCAATTCTACACGTCTGGCTAAGTAGTGCTGTAGAATAATGACAAATCCTTATTTGTTGGCGACGAAAGTGTTAAGGGAGAAGTATTTGAAGAATATTAGGTTGATTAGAGAAAGTGTACCACAGAATTCTTCTTGAGCTTTGGAAGAGTTTAATAAGTACAAAATGGATTCTGCAAGAAGGTCAAAGGAAAAGGATTGGAGATGGGAAACAAACAAATATCTGGAACGATTGCCGGCTCATACATAGAACTACTGATAAGGTTAGCTCAACCAGAAAGGAGAGGTGCAGGTTAGAGAAAGTTAGTGAATTGATTAAAGAGAAGAAGTGGGATATGGATGCTCTGAAGGGTAACTTCAATCAAGAAGACATTGATTTGATAACTACAACACCTATTCGCATAGGGGATGTGAAGGATAGGTGGATTGGAGTAGATTGCTTGATGAAAGATAGTGTTAAAACAGGTGACGTGTTAGCCAAGGAGAGTGGATAGAATGTACAAGGAAAACAGAAGAATAGCTGATACAAGCTGTAATTTGGAAATAGCTAGTTGGTGGAAAATTTTGTGGAGCCTGAACTTGAAACACAAGGTGAAACACTTCATCTGGAAGTCCATACATAATATTTTGCCTGTTTATGTTTTACAGAGAATGTAAATAAAAGAGTACAGAAAGGGGATAACATTTGTTGTATGTGTGGCAGGGAGGTGAAATCAGTTGAACACTGTTTATTATTTTGTGATGCCGCTGAAAGGATATGGAAACTTATACCCTTTAGTTGGGAAGGAATTAAACATCTTACATTTAACTTTAGCCGGTGGTGTGAAAGGCTCATTGGTGCTACTGATAGAAAGGAGGGAAGGGATCATATTTGCTTAACTGCAAATCTTTTGTGGCAGAATTGGAAGAAGAGGAACAGCTGGAATTTCAACAAGAAGAGGAAACTGGAAATGGAGGTGGTGCAGAAGGCTTTAACAGAATGGAATGAATTTCATGAAGCCAGAAAATTTGAAGAGAGAAAGAGTAAAACTGAAACAGGAAGATCAGGTTCAAATGCAGATCAATCTACTTGCAGAAACAACTGTATTATCATTAATGCGGATGCAACTATAAATCTACAGAAAAAGCAGGTGGGAACGAGAATTGTGAGTTGCTAGAACTGATAAAGGATAGCTGCTGACAACTTGGGCAGAAAAAGAATAGAAAATTGGAGAACCAGCAGTGGAGGAAGCCCTGGCAATTACATCAGCAATATTGAAGGCAGTGGAGCAGAGATGGCATTACATTGAAATATACTGACTGTTTGAATGTTGTCAACAAATCTAGGAGGGCAGCTGTGAAGAAGCAAGGATTGAGGATATTAAGTCATTGCAAAACTTGTTTCATTCTTGCTCTTTCTTTTTCGTTAGTGGAAATGATAATTTTATTAGTCATAGATTAGTAAAATTTGCGTTAAGCCAAGTTAAATATATTTAGTGGGAGGCTACCTTCCCCCTATGGCTTTCTCAGTTAGCTCAGGTTGAAATAAGGAAGTTGCCCATCTTCCAAATGTATAGAGGGCAGTGATCTTGCTGTAATTATTTTGACAGTTAAATGCAATTGACAATATTTGGTTGAAAAAAATGGCATAATTACAGTTTGTTTCCTATAATAAAGTTAGGGGACAGTTGCAAAGTGTCCCCTATGTTTGTTTTATCTACAAATTGCCTCCCAAAATTAAATGAAGTTAAAATTTTCATCTAAATAGAGTAGTGAAATGTCATAATTGCCCTCAATATTTTAATTACATTAACCAACATAAAATTAGGGTGAATTGCATTTTTATATCTGATTTTATTTTATAAGTAATTTGTCATTCAAAAGTAACAATGTTTTTTCATTCAACATTATTGAAAAACAATTTTACCCTTCAATATTAATTGTATGAATTAGTTTACTATTTTAATATTTTTTTTTTCACATCCATTTTTTAGCATGCCATTATTTTTATATCTAGATTAAAGTATTTTATTTATTCAATCACATTACTTTAGTTTTATTAATTTTTATTTTATTTTCTCTATTATCAATAATTAAGTCATCACTTTGTATTTAAAAATCACATTATTTAAGTAAATATACTAGTTTGAGATATAATCAATATATATTTTTAATAAATTTAATTTGTTAGTATCATTTTCAAATTTAAAAGAAGAATTTTAGTAAAAAACTTCACAAAGTGTAACTAAAAATGTTGAGACCAATTATAATATTTCACTACTTCTTTTAGATGAAAATTTTAATTTTATTTAATTTTAGAGCTAATTTATAGATAAAATAATAAGAGGTAATTTGTAATTGTCACCTAATTACAGAGGCAAACAGTAATTAAGCCAAAAAAAAAAAAAAAATTGCGTTGTCGTTGAATTGACGGCTTATCCGAACGGACTTGGGTTGATCCCAAAAAAGTCCATTACCCTCAATTCTAGTAACGCGAACACATATAGGAATAACAGTATTGGGCAAACCAAAGTCATGATGCTACTTTGTTATGTGCTCTTAAAGGGCTGTTCAAAGGCAACGCTACTAAAACCCAAAAAAATTTATGCCCCAAAATTTGGAATCTATAATAATATTATTATAATTATAATTGAAATAATTATAATATTTTTTTAAAAAAAATTCTCTCTTAATCTTAAGCCTTCATATTAATTAATCATAATCTACTTACTTCCCAACTTCACCAAAACTCATAATTTACTCTTCCTTTTTATCTTATAATTCACCAACTTCTAATTTTCTCCCTCAATATCTCTATTCTTATTTTTCTCCCTTATTATCTCTCCTATAATATCTCTAATTCCAATTTATTTCTCCCTTATTATCTCTTCGACAATATCTCAAATTCCTATTTGTTTCTCATTCATTATCTCTTCCATAATATGTCTAATTTCGACAACATAAACCAAACAATATCTCTAATCCGTGGGAACATAATAATTATTCTAATATTAATGGTTTAAATTTATTTTCACCATTAAAAGTTTTTAGAGAAATTGCACAAGCAGAATATAAGGCTCCAATTAATATACTTAATTATAAACAAAGACTTGAGTATTTTCATAATTGATATATTGTCAATAGGATAATATTGATTGTTCTTGTATTTATTGCTCCAGAAGAAAGAAACTTTTTCAAAATTTAAATTGATAAATCTTACTTAAGGTCAATAATGTCTCGCAAAAGATTAAATGTATTAAGCTACATTATCAATTCAGAAATATATATCAGAATAATTGTTATAAAAATTTAATTAGTAATTTTACATCTAAAAAATTTTAAAATCAAATTATATATGAAAATTTATATTTATTTTATTAACAAAATAAAAAGAGCTCATGTTTAAGTTGCATTAAAGTCATCGAACCCATTCAGCCACCCCTCGTGCTCCTAGAATGGTCCAGGAGTCGAGAATTACGCAAATGGTTTTTTACTTAAAGATTGCGCCGTGTTAAGCCAGATACCTAGTAAAGTTGTCGGATTGTTGTTGTCGTTTTTTTTTTTTTTTTTTTTTGGGTTAATAATATTTTGTTCTCCTGAATTAAATGGATTATTATACTTTATACTTCTAAACTATATAAATATATACTTTGCCTACCATTCACATTATTCATCCCTTAAAAATTTTAAAATATATAAGAAATTAAAAAAATCTAATTAAATGACTGAAATACCCTTAGTGTTATATTTTAATTTTTCATGTATTCAATTGATTTTCGATAGTTACAAAAGAATTAGGAAAAAATAAAATATAGTAATACATTGATATCTTTGACATTAGAGAGTGAAAATGTGAGAAAATGCTAAATTTTATTATATCTAACATCGCAATTTGCCAAAGTTAAGTCAAATATTAAAAGTGTAAAATACTAAAAGATATCAAAAAAAAAATCACAAAATTGTATAGAAAATATACTTTCATACAGTACCTTTAAAGAAAAAATTTCAATAGAAAATAAATCCATTTAAAATTTATTCTACCACTATAGTTAAACATTCAAAATCGAAATACAGTAAAATAAAATCCAAAAATTTTTAAAATTCGACCAAAAAATATATTGATATAGATTATATTAAAATATTATATAGTTTATTTTTGTTTATTTTTAAATAATTATCACATCACTATTAATATTTAAATACATAAAAATCAAAATATAGTACCAAGGGTATTTTTGTCAATTAACTAGATATCTTAATGATTTTATTATTATTTATAGATGAATAATGTCAATAGAAGGAAAAGTATGTATTTTTATAGTTTAAGGGGACAAAATATTATTAACCCTTTTTTATACGACAAATTATAATTCTCTTCCTAATTCAGGGGACAAAGTGTTATTAACCTTTTTTTATAAGTTCCTTGGAAACTTATGAGAAAAACTTCACCAACATTTTCTTCCACTAAAAAGGATTAATTTTATTTTGTATCCCTCAACTTATACCTTATTTTTACTTTAAGCCCTATCAGTTTTAATTGTGAATACTTTGTAACCCCAACTTTCAAATCCATCTCTCTTCAATCTATTATTTATGTTGTCACGAAAATTAATAGAAATTTTGCATTTGTATCAAAAATATTGTGGTAAGTTATTGTACATCCTGCTAAATTTATTGTACATGTCTAAAGATTTTATTAATTTTAGTAACTATAGTATTATAATTGGAATTGAAGTGAGACAAATTTAAAATTTTGGGGTGCAAATTTTAGTACTATTCTCTCTCTTGCTCCTATCTTTCTTTCACCCACGCATAGAAACCTATATCTGCTAACAGTAAATAAAAAATCCTTTATCCTACATAGAAATCCAATATGTGAAAATTTGTGCGACATTGAAATGCTTTTCGAAGAATATACACGTTACTTATTTGTACGTTTTGGTTTGACATATAAAATCGACAAAAAATTTTGATTGAAAATTTCTTAAAATCGACCAAACCTTGAACTTCCCTAGTATATCTGGATTTATTGGAAAACGTATCGAAGAAGATAAATGATGCAACTGATAAAGCAGGCAGAATATTCCACCTGTTTCCCCTGTTTTTATTAGGTGATGGCCAGCTTGTAGAAAGAATCCGGAAAATTGGAATCATTAATTTATTGGAGAAGCAGTTAGCCAACACGATTTTCTATTGAGGGGCTGTTTAAGGAGGGATGACCGAGGGATCAATTAGGCTGCTGTAGGGATTGTCGGCAAAAAGTGGGGATGGTGATTGTGAAAAGAAACGGAGGTGGGACGCAATAGAGAATATATGTAGATACGAGTTCCATTAAATTGGACTTTGTTGGGGCAATATGGTCATTTAAAGCAGAATTTGCTGTGGCACTAAGATTTGTGCTGTGGCAATATCATTTGCCTTTTCTATATGTGCAGGTGTCGAATCATCAAATGTGTTATCCCTTGCTCCGGTTGACCTAACCAATACCTACTCCAACCATGAATCATCTAACACATAGTAAACTAGTACAGTAAACTATTATTAATCATGAAAAATACTATTATAAATTCGATCTTTGATCCCATTTATAAATTTTGCGATCAAAATTAAATTTTATAAAATCTTGTTTACATTAATTTATATCATAAATTTTATAACATTTAATTTACACTACAAAATTTATAAATGAAATGTGTACCATGTCTACCTAAGTATATAGCCCATTTGCATCTGCGTTCGTTATACGAAATAAATAGACCTTATGTGGATTTGGCAAATTAAGCTTAACTAGTAGGTGCGATTTAAAAAAATTACACATTTTTTTTTCAGGTTTATAAAAAAGTAGCAGAAATATTAGCCAAAAAAACATATTATACAAAAAAAATAAATGAATAATATAGAGAGTGAATAGTGAAAAAGAAATTATAAATAATTACACATATAATAAAGATAAAACAAAAAAATTAAAATAATGACAGACATCAAATATTCCACTCTAGTGTTATATATATATATATATATATACAGATATATAGTATAGATGATCCTAAACATTCTTACCTTCTCTCCATTTGTTAAAGATACTAATGATTTTGGCATCATGACATCTTTTATCACAATTCTCGTACCAAATCTCTTGTCCTACTCTTCACCTGTATTATGCTGTAACGAATCACCATAAGCTGTAAACACGTGACATAGCCTCAACCTCTGATACAGAAAAGTAAATTTTAGCACATCAGTCTTGGATTGTGCAAATAAAAAGAAGTATAAATGCGTGTGAAAATAATAACAAAATATACAACCAATCGTCTAGTTTTTGAACTTTTTTTTTCCTGCTACAAAAATATTTTTTGAAATTTAAGTTATTACAAATAAAAGAACAAGGTAATAAATAAGGCTGTGAATGGTGGAGTAATGAGTAGGAAAGTTATCAAAAGGGAGAATTGCAAATTGCTTCCTAAATCACTTTTAAATATCATGGCGGGTCCTTAGTTTTTTCTTAAACCTTTTAGTCTCTCAACAATTCTTAAAATCCATTGATGTTCCCATAATTTTTTTTGTATACTTTTTGCTCTTTAAGTATTTTCATAATTCACAAAGGTCGGTTAGAGTTTTCTTGTTTTAACTCTATCCTCCAAAGTTTTTTATTTTATTTTTATTGGTACCAAGGTCATATGAGTACTTTGGTAGGAAAAAAAAGGGTTAATAAAACTTTGCCCCCCTAAAGCATGGGGGTAGTTACACTTTACACCCCCCCTAAACTAAAAAAATTACACCGTAAACCATTTACATTATTCATCTTTAAGCATTTCTAACACCATAAAAAAAAAGTCATTTAAATGACTAAAGTACCCTTGCCCATTTTTTTTGATTTCTCAAGAAATTTTATTTTAGATAATGGTTTGATAATTATTGAAAATTTAGTAAAAATAAAAAATAACTAAATGGATATCTTTGTCATCGAGAGTGAAAATTATGAGAAAAACTTGATTCAAATTATATTAATTGTTGTAATTTGACCACATTTAACATTAAATATAAAATATAAAATATCAAGGTACAATGAAAATTATAAAACTTTTATAAAAAATCTATTGGCACACAAAATCCTTAAAGAAAATTTTCAAATAGAAAATGTGATTGATGAACTACTTTGAGAAGCATGCTACCACTATATAAAACACTATAATTCAAAATAATATCAAATGAACTCCAAAAATTGCTAAAAAAAACTCTATAAATTACGAGAATCTGACTAAAAACTATATGGATATGTATATTGATATATTTTAATACTTAATTTTACTTATATTTTTTTTAATAACATTGTCAAAAGTTGAAAACATAAAAAATCAAAAATAATAATAAGGTTATTTCAGTCATTTAATTTACTTTTGTTAATGGTTCTAGAAATGTTAATGGATGAATAGTTTAAATGGGAGGGTAAAGTGTAATTTTTTTTTATTTTAGGGGATAAAGTGTAATTTTTTTAGTTTAGGGGGTAAAGTGTAACTTCCCTATACTTTAGGGGGGCAAAGTGTTATTAACCCAAAAAAATTGATGGTCCTCCATTGGATTGAAGCATAGTTGAGCAGCATAGTTGAGCGATGAAAATTTTCCAAAAAAATTGGGAGACCTTCTTGAGATTACAGAAAAAACTTGAGAGACATATGTAGGATGAAGAATAGGTGTGGGATGAAAAAGTTTTTTTTTTTTTTTTTTTATAAAATGGAGACTTCCGTAAGATACAAAGTTGGAGGACTAAATCTACAATCAATTCTTCCTATATAGATATGGGAAATACTTCGGTAGAGTAGGTTTTGGACCCTACTTGTAGACCTTATAGTCTGGATTATAATTTATAAAATTTTGCTTATATCGGTTGATGTCATTTATTCCATAACATTCAATCTAAACCATACCATCTACAAGTGTGGTTAAAAATCAGGACTATCTATATATTAGCCTATAGATATTTACATAATCTACAAAGAGCATAGATGAAATAATCTTAAATTTGGCATATTAGGTTTCGTACTTTATATTTTATACATTTATTATCAAATGACTAGAATACAAATAGGCAAATCCGTGGTACAGTTCCAGCATTATTATTTCATTTTATTTCTAAAACTGAGTTAGTTTAGATTGTCAGAATATTTGCACTCGATAAGAATGATAAACTCACATAATTATTATGAATTTTACAGTACTCAAATTGTTATACCCTTTTACCTGAGACATTGCAAATTCATATGATGATACATAGAATAGTCCTCGTTATTAGAAATTGTATGATGACAAGTTCCACATATTTCATTAAGAGCAAATATGTAACTTGGGTGAGTTAATTGTAATACGGTATGACCAATTTAGACCCACGCAAGAGGATCGAGGGATTCGGAGCCCTAATCCCCCTGATCAAAACTTCTATAAAGGATTTGCCACTTTATTATAATCATTCAATATTCATTATTAGAAACTCATTCTCCATGTACTTTCTCTACTTTTGTATCCATACTTTTCTTTCCACTTGTTCACATAACCAAGTCCCAAGCATATAAGTAATCCACAAGATTGGAGAAATAATTCCACAATTTGGTGTATATTATTAGATTTAGGAGCTTAGCTTTGGATAGTACTCTCTCATGAATACTGAAAAACAAAAATTACATAAAAGAAACTCGATATTAAAAAAAAAACAAAGCATCCTCTAAAATCTTAATCATTAAATTGTCAAATTTTTGTATCAAACTTAGTAAAACAGCCCAATATGACTAATTCTAACATTGTGCTACTAATCGGTGGGGTGAAATATTTAAGTGTACTCAATTTTTAACCACACTTATAGACTGATGTTGCGACACAAAATTTTGATGTCACGACATCCACTGAAACTCTAAATTTGCCCCTTTGGATGTTTGCTTTAGTGTTTTGGCATCAAATTTGGCATCACAACATCAACTGAAACTTGTGAAATATAGCACTTCACTGTTTTGTTCCGAAAATCTTCATTCAAAATCCGATTAATGCACCGTTTTCTCCTATCGAACCCTAACATATAAGAGAACATTTTTAGCTAGAATAAACACTAAAATAACATCTATATATATTTAAATAAAATACTTACAAAATAGACTAAAAACAAAAGATAAACAAAAATGAACGAAAATCCAACTCCCATCAGAGTTAAGTTAAAAATACTATACAGCTCTAAACACAATAATCTAATAAAATGTACTAATTAACACCTAAATAAATACTACAATACTTAATAAATATATACTAACACACATTTCGTTCTCGTCTAACACATAAAAATAAAATAGATAAAAACACTAAAAATGTTTGAAACTAGTAGCAAAACAATCAAATTTAGTGTACATATATATAACTCTAGTTTCCCAGAGTTATCACACCCTCAAATTCAAACTTGTTGAACCCCAGTTATGTTAATCATGTTTTGATGATGAAACAAATCATACTAATAGTTTGATAACAAGTGTGCAGAAAAATAGGTAGGTTCGGACGCAAATGATCGTCCGAACAAAAACAACCACAAGAGCTTCGGACGATGGTAATCGTCCGACACAAAGAATTTGAAGCAAGCCTCGGACGAAGAACAGCGTCCGTTCATATTCCAGTAGACTTTGCTTCGATCGGACGCATGTTCGGACGCATCCTCGGACGTCCGAACGGATACCCTCAGAGAACGGACGCAGTGTCGGACGCAAGGTTTAGCAACGGCCGTCCGAACGGTCCAACGGCTAGTTTGTTCGGACGCACTCTTGCTGCATCGGCCGTCTGTAAAGTTCCAACGGCTAGTTTTCCAGTAGACAGAAAATAGCCGTTGGAAAATTGTTGAAAGCAGATATTTGGCAACTATAAATACCCCTAGGTCTGAATTAAGTAAAACAAGACTTCTACATTGATTACAAACAATTCTTGAGCTATTTGGGAGAAATAGTTGGTACAAGTGTTGTAATAGTGTAGGTAGTGAGAAAAGAGCTTAGAAGTGTAAGAGTTCTTCAAGTGTAAGAGTGGAGAGATAACAATTGTAACAAAGGGAGGTTGTGAGTGTAAAACTCTTGGCTCAACTAAAGGAAATTAGTGTGAGCAAGAGTGATCCTCATTTGTGTACAAGAGGTTATTGTCTCACCTACATTGAAGAGACTTTTAGTAGCTGAACTTCAAGTTGTGAACTTGATAGTTGCCTTGTAAGAAGCTCTTTGTTGTTGTAAGCTCCAAGCTTGAGAAGCTTGGGAGTTTGGTTTGATTCTCTTAATCTCAATATTCTTATTTGTTCATACTACTAAACTTAAATTGTTGAATATCTATTGTATTGATTTGTGCTTAAGTTTTCATTTGGTGCATAAAGTTTGAATTTCTATTAAGCACATAAAAAGGTTTGTTTTTAGAGACAACCTAATTCACCCCCCCTCTTAGGTTGCTTTTGGGGCCAACAAAACTTTTGCTCGTCCTGACCAAAGTGCGAACAACACAAAACAAACGACACAAAATACAAGACATAACATACTAGACACCAGCAAGAAGACAACGCAGAAGATGAATAATGGATGTACTTTAAATAATTAGGAGATCTCTGAAGGAATTTCAAATATCATATGACAATTGGACCATTTAAACTAGTTACTCCAAGTTTTCAGGTTTCTTATAATCACAAGTTGAAATGCTACACAATATTTCAAATTACTAAGCATTAACCATTCTCAAAAAGGTTTTCAAAAAGCAAGTTCTACTCATTCAAAACATAATCTTTTCTCAATCACAAGTATTACAAAGTTGTTCAACCATCCGATCACAACAAAGTCGCATGGAAATAGAAGTTCATTAGGAATCTACTTATATGCACATGTCACACAATTCGAGAGCATTAATCTATCAAGAAATGAATAGTATGATATCAATGATAAGTATTATAAACATTTCCTCCTCAACTTATTGGTATTCTAAAATGTAATTACTAATGGCTTAATTTGGAGAAACTCAATGGTACATGCCGGAAACTCGTGCTCATCTTATTACTATTTTAATGGCTGAATTCGGAGAAATAACATAAGTACATGCTAGAATCCCATACTCGCTTTAGTCCATCTCTTGAAAAATGGTAATACCAAGTGTTTGAAGTTCTTGAGTTGCAAAAGAACTACTCACACATACTTAAGTTCGTAGAATGTCCAATTCAACTAGTTCAATCATATGGTATTTCAAGTCAAGTATCATCATCGAGTTCCAAATTAGTCATATTTCCATTTAAGTATCATCAAACACCTCTATACAATGCACAAGAAAGGAACATTGCACAACACAAGAAAAGAACACCCCCAAACTTGACACTTTTATTCGATTGATGAGTAAAACTCATCAAACCACTCACCCAAAATAGAACAAAAACATAATAATAATAATAATAATAATAATAATAATAATAGTAAAAAGTGCAAAAAAAAAACACTAAGCAATAATTTTGAATTACATTTGGACAACCAAAAAGCTAAAATGGATGATAGACAATATAATGGACAAGTGAAAGAGTTCAATTAAGCACAAGTTGAACTTTGAGACAAAATATTCTACCCAAAATCATGGAATTCAGTAGTATTAACAACAATACTAATCAAGATTAAGTAATGAGTAATTTCAAATCGATTATGTAAATGCCATTTCCAATTAAGCACAAAAGTCCCATAAGTTGATCTTCCTTTTTCAACCAATTAAAATTAAACTAAAATGACGTCATTAGGACTTTACTGGCACCAAAACATTTATAGAAAAAGAAAAGCACAAATAAGTATATGCCAGACTCATCCTCGTAAATTTAGTTTTGCAAATAATTGGTCTCCAAAAGCTTTTAACAACAAAGACTACTCCTAAAACATATCAAATATTTACATGAACTTCTCAAAATAACTCAAACACAACACCCATAAAGTGTACCATCAAGAATTTCCACAATCTAATGATAAAAAATAAATCCAAGTTCAACTCATAAATCATATATCCATGACAAAGCACAAGTCTTACATTGCCATCAACATTATCATCAACAACTAATTTTATCCAAGTTTTTCAAAATTCATTTACCACGAGAAAATATCACTATGCTAAGCAAGACTACAAGTCTTTATTACATATTGGACACTTAAACTTAAACAAGTAAACCAAAAGAAAGCATAATTAAAAAAAATGGAAGAAGTACTCCCTCAATACGAAGGAGGCTTTTCAAGGATATTATAGTCTTTGGTAAATTTTTTCTATTGTTCAGCACATCTGAAGTCCGTAGAAAAGTGAACTTCGACATAAGTATCTTGTGCGGCTCCTCGGTCCCATCTAGAAAGTATCCCTCTTCATCTCCTATTTCTTGAACTGGACATTTCTTGAAACTCACATTAATTCACAAGTTATGTTGGTGATGCTTCGAAACAAGTGTTAAGTGTCCCGGATGTTGAGAAATCAAGCTTGAGAGGATCTACGCAACTAGTTTCCTTCCATCTATATTCTATGAGGGCATGCATAAAAGTAGTATGATTCTCTTATATATTATCTTTTTAGGTGTGATTATTTGGAATTCCTTCTTATAAGTTGTGTGTATAATTAGTAACCAAATACTAGGGTTTGAATAAATAACTTTAAGAATCTTAGAGACTATACTATAATAAGTTTAACATAGTTAAAATAATAATTAAATACATAATAAAACCAATGGATAATTAAAATGAATTCAAACAACATAAAAGCATGACAAAGATAACTAACATGAGGTGTTCTACATACTAACACTACACCTTGCACTAAGATAACTAACATGAGGTGTTCTCTCGACATGCTAACACTACACCTTGCATACTAACTTCCCTATGGCCTTGTATCGTATATTATTACTTCAACTTTAGTCATGAGAAAAGAGAAGAGAGAGAGAGTGTCTCAAAAATCGTGAGTGAGGAAACAAGAAAAAGGAATGGAAAGGAGAGAGGGAGCCGAGAAGAGGAAGAAGAAGCAACGCAAGCAAAAAGGTTACTTTCCAATCCCTTCCCTAGGCTGAAACTGATTTGCTAAAGCTCCCTCTATGCTAAAATTTTACATTAGTTGAACAATTGATAATGTATAATCATGTGGTTCAAGTATGTTGCTTCACAATTTTATTGATTTTTATTGGATTTAGGTAAGGTTTTAATCTATATTTGGTCATATGATTTCATTTATGTTATTACAATATATGCAAAGGTTGTACCAAATTTAGTTAAGGCCTTAATTATGGAGTTGTAGGGACTGGCGGGATGAAGTTTTAGCTTAACATAACCTTAGACAACAAGTTAAACATGTTCCTAGAAGCAAGATTTTCCTGTATGTGCCTCAAATAATATGAAATCATGCTGTTTTCTGGGTTATTAAAATCCTGGCAAATTGGAATTCAAGGAAAGCATCTTAATTTGCTACGTAATGTCATATCATCATCATATAGGTTTTGGTTCTATTAAATTCTTAGCAGAGGCAAGATTATGGATTGTTTTAAGGGTGTATGGACTGCTTTTAGGTGTTGGTATAACCTTTGGTTTAGTATAATAGTTCTGGGCTGCTCATTGTAATGTGTTGATAGAATGACCTAAATTTCATACTCCTTGTTCAAGGTCAATTAAAATAAGGGGAGTGCTTAAGGGCTGAATTTTCTTAGACTTTTACTTGAACTTTACATCTGTAACAAGTATTTATTGGTTTAAAGGAATTGTGTGCTAATTTAGGGTTGTATAGCTTAACAAAATTTAACCTAAAGTTTACACAAGCAAGTTTAAAATTAGAGTAATAAACTTAAACTAACAATGCCTTATGTAGATTATTTGTGTATAAAATATTGCACCATGTTATAATTTATGAATGTGTCCATTACGTTCTTTAACTTTCATGAGAAAATAACCTAAACTGGGTACTTATGGTTAATTGGACAAGTCAAAGAAAAGAAAGACATTCTCGTAAAAACTATTACCCGAGCAGTGACTATTCCGAGTTCTTGTTTTAATAAATATGTCTATAATGAATTTCATGTCATGCCTAGAATTTTTAGGGATTTTATGTGCTGTTTGAATGTTTAGGTTAAATATACAATGTGATTAGTTTACTTTGAACACCTCGGATGTGATTTATTTGTTTATGTTAAACTACTTGTGCATGATGTACACTCGATTGTGTACTTTATCGCATTGAGGATAGCTAGGCCATTTCCATGTGTAAATTAGACACGCCGAGCTAATAAGGGACTTGGTCAAAATAGTTTACCTCCCATGGGCATGTAACCCAAGTACCTTGGACAAGATGATTGTCAGTGTTTGGGCGCGTGATTTATTATATCGGTACTCTCAAGTTTATCAATCTTGTTGTGGCCATTGGCTATTGAGTTTCATGGATGGACATTTATTATTTTGGAGGGATTTATTCTTATTAGAAAGGTGAAATTTGGATAATGGAGTTCTTCGATTAGCTTGGCGAACAAAGAGATACACTTTCAATTTGAGGCCAACTGTATCCACCTCTATGTGAATTTTATTTTGCTCCATATGTGTTAACTTATTATCCTGTTTTACTTCTTTAGTTGCATTACTATGTTCAGCTTATAATAACATAAAACTATTTTCCTTTATTGGACCTCACTAGGCATAAGCTCATAGTACTTTTGAAATTTGTTTTTCCTTACAGATCCAAGGATTTTGTGAGAAGGTCATGTGACAAATAGGAGTTTTTCTTGGATGTCCATAGTTATTTGTATTGATTGCATTAGTAACTTAATTTTTGTAATTTCTAGTTGGTTGCTATAGGTTGGTTGTACGTTTGTACATGTACAAAGGAGCTTTTACTTTGTTTATGTTGGTCCCAAAGCAACCTAAGAGGGGGGATGAATTAGGTTGTCTCAAAAAACAAACCTTTTGAAGTGCTTAATGAAAATACAAACGTTGTGCAACAAATGAATACTTAAGCACAAATGATCAAAGATAAATATTTAACAATCAAAGCTTGAAGAACAAATAAAAGATTGAGATAAAGAATATCAAAACAAGCTTCCCAAGCTTCTCAAGCTTGGAGTACATCCATTAGTAGTGCCTCTTCAAAAAAGGTGAGGCAATAACCTTCTTGTACACAAAGTAGGCTCACCTTTGCACCAACTAAGTTCCTCTAGTTGAGCCAAAGGGTTTTATACTACAACCTCACTTTTGTACACTTGTTATCCCTCCACTCTTACACTTGAAGATCACTCACTAGTCTACTCTTGCTCATACTAATTCCCACTAGTTGAGCCAAGAGAACTATACTACTCAAACCAATACAACCCACAATATTTTAGCCTATTTCTCCCCAAGTGAATAGCTCTTATAAGTGTTTGTATTGAATGTAGTAGTTCCTCCTATCATTTGGAAGTCCTTGGGCTATTTATAGATGAAAGATGTGCTGAAATTTGAGCTCTAACAGTCAAAAAACTAGCTGTTAAAAACTAGCCGTTAGGGGTTCGGACGGTGGGTTCGGACGTCCGTTCATGCGTCCTACAACTTGATGAATAATGTCTTGTATGGTTATATGCATCCTACAGCTTGATGAACAGTGTCTCGGACGGTCATATGCGTCCTACAGCTCTGACAGAAAGATTACTTCATTTCGAGCTCCTTTTTTCGGACGCTCCCTTGCGTCCGATCTCCTTTCTTTCGGACGCTCTTCATCGTCCGAAAGGTGTTGTTCAACTTTTGGTTGTTTTTCTTGATTGTATTCGGATGTTCATTTTCATCCGATCCTTCCTGTTTTTCTGTACACTTGTTTGCAAACCATTAATATGATTTGGTCATCATCAAAACATGATTATCATAACTGGAGTTCAACAATCTACAGCTATTGTACCCCCTTTTTTATGATGACAAATCATTTGGACAATTCTAAAAATAATCATAAAATATGAAGCATCAATCAAGAAGTTTTGTCCAGAAGTTTTGTCCATTATTTTCTCCCCCTTTTGGCATCATCAAAACATAAAAAAGATAATGCAATTTAAGCTCCCCCTTAGTTTATTCCCTCCCTTGAAAGGTGAATATAATTTAATATGAGTACATGGAGAATAAGTCAAGTTATGCAAAACGTTTCTTCCCTTCAAGAATATGTATTCAAGTAGATATGAGGGAATTCATGCAAAGAATTAGGATCAAAACATTTTTTGCTCATTCCTTGCTAAAAAGTATCATCAAAAACAACAAAGCATATGTAAAGCAAAATAATCCATTTAAAAAGAGAATGCTCCCCCTTTCTTTTGCAAGTAATGACTTACTATAGAAAATAATTTGTGGATACATATTTCCTATCATTCTAAACAAATTCAATACACATAGATGAGTAATATTCAAGAGAACATAGTTCGAACTTGATAAACGAAAGCACAAAAAATTTTAGATGTTACCCATTTTAATATCATCTTAACCCATATGCCTTGAACACCCTTCATAGATAATCTATCTTGAATTCCTTGGTGCTCTCCAAGCATACCTACATACAAAGTTAAGCAATAACTTTTGGTACCCAAACTTTCTTGGGTCCAATCGGATTAGTAACATGTTTAATCACCCAAATAGAATTTATTCCCAAATTTCATTTCTTTTAACATAACAATTTTTCTTATATGGCCATGTTGATGACAATAATTACAAATAATATTCTTATTGCCATAAAAAGAAGATTTAGATTTAACAAAGCACAAATCATTTTTTCTAAAGGTGATAAAATTTTTGTTCAAAAACATATTTCTAGTTCTTTTCTTTTCAAAAACATTTCTTTCTTCTTTTTCAAAATAACATCAAGATTATCTAATCTTTTCTGATAAATGAAGCTTGTTCTTCCATGATCTTGGTTTTTCCAACAAATTTGAAGATTCTTTCAAAACATCATTTTCTTTTGTCAAAGAATTATTTTCATGCACAAGTTTTGAGTTGGCACTCAATAAGGTATTAACTTTAATTTTTAACTCTTTGTTCTTAGCATATGATTCTTTCAAACATTCATGCATTTTAAAAATAAATGATTCAACATCATCATCATCATTATCACATGAATTATCACAAGAATCACAACTAGAGGATACCTCATTATTGCCAAGTGCCATAAAAGCCATTTGAGCCTCCTCATATTCTTCTTCAACTTCTCCATCCGAATTGCAATCATCCCAAGTGATTTGGAAGTTGTTGAAGTGAGGCTTCCTTGAGTCTTTTCTCCTTTTTGATGAAGCTTTAAATGCTATGCTTCTTTTTTTCTTTGCCTCGTCATTTTGTACCTTGTATTTCAACTTCAATTCAAAGGAGGTTAGAGAATTGATCAATGAATCAATAGGCATAGAATTTAAATTTTTAGACTCTTCTATGGCAATGGATTTAGGTGTCCTTTCCCATTCCTTAGGTAAAGCATTCAAAATTTTTCTTTTCTTTTCACCCAAGGAATATTCTTTACCCAAACCTTCCAAATCCTTTATCATATCATTGAACCTACAATACATCTTGTCAATGTTCTCATGAGGTTCCATTTTGAAGGATTCATATTTAGCCACAAGAAGTAACTTCTTTTGCTCTCTTATATCTTCACTTCCTTCATGATTTTCTTTCAATTTGTCCCATATCTCCTTGGCCGATATGCAACCTTTTACTTTAGAAAACTCATCTGCATCCAAAGCATTATACAAAATATTAATGGCTTTAGCATTTAAAGATAAATTTATTTTATCTTGTACATTAAACTCATATCTAGTCTTAGGCCTTAATCTATGAGTATTTTCATCAAGAATATTTGCCTCAAAAGGACCTTCATAAATAATATACCGCAATTCAATATTAATAGATTGAACAAAAAATTTCATTCTATCCCTCCAATAAACAAAATTAATTCCATTACTAACATGGGAGGTCTAGTGATAGAATGCCCCTCTAAAAATAAAGCATTATTGGTTTCTATAACAATTTTTACTCAAAAGCGGTTAAGCTCAATATATGAGACCAAGCTCTGATACCAATTGTTGGTCCCAAAGCAACCTAAGAGGGGGGTGAATTAGGTTGTCTCAAAAAACAAACCTTTCGAAGTGCTTAATGAAAATACAAACTTTGTGCAACAAATGAATACTTAAGCACAAATGATCAAAGATAAATATTTAACAATCAAAGCTTGAAGAACAAATAAAAGATTGAGATAAAGAATACCAAACCAAACTCCCAAGCTTCTCAAGCTTGGAGTACATCTACTAGTAGTGCCTCTTCAAAGAAGGTGAGGCAATAACCTTCTTGTACACAAAGTAGGCTCACCCTTGCACCAACTAAGTTCCTCTAGTTGAGCCAAAGGGTTTTATACTACAACCTCACTTTTGTACACTTGTTATCCCTCCACTCTTACACTTGAAGATCACTCACTGCTAGTCTACTCTTGCTCACACTAATTCCCACTAGTTGAGCCAAGAGAACTATACTACTCAAACCAATACAACCCACAATATTTTAGCCTATTTCTCCCCAAATAGCTCTTACAAGTGTTTGTATTGAATGTAGTAGTTCCTCCTATCATTTGGAAGTCCTTGGGCTATTTATAGATGAAAGATGTGCTGAAATTTGAGCTCTAACGGTCAAAAAACTAGCTGTTAAAAACTAGCCGTTAGGGGTTCGGACGGTGGGTTCGGACGTCCGTTCATGCGTCCTACAGCTTGATGAACAGTGTTTCGGATGGTCATATGCGCCCTACAGCTTGATGAACAGTGTCTCGGACGGTCATATGCGTCCTACAGCTCTGACAGAAAGATAACTTCATTTCGAGCTCCTTTTTTCGGACGCTCTCTTGCGTCCGATCTCCTTTCTTTCGGACGCTCTTCATCGTCTGAAAGGTGTTGTTAACTTTTGGTTGTTTTTCTTGATTGTGTTCGGATTTCCGATCATTTTCATCCGATCCTTCCTGTTTTTCTGCACACTTGTTTGCAAACCATTAGTATGATTTGGTCATCATCAAAATATGATTATCATAACTGGAGTTCAACAGTTTATATTTTGGAAACCTAGATGGCTTTTATATGTACGAAAAATTGTTTGAGATATGTATGCAACCTAAGTTAGGATTTTTAGTCATGGGTTATAGGTGAGATTTTATTTATTCAGTCCTGGTGAGAGATAGGCAGGTGCTCGACTAGGTCTCAGAGGTTAAAGATCTAGTTGGGGCATCACATATTCCTCCTTTTGGTCTTCTTGAACCAGTTCTTCACCCATTAATGGGAGTGTTGGAGTCCTTTTGTCTTCACCATCCATCATTCTTTGAACTTCAGCAATTTGATCTTGTAATCTAGCTTGTTCTTCTCGGAATCTATCTATCTCTTCTCGAAGTTGAGCTTGTTCTTCTCAAAGTTGAGCTAGTTATTCTTGATCTTTGACCATGACTTCTTAAAAAATATCCAAATTTCTTGGATTTGCATCCATATGTCCATTGATCTTGCCTTATCACATTCTTGGATTGGAGGAGAATTAGGACTCCATTGGTTCATACAAAGGCTCTTGAGCTGGAAGAAAAGAAAAGGGATTTTCTTGGTGGCTCTCATAAGGATATGGATGGCCAGACTATCCCATTTAATAACTTAAGGGATAGGGAGAATAATTATAACAAGAATCATACTCATTGGGCACACCTCCATTACCATAAAAATGAAAATCTCCTTAGTATAACTTGTTTCAATTAGGTCCTTGTATGTTCTTGAAACAACAAGCACAAATTAAAGCAAGAAAAAAAATTAAAGCAAGAAAAATAATTAAAACAACATAAACAAGAAAAATAGGAAAGCTTAGATTATGAGCTAGACTAAACTATCTATTAACAAGAAAATCTTTTTGGATTTTTCAAAATGAGGACACAACTACAAAATGAAAATCTTATTGGTTTTTCAAATAGGTGAAATATTTGTAAACAAGAAAAATAAAAAACTTTAATCTAGCAAGTAATGAGAAGCAATTAAATGAATTAAACTAAGGAAACATAAAATTAAATAGCAACTAAAGGAATTTGAACAATAACAAAGCACATACTGCTAAAAATGATGAATCTTCAACTAGGAAATTAAAATTACAAGAAAGAAAAATCCTAATATATTCTTATTTAAGAAAAACCCTTCCTAAATGGCGAAGAAAAGGAAGAAAATTACTCTTTAATGTAACTTACTTCGACTAACTAAGTTATGCCTTAAATGAGATTTAAAAGGGGTATATATAGTGTTAGGACAGTGGGAGAATTATGCAGCAAAAATCAGTCCTGAACAAAGTCATTATTTCTCCAGCGGACTCCGTGTCTTGACATCAAAATTCGATGTAGCGACATCAAAGTTGATGTCACGATACCAAATTTTGATGTCGCGACATTGACTGCAACTCTGAATTTTCCCTTTTGGATATTTTCTTCTGTTTCACGACATCACAAATTTGGTGTGGCAATATTGACCGAAACTTCTGAATTGCAGGATTTCACTGTTTTACTCCGAAAATCTTCATTCGATGTCCAATTGATATGCCATTTTCTCCTACCGAACCCTCACACATAAGGACATATTTTTAGCTATAATAAACACTAAAAATAACATCTGAATATTTAAATAAAATACTCACAAAATAGACTAAAAATAAATGACAAACAAAGATGAACGAAAATCCATCTCCTATTGGAGTTAAGTTAAAGACACGATATAAGTCTAAACACAAGAACCTAATAAAATATGCTAATTAAAACCTAAATAAATATAAAAACACTTAATAAACATATACTAACACATTCTAACACATAAAAGCAAAATAGAAAAAAACACACACAAAAACACTAAGAACGTTTGAAACTAATAGCAAAACCATCAAATTTAAGGTACATTTAACTCTAGTTTTCTTAAGTTATCATAGACATATGGTGTGAATTAAATCTTATAGGATCCTACTTAAATGACATTAACTAGTATAAGAAAGATTTCATAAAATTTAATCCTAACTACAATGTTTATAAGTGGGGATCAAGATCAACTCTACCTAGCTAAATATTTTTCTTCAGCGAGAAGTCATGTACATACACCATGGGGAAGTGGGTCACTGTATTCAACATTATAGAAGATCTAATTTTACATTAGATCTTTTCTACGAATAATAGTACCTCGTTTAACCTTAACTAGTTGATATAAACAGTGTTTTGAAAATCATATCGGACCTGCCTATTCGGCCGATTGGACCCCAAATTGGAAGAGTCATTGGTCCGGTCAAGTTATACAGTCAAAAATTAATAAAACCTAGGAAGAACTAGGAAAATTGAGGAAACCAGAAGAACCCAGTCAATCCAGTACTATCCAACTTTTTTACTTTCTAATTTTTTTTTTTTTTAAAAAGTTAAATAAAGAGAAAAAAGATTGAAGAGTTAAAAACATAAAGGTGAAAAAAATGTATATGGTAAAAACCTAACACCGTATCTCTAATCAAAATTAGACCCAAACTCTCAAACCCTATTTACCTCCATCTCTACCACCTGCTCATCTACAAATCTACCTTCTCCGCGTCTCCTCCTCCTTCTACTCGTCTGGAACCCTCCATACCCTTATCAAGACCCTGCACCATCAACCACGATCTTCCACTGCTGCTTCATCTAGCTTCGCACCTTCTAGTCTTCCACCAACTCCTCTACTCCTCATCTAGCTTTGCACTTTGTAGACAAATACATTATTTCATTTCTGTAATTTCGTTTTGTAGGCTTATTTTCTTGCATTTATTTTGGAACATATATTATTGCTATTTTCTTTAATTTTTTTCATTTGAAACATTTACTTTAAGTTTTAAGTTTTATATTATTGTCTCTCTTTTTCTTCTTATGTTTTTTTTTTGTCAGAATAATCCTTTTACATTTCTATATGTATTATCTTTGTTTTTTTTTTCTTTTTTCCTATTCAGTTAGAAAATTATTTTGTATTTATTTGTATATTGGCTCTAAGAAATCTGGAAGCTAGATCTAATATTAAATGGACTTATAGGTCTTTTACCTTTTTTATGTGCATTCTGTAGCTTATGTAAAGGATTGAGCTAATTAAAAAAATTATCTTTCTTGAATTTGTTATTGAATATTGTGTGCAAAATTTTTACATAAATGCTCTAATTGAATAGGTTGAATGGAGCAACAAACATTTTTTATTTGCAATTTTAATATTTTGGTTAATGATTATGTCCACTTCATAAAATTTTCAAGATATGGATGCGGGTACGAGTAGTAACTTGCACTCTTTCACCTTTGGGAGCATCTAACAATGTTGATATCTAAAAGTTTAAGTCAAAGTCATAGACAAAAAATGGATATAGCACAAAAATACATCAATGAGGGCTTTAATGATCATTGAAGAAAAGTTTTGATGGTGGTGGAATTAAGCATATGAAGTGACACTTAGTAGGAGAAAAGGTCAATATTTCTTCATGCACAAAGGTTGCTTTGGAAGTGAAAGACACGCAATTTTAGGATCTTTGAAGGAGAATGCACAAAAAGTTAAAGAAAATAGGAGAATTTTTTGGGACAAAAATCCATTTGATTGTTCGACGAATGAATTTGATGCCAATGAAGTTCGAGGAATTCCTCTTCTTCAAGTCAAAGGAGTTTCAATCAATGAGTTAGGTACATCAACCAGTAAAGAAAAGAAAAAGTCATGGCCACATCAGGTATAAGTGTTTACTTTAAAGGTGGACATAATACTTCACAACCCACTATTAAGGCTTATTTGCAAAGTAAAAAAAAATGACATAACACTGACATGGTTATTGCTCTTTGGTTTTTTAATGTTTGCCTTCCTATAAATATGGCTAATTCTCCATTTTACGAAAAGCTATTGATCAAATAGCATCAATGGGACATGGGTATAAAGACCCATCTTATCATACTTTATGAGTACCCTTGCTAAGAGATGCCAAAAAAAAAAAAAAAAAAAAGAAAAGAGAAGAAGAAGAAGTACAATTAGTGATTAATTTACTTAGCAGTAATTGGGTTGAAACTGGTTGCACTATAATGGTGATGGGCAGAAAGATAATAGACAATGGCCATTAATCAATTTCTTGGTTTATTGTCCCAAAGGCATATCTTTTATTAAATTTGTAGATGCATCAGATATTGAATTAAATACATAAAATTTGGCTAATCTATTTGCTGAAATTGTTAAATTGCTGGTCCAAAAAATGTGGTGCATATAGTTACTGATAATGCTAGTAACTATAAGGCTGCTGGAACTATAATTAGTTAAAGAAATTTAACTATTTGCTAGACACCTTGTGCTGCTCATTGTATCAAACTCTTATATCTCTAGCTTCAACCGTGACTGAATTTGTATATAATCATAAGTTTACTTTGAATTAGTTGAGGAAACGAAAAGGGTGAAAGGAGATTATTTATCTACGCAAAACAAGATTTGCTACAACTTTTATTGCATTAAAAAGTTTTCATGACCAGAAAGATAGTTTCTGGCCAGCTTTGGAGATTACGAAAAGTTCTTAAAAATGCCAAAAGGGAAAGAGGTCAAGCAAATTGTTTTGGACGAGAAGTTTTGGAAAAATTGTTTAATTCTAGTTAAAATCGTGGGACCTTTTATTCGATTGTTACGTTTTTGTGACACTGGTGAAAAGCCTTCTGTGGGTTATGTTTATGAAAGTTTGCAAAGAGAAATTGAAGGAATTAGAAAGCTCTATAAATTCAAAGATAGATTGTGCAAGCCTTATATTGACATTATTAATAGCGGTGGGATAAAATATTGCACAAAAGTCTTCATAGTGCATCTTATTTCTTGAATCCCGCTTTTTAGTATGATGCTACATATGATAGAATTGGAGAGGTTACAAATAGTTTATTAGATTTCATTGCAACAAATGTGGACCGGTGTGATCACTCAAAGTTTACACGAGAGATCATAAAATTTTGAGATTGAGAGAAGAGTTATGGATAGAAGCTTACTCTTACTACTAGCCGAACCTGTCTTTAAATCGTCTAGGTAGTAAGTATTCCTTTTGTCATTTAGAATTTATGACAAGATAGCTTTTTAATATTTGAGATTATGAATCTAATTTTCAATATGATATGTTTGTGATAGAGAATTAGTGGAATTTGTTTGGTTGCAATGCTTCAAATTTGTAAAAACTTGCAATTCGACTTTTGAGTCAAACTGTTTCTTCTTCTTGCTATGCACGCCATTGGAGTGTGTTTAACTTATTCACACTAAAAAAGGAATTGATTGGAGCATCAGAGACTTAATGATCTAATGCTTGCGTATTAAAATTTGCGTTTACAACACAGGTATATTTAAATGGTTACCCGGGTTTTATTGTTTGCTTAAGTAATTTAGTAGATTAATAACTTGTGTGTATTTTTTAGGACCAATCATAAAAAAAGATCTTATGATCCTATTGATTATGTATCAATTGATAAAACAAAAATTTAAGTAGTGGGAAAAGAGCTGAACGGGGAGGTTGATTATGAGGAGTTGGAGAAAGAAACAGAGCTTGAGCAACTTTCCATGGATGATCATGTTGAATGTTCCAATGCTCAATAAGCTAAAGGTTTGGTTTGAAATAAGTTTATTTTTTTCTAAGTTTTAATTGCAAATTTTAGAAACATCAATCTTTTTTTAGATGATATGGGTGATGATAAAATTGAAGGTATGGATTTGGAATCATTTTAGCAAAGAAGTTTTCATCTTGTTGATGAAGATAATTAATGAAAAAATTGAGATGTTGATAAAGTGAGGAGATGATTGATATTTTGTATCTTTAATCTTTGTTTAATGTTGATTGTGTTAAATTAAGAAAATGACACTTTAATATTGTTTGTTGTATTATTTCTTTGTCTGGAAATTTGGACAATAGTATGTAGAATTTTTATTGTTACTTCGTTTCTTGATTGGATTTGGATGTCGTTATTTGACGTTGGGCAATTTATTTTTGAACTTAGAGATGATGTAGTATTACGTCAACTTATTGGTTTTTTGAGTTTCTTTAATTATGTTTTAATATTTTTGTGTAAGTTTGATTCTGGTTTGTTTGGTAATTTGGTGAATAAGTTAGATATTAGAATTAGAATTCTCAAAAAATAATGTGCCTTTTTTACTTTTTGAAATTTCATTTAAGTGTATTTTAAGCCATTGTAATATCATACTAAAAAAAAAATCTTGAACGGTTTGACCCGAGTTGAATCGATTGAACCGTAAATCAAATATGCCATTGAATCAATGTTCGGTGCTGAGTTTAAAAAGATTGGATGTATAGGCATCTCCTAGCATGTTATAGCTAATAGTACTTGCTAATAAATACAAATTATTGCTGGACGCATTGACTTATGCTTTGGTAGCTGAGATTGATTGATACACAGGTAGCGCTAGTTTTTGAAATGGAAAATATTTAGATAGGTTTGATTTTTTATTTTATATATAGATTTTGTAGTGTAAATTAAATGTTATGAAATTTATGATATTATTTAATGTAAATAATATTTTATAAAATATAATTTTAAACCACAAAATTTACAAATAAGATTCAAAATCAAATATATGTTAGTATTTTCCTCTGTGAGGGTGGCGGTTTCTTTAACAGCGGATTATGTAGTGTCTCGCGCACAATAGCAAGGAAAATTTCACTTATGTCCTAAAAAATTTACAATATTATTTTGAATTTGAACTAATAAACTTGTTTAATCAGTATTGCAATATCCCATTGAGTTTTACACTTTCCATTTCATTTCAATGTGTATTATTTTGGGTAGGTACACAATAACTAAGAAAACTGTTAAATTGCATAAATTTTATACATAATAATCCAAAATGATCAAATTTCCCTTCTATATTAATATTCTTCTCTTATACACATTTTTCTGTGTATAAGAGACAGTAAAGACAAATTTGAAAAAAAAAAAAAAACCTCATTTAATAATTTGACAAAACCAAATCGTCAAAAATCACAAATAAATAAAAAAATTCAAAAAATTGAACCGCCATAAACACCTTCTACATTAATATTTAGACTTCAATTACATTATTTTTCCTCTCCATTAATAAGGAAAAAAAAAAAAAAAAACCTCATTTAATAATTTGATGAAAGTAAATCGTCAAAAATCACAAATAAATAAATAAAAAATTCAAACTGAACCGCCAAAAACATGGCAAACAAATCACGTTTGACAAACATTTAGGACAAGACCTAAATTCGAAGGTTCAGAGCCTTCAGACACAACCAAAAGGAAATTTGTTTAAAAGCTAGGGAAAAATGCATTTTTGGTCTCTTTTGTTTTGGATATTTACTAAATTAATTTTTAAAATTTCGGACAAAATAAATTTCATTCCCAATATTTTTGAATTTGAATAAAGTTGGGACAATTGACAAAAAAAAATTTTAACAGAAATTGGCCACGTGCATGTCATGTGGCCGTTAAATTAAAAAAATTACTAAAAAATATAAATGCTAAAAGAATCTTACGAAATTGGTCTCCCAAAATTTGTCAGAAATGCAAAATTGATTACTACAACCAAAAAACTAAATACTAAAAAATCTCTTTTAAAGCAGAAATTTTAAAAGTTTCAATATAAAAACAACCTGTGCCATCGAGAATTTAAGGAGAGAGGAAAAGATTTGTGTATGCTGAAAATAATCACGATTAAATAATGATCACATCCAAGAAACGTTGTGTGAAACAGGACTTAAGGGCTAGTTGTGCTGAATGATTAGATTTGAAATAATTTTCAAAATAGATAATGTTTGAACTTCTCAAATAATAAAATACATATTTCTTAATAAACTAACCTTATACATCTACTCTAAAATTTTATCTTTAGAAATTAAATTTTTATAGTATTATAGTGATAAATTTGTCCTTTGTATTATTATCATTATTTTATTACAAAAATTTAACATTAATGTTAATTAGATCTGGAGCCAATCAACCACATTTAGTGGCACGAATTCTAGCAAATTAATAATATCAAGTGTCATATCGTAATTTCTTTCTGATTCCTTATAAATATTTCTTTTTTACTCTACTAAAAGAAACGTATTAACATATAAAGTGGTAAAACAATTTCTTCATCTATATAATTATTTTGTGTCCAAAGAAATAATCCATTATCTAGAATTCCATTTCGACCTAGGAACATGATGTTTTAAAATCTTTTTTGTTAATATTAGTTTAACAAATTTGATAATTGAATATGGTTCACTTCGTAAATTATAATGTTTGCAAAATTTAGTTATTATCAACATGTTTATTCACTCGAACAATACTAGATATTTTTATAATATCATTATAATATTATGTAAATTTAATTTCTAGTAATAATATTTTACAATATATGTATATGATTAATTTCTTAACAGATACGTATTTTATTATTTAAAAAATTCAAATATTATCTAATTCAAAATTTTCATTTTAAGTCTAATTAAACAGTCATTACAATGAGTCTATATTGAATTATTTTTAACAACCACAAATCTTTTCTTCTCTCATCAAATTCTTGATGGCGCGAGTTGCTTTGGCATTGAAACTTTTAGAATTTTAAACTGCATTGAAAGAAAATTTTATTAGTTTTTTTCTCTTTGGGGAATAATTTTGCATTTCTGACAAACTTTGAGAACCATTTTGTGTAATTCTTTTAATATTTTAATAATTTATTAATGTTTTAAAAACTTAACGGCTACGTGACATGCACGTGACTATTTTCAGCTAAAAATTTTAATTTTGCACCAATTGTCCGAACTTTGTACAAATTCTGAAACATTGAGGACTAAATTTATTTTGTCTAAAACTTTGGAAATTAGTTTAGTAAATATTCGAAACAAGAGGGACCAAAAATACAATTTTCCCTAAAAGTTAACGAGACAACCAAGTTTCGGCAAAACAATTACAGTTGTGACATCGAAGAGACAACCAAGTTACGCTGCAAGTACTTGTTCAAAGACGATATAAAAATCTTCACGAATAATTTGTTTTGCTTAATGAATAATCACACGTATCATATGAGAATGCATCGACTAACAATTATTAAACCCACCTAACAAAATGTCTTTTTATTTTATTTTATTCGGATTGTTAGTTGAACATCCCAAATAAAATAAATTGTAATCACATCATTGAACTGGAACAACTCGTCTATAAAACGAACTCGACGGAGTAATACTTTGGCATAGAAAACATGGCACCTACAGCTAATGCTCTTAAATCCGAAGAGCTAGCCTTGTCGGTGGAAGAACTTTCCATCGAGGGCAATAACCCACCAAAAAACTATGTCGTGAAGGATAGTGAAAGCATCAATTCTTCTCGCCTCCCATTGCTTGAAGTTCCGACCATTGACATTGGTCTTCTTGGTTCCTCTTCTTCTTCATTCCAAGTTGAGGAGGAGCTAAAGAAACTCCGGTCTGCTCTTAGTTCATTTGGATACATTCAGGTTTTTAACTTTTTATCCGTCTTGTTCGATTTATTTTGACACATTGTTCTAATTTGAGATGTCTCGTGAATGATGTCATCGTCTCAGAAAAGTATCAAGTATCTCATATTTTATTCTACCAATTGTTTCTAAGCACCCCAACTAAGTGTCACTTTTTTGTCGTATTCCGATTCAATGACTCGTATAGTTTTGGTATCTAAATTTATAAAGTTGTATTTGGATCGATAGACTTGAGAAAATATTTAAAATTTATTTATTTATTGGAGGAATTTGTGAGGCTAAAATGATAAATTTTAAATCAATCCAAGTTAGAAAGTTATTTAAAATCTTTTATTTCACAATTTTTAATTTGAGTGGATTTGAAATTTATCTATTTTAACCTTAAAATTTATCCAACAAATGGATAAATTTCTAATTCTTTCCCAAATACATCCATCCAAATGCAACCTAAAATTATATTCCTAAAACATCCTGCCCAACTCTGGGGATAAAACAAATAGTAAATTTTATATATACCATCAGTGTATAAAATTTTTTACACCATCAGATCTAGATGCATGATACATATGGATAAATTTTTACACCGTCGGTGAATTTAAAATTTATCTATTTCAACTTTATAAATTCAGAATCCAACATATGGGCAAAAATCTAATTCTTTTCCACATTCATTGATCTAAATGCAACCTAAAATTATATTCCTAAAACATCCTGCCTAACTCTAGGGGATTAAACAAAGAGTAAATCATACATGCACTGTCGGTATACAAAATTTTTTACACCATCAGATTTAGATGTATGATACATATGCATTGTTTAAATTTAAAAAAAAAAATTTTGCACATAAGTCATGTATCTAAATTCGATGATGTAAAATTTTTATATAGTGTCATACATGTAAGATTTACTCTAAAATGATTGAGAGAGTGCTTTTTTTGTAATTCATTCATGCTCATACGACGTTAGAATGTTTTTTTTTTTCTTTCTTTCTTTTACTTTATTTAATTATGAAATTGAATAATGTAAAAGTTTTCGTTGATTTTGTTGAGAAATATGTGTGTTTTCTTTTCAGGCCGTTAATCATGGAATGAGTACTTCATTCTTGGATGAAGTTCTTGAAGTCACAAGAAGATTCTTCAAACTGATCCATTGGAAGAGAAAAAGAAATATTCCAGAGAAGAAAACGAGATTGATGGCTATGGAAATGACATAGTTTACACACAGAATCAAACCCTAGATTGGAATGACCGGCTTTATCTTCATTTGCTCCCTGAGAGTATCAGGAAGTTCGAAAAATGGCCTCAAGTTCCTGATAACTTTAGGTAAGTAATATGCAATACTGCTTACATGCAGTATTAATAACAACGGATTTTTCTAAAGTTGTCCAATTGCGGGTGGTGGTAATGCAATTACCTAGTATACTTTTTTTCATCCTAGATAATTTCTCTGTTTTTTATCTGGATTGGTATACAAAAAATTAAAATTTTTTTTATTAAATTATCTCAATTTTATTAAAAATAGTTCAAATTACAAAATTATTCTTATATTGAATTATAACTAGTTAACTATAATAACTAAAATATAGAGAAAAAAAGAAGAAGAGATGATTAACATGGTAGAATACATTAACTTTTCTATTAAGGTAATATTGATAAAATTAAAATTTAATATTTTATTAATTTCCAAACTCGACAAATAATTTAAAATAAAGTAAATGTATAAAACTGCTAATAAAATGGGAAGGAAGTGGTACGTTTCTAGGTTATTTCACATCTTAGATTAATAGCAACAGCCTTTAAACAAACAGATAATAATTTATATAAGATATTAAAACTTCATAGTTGCTGAAATTTGATGCCTTGATGGTATACGTGGTTGGTGGCTTGGTGTACGCTGGCAATAATTTTTTATTTCTCCACTTGCAGCTGCTGCGTAAATTTATGTAACATGCAATGTTCTCTGACATTTTATTATTATTATTAAAACGATTTTTATAATTTATTGATCATGATTACATTTATTAAAGATAAGATAAGGTAGATTTAAATAAAGAAAACATAAAAATCATTCTCATATAAACAAAAACTAAACATATGATATATTTTATAAATAAAAAATAATTTATAAAATCACAAATTTAAAATCTAGTGACATACCAATAATTGATACTTCGTATAATCTACTAAATAATTTACTCAAACAGATGCATCGTGTAGTATGTTTTCGGTTGCCATTAAAGAAAAATGTTGCTATCATTCATGTTACATTATTGATTGTTAATCAATTAAGTGACAATACTAGTGAGGTTAAACTCCAATATATTACAATTGAACTGTTATGAAATTATTAATTTAAGGTAAATACGAGATAATACAGAACAAGAGGCGAAGAAGATTGATACAAGTTGTATATATGCTTATGAGTAAATTGAATCTAAGATACTTTGTTCTTGATCTGCAGGAAAATTTTCCTTGAATTTACGGAGAAACTAAAGATTGTGAACGAAGTTATTGTTAAGGCCATGGCGAAGTCTTTGAACTTGGAAGAGAATTGCTTTCTTGATCAATTTGGGAAAAACCCGATAGCTCTTACTAGATTAAACTTTTATCCACCATGTCCGTGGCCTGACCGCATACTTGCTGCGAAACCGCTCACGGAGATGCATCAGGAACCACTTATCTTTTGCAAGATAAAGAAGTGGAAGGTCTTCAAGTCCTGAAAGACGAGCAGTGGTATCGAGTTCCACTTACTCCCGACGCCATGGTCTTTAATGTTGGTGATCAACTTGAGGTAAATAAAAATTATAAAGGAGAGAATTCAGTCGAAACAGTTACCAATTTAATCAAATAAAAAAAAAAGAAGTAAAATATTTGATCAAATAGAGAAAAATTCTACTGTGGCCATGGGAATCTATCTCAATGTGCTTATAATAGTTGTATGGTAAAACAAGCTCTAAAAATTTGTTATATATATAATTTTCTACACTACCAAGTATTGATACATGCTATGTATGCAAAAATGATATTTCAAATTTAAAAATGCACACATAATATACATCCACTTGATGATATAAAAAATGTTCTATACTGACAATATATATAAGATTAACTATATATATATATATAAAAGTGAAAATAAATCTTTAGTTTATAGGAATTTTTGCACCTTGTTATAAAGTGATCAAAAAAATGTAAGCATTTGGCATTGAGAATTCCAATTTTTTAGAAAAATCCATTCCAAAATAGATTCATTTTTAAAAAATGCATTATTTTCTATATGCATTTCAAATCATAAGGGACTGATTGTTGATTTATAAATAATAGGAATAATGTCAACACTAACCAAATTATAAGAGTATTCCTTATAATTACTAAAATAACTTTCAACTCACGGTATTAGTTGCTCAAGAGAGATGTTATTCATCATTATTTTGTATTTTAAACTTTAATAATCTTAAGGTATAACACGTATAACTTTGGTTCGCATGAAGATGTAGAAAATGTTCGTGTAACACATACATCAAAACATGAAAAGATATATAATTCACACACCTTATATTGAGCATAAACACTTTATATGTTTTATTATTATTTATTTCTCTTACCATTTGGTTTCTTTTTTCTTTTAATTTTCTTTCTTGTTTATTCGGTATGCAGACATCATAATGACCAATGGGATATTCAAGAGCCCAGTACATAGAGTAGCAACAAACAAGGAAAGAGAAAGAATGACTCTTGCTTTATTTTTTTCTCCCGAACTGACAAGTGAGATTAAACCAGCAGATGGTCTAATTGATGACAAAAATCCCAGGTTGTACAACAATATCATAGATTATGGTCGAAACTATTTCGAACAACTCCAAAACGGGAACAAACCCATTGATGCACTGAAAGTAAGACGCCATTGACACGAAGGATTTGAAAACAAAGAAAAAAAGAGAAGAAGGTAGTACTCCCTTCCTTCCGATCTTATTTTGTGTTGTTTATACTTAACTGATTTCTCATCATTGAGATAATACAAGTAAAAAAGTTATAATTTGAGTTTTTAGTAGGACTAGAATTAGGATATGATATGATTTTTTTAAGAAATGCGATTTTATTTTCGGACATCCCAAAATATCATGTTTATAATATAAATGGGATAGAGGATGTAGTATTTTTTAAAGTTGAATTTCAGTCTTCCGTATATATTTTATTAAAGAATTAATCTTTCTTATATTGATTGTGTAGAAATTTTTTTTTTTTACATGAACAAATAAAAGACATAGCACATATTAAAATATCATTTGAAATTTAAATAATTTGCAGGAAATATTAACTCCTTATTAAGTTTGATGAAACTTATGTGTATTACCGAAAATTTTACACTTTCTGTCCCGAAAGAGTAAAATTATATATAGAGAGAGAGTTACTTGATATGGATTTTATTAAAACTTTTTGTTCACCAGAATCAGCTTTCATCGAAGAAAATTTAGGCAATCAGTATATCTACATGAAATTTGGGTGACGCAGAAGTGGTGGTCTAATAGAGGCAAAAATGTTAAGACTTTGTTTTTATCACACTAAATTTTGTGCATAACTAAAAAAATTAAGGAAATTTAAGCAACTTTTCATCTTCTATAGTAATATATTAATTAAGTTCTACTTGAGCATATCAAAGTCAAACGACAATTTTATTCATCCAACCAAACGGATCCTTTGTGTGATAAGTTTTCATTGATACTCTGAGCTATGGATCATTCTTGATGTTTAATGTTCTATGTACGTTTATGCTTTTCTCAGGTGTTGAATTGTTACTTGGCTTTGTGCGGAAGAGCATATGCGGGATAGTGAAAATAAGGGTGCAATATGAAGCTCGTTTTTACCATATTCCAATTTAATTTCTTGTCATGTTTCATTTGTGAACCATATGTTTACTGAATAATGTCTTCTTTTGATGTCTTATTTTGGACCTTTGGGATTATGATACGAATTATCACAAAACCAAGGTAAATATTAAGGATTTTAATTAATTGGGTTGCAATTGCATCTTCCTTGAAATTAAACAAATTAAAGAAACTGTACTTCTGTTGATTGGAAAATGCAATTACTTGGCTAAAGTATACTATTCCATTTGGAATATGATTTATAAAATTATAAATTTAGAACTATTTACTATTATATAATAATATCACAATGAATGATTACCAAAGTTGATTTAAATACTCAATTGGTTTTTGTTTTTTTTTATATTTAATGACACATCAATAATTTTATTATTTTGTTACTTTATATAGAGACACGCAGTCTATTTCCACATTCTTTGCTTACACATTTCATGGTTTGAAACGATTAGGCTTAGACATTTTTATCAAATGTTACCGAAATTAAAGGCAAAACAATAATATTTTATAAGGGGTTCAAGCCATAATTAATGACAAACACGGCTATGTGTGCATATATAGATTCGTGTAGTATACCCTCAAACTCGTAGACAGAGCCTTGTATTTTTCTTTTCAATTAATCTCATGATCAGATCAGCAATATGTACTTTGCGATGTGGAATTTGTTTTGTAGCTGCCTGATAGTCAAGTTGACTTTTGGAGAAAACAAAAACAGTGTTATTGTTTTAGTTTACATACATATATATATATATATATATATATATATTGCGTTTGGATCCATAGAGTTGGTGAAGCATCATATATACACGCTAGAAATTTACTGATACATATTTATTAGACAGATTTTAAATTTTCAATGAATGAATTTCAAATTTATTAAAATTTGAAGTTATTACATATTTGCAAAAACGATGAAAGATGTTTCAAGTAAAAAAACTTTTAAAACAACATTACTATTGACCATATTTTAGGAAAGAGAAAATAACCTTAATAGTCAATTATGTTTTATATTTGTATTTTTTTAGTCATTCACATTCAAAATGATGCATTTTAATCCTTTAAAAATTCAAAACTCACCATTTTAGTTCTTCGACACAATTACGGACATTTTTTATTCAGATGCGTATCAAATATACCATATTTAAGTGCATAATTAACAATACATAATATTAAATACTAAATTATCCCAAAAAGAAAAGGATTGTCACTATTAGAGTAGGGGTGACGGAAGAAAAAACGCGAGGGAAGGCAATAGGAGTGATGGTGGTAGGTGAGAGTTTTAGGAAGGTGGTGGAGTAGATTTTAGATAGTATCGTTTAATATTTAAAATTTGTGTAGTACCAATTTTGCCCTTGAAAAATATAACATTTGATATGCATATGAATATTTCAAGTCAAAACATGTTCGTAATTATGTTGGGAGACCAAAATAGTATATTTTGAATTTGTGAGAGACTAAAATACATTATTTTAAATGTAAGAAACTAAAAAAATACAAATATAAAATGTGAGAGACTATTAAATTTATTTTCCTTTAAAAAAATGTAACATTACTATTGAACATATTTTTTGACAATTGAAAAATTTACATACATATCCATCCAAGGGCAAAAAACCCTAAGGACCACTAAACTATTTTGATAGTATGCTTTAGATCACTTGTTTTTACATTTGAAATTGCACAGTGAACTTATGATAGTGGTATATCTATGCCCATTCTATCTGATTTTCGGGTTAAATCAGACAGAATACGTGTAACAGCTCCTGCTTCCCGCCCTTGAAATTGAAAGTTTTCAAGGACAAACATGTCCAAAATTAGGACAAAAACTTGTGGCTGCCGACTTGGATATGCATGACACCATGCAACGCCGTCGGTGATTAGCATTGGATGGTGGTTGCAGACGAATTGGATATTTTGAACATGTATTTTCACATAGAACATCGTTGAGGCCTCAAATTCAAGGCGATTCCACTATTAGAAAAATGCTTATTAGTAACAGAATTTAACAACTCAAAAATTCATTGTAATTAGCAATAAAAATAGTAACAAATTTTGGACAAAATAAAAAAGTATTTAAAAATTATTATAACGGGAATTTCAGTAGCAAAATTTTTTTAAAAATTAAAAAAATCTTTTCAACCAATATTTAGGTTGCACACAACTTTCACTGTTAGATTTTTTTTCGTAGGCCACGAAGCAATGGATATTTCCTGTTGCTACTAGCTTTTTCCTTTAGATAGAAAAAAAAAAAATAGACGTATTGGTTAGCAACAAGTAATTCCTATTGCCACTTGAGGAATAAACTACACAAACCCACAAACCCTCATTAACTCATAAAATCAGAGTTCTCCACCAGCATCGATACTTTCAGATTTCTCCACCACCATCGCCTTCAATTCCCCCTAAACCGCTCCCCCTTTTCCCATTTTCCTCTCTCCCACCCCCTAACTCTCCTTCTCCATCCTCAATCCACTATATTGCCATAGCTTCATGCTGCCACTGTTTGACGATACAGGTATTTGTGCCTTCCCTACGTTTGATCTCCCATTAAATCATCCTTTCCCCCTCAATCTACCCTTCCCCATAAGTCCCTCTCTTCTCAGCTGCTTTTGATTTTTTTCCCCACTTGTCAAACTTCCTTCTTGCGATTCCCATAGTATGAGTGTAGTTTTTTTTTTTTTGGTTAAACTTTCTCCATGCGATTCCTTTATTCACGGTTTTGACTGTTTTTTTTTTTGGCGGTGAATTATTGTGCATGTGTTTGTATTTTTTGGGGGGCAAATGATTAAATATGAAAAAATGGCAAGCAAATGGCTGAATTAAGCAAAAGACACATTTCATTAAGAGAATAATCCTAGCCTAATTCTTTAGTGCTGTTGGAGAAAAAAGATGGGTGGAAGTATCTTCGAGTTAAATAGTGAATTGAATTGAATGGATTGCTTTGTTTATTGAAGTTGTTCCTGATTCGGGTTAATAATTTCAGGTTAAAAATGGAAATGAGCGAGGCAGAGAAGGAAGGAAGAAGGGGGGAAAATGAGAGATTGGCTTCATACATGAAAGCAAGAGATGGAGTTAAACTGATGGAGCAAATCTAGGGTCTTTGGTTGTCAATGGTGGGGATCATTTGGGGAATATTATTATTTCTTGTGATCAACTTTCACTTTGGCTGCTTTGATTAATTAAATCTAATTTACCCCTTTATTTTTAATTGATAAGAAATTTTTTCCTTCTAATCATTCTTTTACTTTATTAGTCTTCTAATCATTTTGATCAGTGTTTGATTCTTTTGACTAATTTAACTAACTTGTTATTAATGAAAGGGGAGGAGAGAATGTACTGATGAGAACGTATTTATATTAGTTATCCTTTTTACTGGATCCCTAGAAAAAATAGGATGTGGAACAAAAATAAATAAATAAATGACCATGGGATGAGTTGTTCTAAAGAAATCCCATAACATCTAACTTGTTATGAATTACAAAAATAATTCTAGATTATTTATATTTTTGTAAAGAAAATAACAAGAGTCAAGGGAATAATCCCAGTGATTCTTGAAATTTTAGAGAGCAACCTTAATGCAATCCAAGTCCATTATGCTTGTTCTATGTCGAAATCATTTGTAAAATCTTAAGTTACCAATTCTTTTGAGAGTCAGAAGTATTCTCTCAATGCTTCATTGTGGAAAAATTTGGCATTATAATAGGCATAATATGTTATGTTAAGAACTCTTCAAATGTGTTGAAGGCTGAGATTAAAACAATGTAGTAGGAATGATATGAAGGTCAAAACACTTTAAAGCCCTGCAATTCTTTAATTCTTTTGCCACAAGCCTAAAGACACATGCTTTTATGACTATAGGAAAAGTAACCTACATTGAATTGCCTAGATGTGATATTTCTGTATGAGTTTCCATGTTGCTTTTAGAGCTCACAGTCGTGTTCTTTGTTTGTACCACAATAGTGCATTATTCTTGTAGAACGCACTATGTTAACATCATTTATTATATTCCTTGCTAGGCCCTGAACAATCTTGGAAAGGTCTACGGGGTGTGAAATGCTGTTGTAAGCACTCAAAATTAACAAGTTTCAATAATAATATAATAGTTACAAGTCAAGTTCGTTCCACAGAGAATGGAGTTTATTGTTGTACTAAATAAAAAAGGGGTGTTTTTGAATGTTTTTAAACTAAAAACTAAAACAATAAAGTAAATTGGAGGGAATTCAATTTAAGAAGAATCTTGATTTTGGTCATATCCACCAAGGCAATTTTATTAGTCGATCATTGACATACAAAATAATTCAATTTCCATATCAAGCAATAATTGAAGAATTAACACGAATTTCAATTCAAAGTTGATTCTTGTTTCTTTCTAAAGTTGGTTAATTTTCAACACGCGATCCAATTGACCCTAATTATTAATTTAATCCAGACACGCACCAAAGATTAATTAATGAAGTATTAAAATCAACAAGAACAATTAGGATAATTAAACACAAACACACGTGGTTATGCCAATTAGTTGGTTATTTTTCCTAAATTCAATAACACTAATCGAGTAAATATCAAATTTAGTTGCTTCACAGATTGAATTAAGCACACGCAGTTGAAATAATCTAGAAGTATACTAATTCTAATAACTTAATTATTCTACAACAATAACATGTTAGAAAGAACAATCACTAAATTAATCGCAAAAAAATAATCAATACTTGATATAAAATGGAATAAATTCAAGAACAAAGAGTCTCACATCATAGTATAATTGACCATGGCTTCAAATCTCTCTACCAAGAAAAATGGTTTAGGCACTAAGTGCCATGAAAGAATAACCAAGAACTTTCTCTGCTAAAAACTCTAGTATGATAACGTGAAAATAAAAGTGTTCTCTTCTAATTACCCTACTTGGGGTATTTATAATGAGTACTAGGGTTACAATAATTGTCTAAGAATATGAACGTGAAATCGTATAAAAAAGATTCCAACTGGCCGAAGAAATTTGCCAAAAATTCAAAAATCACGTAACTCTGCTGTTTCGGGTCCACATGTGCTGCCTGTTTTGGGTGCATGTGCGCTAAACTATAAACTAAAGAAACACCGTATACATATAAAATAACATTAATATACAATAATTTTATTATATATTAAATATTTTAATCGGATCCGGGTCTTAATCGAATCGGAACACCAAGATGCAGATCCGGCCCGTTTATTATAATAGCTAAGCGGGTCAGGACATCTAGATGTGTAATCAGAAACAGGTCATAGATCCAGACCCGGATAAACGGGTCAGGATCGGGTTGGGTCCGGGTCTAGACCCGACCCATTGACAGGCCTAATGTGCGCCCTAGCACAATCTGAAAATTTCTCTTCTGATCACAGCGCATATACACTGCACAACCCCAGTGCATGTGAGCTGGCCTTCATTACTGTACTCCGCCTTCGACTTCGATTTTGACCTTAATGATTTTAGAATTTAAAAAAATGTAAAACACAAAAGTTGTAGCTCTCCTTCTTATCTTTGCCGTCTTGAATCACATCAATTGGAGTTTGGACTCAAATGTTATGTTTAAAGTACGAAACAATGTCCAGATTAGCGTCATACTCGGCATGTTCCACACCTTAGCATTTTCTTTCATCTTTTCCATCTTTTTCAACTTTTTTTCACTTTAACCTTACAAAAACTACGAATAACCAAATTAAACTCAATAATAACTCAAATATTGCTTACAACACATAAAAACATGGTAATTGACACAAAAAATATAGCAGAATTATGAACTTATCACTATGTTGATTGCAAAAAGCTAGATGCTACAGCAGATTGCTACATCAATTCCCTCAAAATTCATCATACATGAGCCAACCGGGGCTTTGCTTGTGTCCATTTCCTAAAAAATGATAAAAGGGAAACCTACAAGGAGATGATGGAATTGATTGGAAAGGACTGAAACAATGCATCTGCATATGAGAAAAGTTAGAGTATTGTGAATGTAAACTCACAAAGGTAGATCTGGAGATGGTCACTCTTTGATCCTTATTCTATCAAGTTATAGGTTTGATCTTATTCTTCCATTTCCTTGAAATGGAGAAGAAAAAATATTTTATTGAAATTAGTCTAAAAAGTGAGAGAGGGTGAGAAAGTGTACTATGTTGTCCAGAAGTTGCAATTCTGCTCATATGACCACTGTAGATTATCTGCCATTTAATTACTTCTTTATTTTTAAATGATAAGCAATTTTTTCCTCTTGATGTTTCTTTTTTTATTGATTTACCTTTTGACTAATTTAACTAACTTTCCCATCCTTCCTTTTTGAAATGCATTATATTTTGTGTTATAATTTGGATTGGAAAAAATAAGGTCAGGTTTAGTTTTATTTTGAACAAATTTTTTTTGGATAAACTCCTTTCGTAGTTAGTCCTATAAATTACAGAATTACTGAACAAACATTATATTGGGATGCATAGGTTGAAGTTTCTGAAAGCAAGTCTTATTAGGGCTAGCCCTAAACAAGAAACACACTTGAGGTACAATTGATTAACAAACAAAAAAATTTCATATCTAATTTGGATGAATTCGGAAATTAAAAATAATAATTTGGAAGTTTAAATATTTCATTGGTTTGATATTGAGTTTGTTGCTCACTACTGCTATTGCTAGGAATTAATTCAAGTCAAGTTAATTTTTAAGTTGATATCTCATAGTTTCTTTCTTTTACTTTTGTAAGACATTTTGTAGAGTAAAGGAGCTATTTAAATTTGTGGTATGAATCTGTTTTAGAGATTTTTTAGTGAATTTTCACAGCAAAGGTACCTTAGTTGTTGCTTTCAAAGACAATTCATAATTGTCAATAATCAATAGTATGCTTTGTATTTATTTAACAAGCATTATTTTTACGATTCCTTCAAATATTTGTTAATTTATTTCTAGTATTAATTCTTCTAGGATGAAAAAACATGTGTTGCTTCTCTGTTCTCTCTTTTGGTTTTGTTCGGTTTACTACTACTACTGCTATTGCCTACTTACTAGGCACCTCATGAATTTGGTGGCCAAGAACATAATAGACCTGTTGCTATTTTTGATTTGTGGAAAGATCCGCTGTTGCATTTGCTCATACCATTTTGTGTAATTAGTTTTATTTTATTTTATTTTTCTCAACTTGTTGCTCTTTCTTGGAGGGCTCTTCAAGCATTCACTTGGCATACGGCACTAATTATTTTCTGATGAATTTTGATTACATACAGATATGTGTTTTATCGCAAAAGGAGTGATTATCTTGCTGCTCAGAAGGTAAATTTTTTCTCCACAATTAAATGTTGTGATGTGGTTTTTTGATCGTATATTGATCATTATTCTTTCTTGAGGTTCATAATTTAAACTGGACACCCTTTTTTTTCTTTATTTTTTGGTAATAAATATCAAAAGAAAACTAGAATTACTAGTAGTAAGAGTAGTCTAATTGACTAAAAAAATGAAATATTTTTTCATTCAATTTCTATTAAGTGTTTCTGTTTTTTTTTTTTTGGGGGGGGGGGGGTTTATATTAACCAATTTGAGTTACCATGTTCAATGAGATCTAAAAGTGGCTTGGAGTGATGTTTAGGTCAAGAAATATATAAAAAATAATAATGGTGAAACTATGGAGCAAAATTGGCAAAACAAGGAAGAGCTTAGGGCCTCAGTCCTAGAGATAGAGAGAAGAATGTCATGTTTTTGTGTTCAAGGCAAATGAATATGCAAAGTAAACAATATAGGACTTGTAGTAGAAAACATCAGACAAATTAACTGTAGAAACCATGTCAACATCATGTGGCCTTTAAGCACAAATGATTGGAGGCTAAAAATATAAAAATGATGAAATTCGCCTTATTAATTTCTGTTATTGAAGATTGTTTGAAGAAAATGGGACAAAATTATCGTTTGGGAAATGAGAAAAAAGAAAAAAAACCACATTAGGGTACTGAGAATAAGACTTTTTAACCTCAATTTGTTTGTATTTTAATGGTCATGTGATATTTATATAGTTTTCACCATTAATTTGTCTAGCTTTTTCGTTAAAAGACTTACATTGTCTAATATTTTAAAACATGAGGGACTAAATTGGCTTGTTCTGATAATTAAGAGTCTAAATTGGGGCACACTCAAACAATAAGGAAGCAAAATCATCTTTTGTTTTCCCAGTAGTTAATGGTTTTTTATTCATTTTTCATCATTTAGATCCTTAAATTGACTTGACAGAGAGTCACTAGTGTGATATGTCCTTAATGTTTAACTATTTTGTCTAATTAATTCTCAACAAAATTCAAGTATTGCTTAAAGCAATCTAATGGTTCTAACTTATATGAAATCAAATAAACATTACTAGAATGGCTAAAATCATCTATAAAAGTGATGAAATATGATGTTCCACGTCTTACTTTAACATTCATTTGTTCACCACTATTAGAATGAATTAATTGAAATGTAAAATCTACTTAAATTCCTTTTTCAAATGGTTTTCAATTTTTTCTTGTTAATCAATGTTCATACAAAGGCTTATTCACTTTTGTGGTAGAAACCCAAAGTCTTTCTTTGACTAGTCTGATCATCCATTTTTAACTAATATGACCTAGTCTACCAAGCCATATTCATATCTGAGAAGTTATTACTTTAAAAGTGGATATAATTAAGAAAAACATTAATCAATCATTTCATTTTATACTAGCTCAAGTACTATAAAACCATTCGTTACATATGCAGTAGCACAACTCAATGTCTTTAAAAATAATCACACCATTATAAGGCATATGGAAGAAATATCCAAGACGAAGAAGAACAATTATAGGGATTAAATTTTGTAGAATATTTGGTGCATATAACATACCATGTAGGTATAGAATAAGTTCATTACACAGTTTTAGTTTGCAAGTTCAATGCCTTTAGCTTCAATCCGGACATTATTTCTTAATTATATCCATTTTGTACTAGCTAGAATTTGAAGAAATTCTACAGTTGTTCTTCGATCTCTAGTTACATTGGTCCATTGCTCTTGAATCCAAGATCATTGAAGGATGAGAATTAGTTAATAAATAGTGTTAGAAACAAAACTATATCTACACAGAAATTGAGAAATGCGTTTTTAAGTTTAGTGCATTCTCTAATGAAAATACCCAATTTCTTCAACTAATATTATAACAAGATAATGCACTCTTATCCTTTCTTTGATCTCATGCTTTCCTGTTTTTGAGAGATTTTTTTGGATTTTTGAATTTAGGATTTACTTTCAATCAACGATCCAATGAATAAAGTTTAGAAAGTGACACACATTTTGGAGGAATTAGCACACACAATACTTACTAATATGAATTAACCTGAATCAATGATCAAATAGGACTTTTCATACTTGTAATGAAGGCTAAGGGACAAAAGTATGATATATTTGGATATCAGTAGGTAATATCACTTTAGATACGTTAATAATTAACTTCGAACTGTATCCTCTATAGTATCCCCTAACTCACCATAACATGTAACCAACTATCAATCCGAAAGGAATGATGCACTTTTTTTATTACAACTGGAAGGAATTTTCCTTCTTTAATCACAAATACAAACATTTCTATTTCTTTCATTTTCAACATTTTATTTTCTTTTTCTTTTCCTTCTTTTCTTTTTCAAAACAAAAATGCAACACAGGGAATTATTACAGATGTTAAAGTCATAAATGTTACTTTTTTCCTTAACAAACACAACTCATGTCCTTCCCAACCATTCATAACATCATGTCCATAGTATTGATGTTATACACCAACAACACTAACTAAGGAGATGGGTAGAAAGAATGGTAAGATAAACAAAATGATACATTGGCTATGTAACATGGTTAAGCAAAGAAATTAGACTAATTAAGCTCAAAAGAGGAAACTAGGGAATTATCATAAAAAGTAGGTAATTTAGCTTAAACACTTCAAAAAAGGTCTAAATCATTTCCAAAGTTCAATCTTCACTCATATGTTGTGAGTATAAAATTCACACACAATTCCAACAAATGTCACAAGCTAAACAAATATCACAAGACATATCATGATTAACACTCATAGAAAATTATCTCACTTTCGCATCCTCACTCAAGAGAATATATATGTTTATAGTCATAACATTTTCATGATTCAAAAGGTTCAAAAAGTAAAGAAAGAAAAGCTTATATACACTTCCAATCTAGAAACTCTAACAAAAATAGTTCCCTTGAAACATATTTAAACTCTTGATAAATAGTCACAAAAGTTAATGAACACACAAAAATTACTAAAAATAGAATCTTTTTGGTTAACCTTCTACAATACTATAGGAAAAGAGGATATAGAAATCTTGATGGCTACCATCGGTAGCTGGGGAATCTTTTATATAGTCAGATCCTCAATATTAATAAAACACAAAAGAAAAATAAATACACTACACCACCATAAATCCATGAACAAAACAAAAACTAAAAACAACAAGAATACTCTTGCCAAAACACAACCCAAACAATAACCAAAAAAAAAAAAAAAAACAAAGAATACTTAAAGATAGAAAATACTCTTCTCATGATGCCAAGGTGGTTTCAAAATCTTCGGATAATGAACACTCCTTGCCCATCGGGAAGCTTCATGATAAAGCCAAGGCGGCTTTGCTATCTTCATATGGTCATATCCATGAACTAAGTGTTTGTTTAGTGTCCTTATGATATTCCCATGTGGCACTCCCTATTGTATATGAGGGCATCTTCTCGACATTTTGTGGTTTCATGTGGCTGGCTTCAACCTCCTTAACAAGGGTTGGTTCTTGAATTTCTAGTAGAGGTCATCCAACCCATGATCTCATGCTCTTTTGAACTTCAGATGTGCCCTTCTAATCCACTCCTTTATGTGCATCACTACTTGCAATTGGCCCTTCAGGTTGATTCGTGAATTCAACCCTACTTGCTCTATTGGAATATTGTACTACTTGATGGTATCTTTAGTAGCATTTGTGATGTTGCAGTAGCAAGTTGTCCAATCCACTTCTCTAGACTAAGTATTGCCTCATCTTGAATATTTAGTGGCCTCATTTGTTGGCAAGGAGTCTTGCTTAGGAAAGTATTCTTTTTCCCAAAATTAAATTCATGCATTTGTTTCATTTTTTTGGCTTGTGGGGAAAGTAAGGACTTTCCCTAAAACATGGAAAGTAGTTGCGTAGTTATAAAATTCTAAATCCTCATTTTTTTTGGTATTCTGAATACTTTCCCAGGGAATAATAGACTTTAAGACACTATTAACCCTTTTCTCTCTCCTATTTCCTCCCTCCAACTTCTACACAAGAACACACGATTTGTTTAAAAAGCCCTACAAACACCACACCTTATAACATCATCTTTTAATAGCAAAGGGAAAAAATATCAGATCTACACAGATCCAAGAGCAAGATACACCATTTTTATATTTGGTGTATGCTTAATCTTCACAAATGATTTGCATAAATGGAGCACTCATTTGTGGAATTCCTCCACCCTAAATAGAAATGAAACATAGAGGTCATGCCATTTTTTTTCTCTCAAATATGCAATTCATATCCCTGGAAGAGTTCAGATCTATGAAATAAGAAAGTTGTCCTATCAATTCAAAAAACAAGCTAAGGCAATTCTTTTTACTTAGTCATATGGAAATATTAAGTATTAATTAGTAGATGATATATCTATGATAGGTCTTGAATAATTTTTGCAAAATGGCTAATTAGAAACCTTTACTGATTGAAATGTTGGATGTTTTTTAGAGTCCCTCCTATTTCGTCATTTATATATTTCCATCTTTTGTTTCTCTTAGTTTCATGATTTTTTTATATATTTTACTATTTTGAAGTTAATTATTTTAAATGCACTTAAATTTTTCAATACGTAGATGTTGCTATGAAATTTTATAATTTGCCAAAATTATAAGTACAAAAATTTTTACATAATTGATTTTTTTGTCGATCAGAATAAATAATTTACTAATTTATTCTTAATTTTTAACTTGCATTAAAATAAAAAAATTATTGAATAAATTTTTTTTCATAAATTATGCCTGTGTGGATATTTTTGGCAATCTAGTGAAAATGTAAAAGGACATTTCTTTTTATTTTTTTGCAAACCAAACAATAAAAAGGAATCTATGTAATTTTCCTATATACATCCCTAGGAGTATCCAAACATGATAAAGGAAAATTTTTTCACTTGGAATAGCATTCTGAGTAATGATATTCCTGGTTAAATTTACTTTCTTGCCAACCAAACGAGGCCAATGTCTCATTCCTCAACCTTGTCTCTATTGATTCATAATATCTTGTTATCATCTCCTCAAGGTTGGTATTTTCTTCCACACGAAATCATTCATCATATGGATGTGGTAATACTTCATTAGACAGATTTATGCAGTAATGCTAGTTTGAGTACAATGTGTCATCTAAATACTTCCCTCAACTAGGATTGTATGACAAATACGCATACTTGCTGAAGGAATTTGAATAGTTAACATAATTATAAGAAGGAAAATCATATGTTACATGTATGATATTCATAGCTCCGGTGGTTTCCACCATGAAAGTTATAGGTATTTTGCACTTGCAATACATTGTCTAACTTCTTATTTAATGCATTTAATTGGACTACCAATTCTCTGTATAAATTATCATCATAAGCACAGCAATTTCTTCAATAGACTGTGGATATGAATTTGAGAATTANACTATACATAATAAATAACTAAAAACAAAGAATCAAAATGGAAAAATTGAAAATAACGAAACAAGTAAAATGAAACAAATTTGAATTAGAATTAGATTACTTGGTATTAATATTAGTAGAGATTAAAAACTAAGTTCCTAGAAACGGAGCCAAAACTTGTTGCATGATTTATACACGCAAGTGCACGTATTATTACAAGTAATACAGTTATAAGTAGAGAACATTCCTGTGAGGACTTTGTTCAAATTGGGAGGGATTGGAGGTGATGTTTATTGTTATTTTGGTGGTGTTGTTTTGTTATGATTTGAGTTGTATTTATTTACATTTTAATTTTGCAATTATTTGGGTCCATTTTCAGTTGTTAGTTTATTGGTGATTAATTTGTAGATACGTGTTTATGTGTTTTATATGTGTTCTATGTTCTTTGTCATAGAAGTGCACAAACTAACTCAAGGGATTTCATATCATTGATAGTGGGTGATGTTAATAGATTAAGATGAATCTCTAATCATTAAGAGTTATGATAATCCTTTTGTGTATAGGAGATTTTGTTTTATGACTCCATTGATTCATGGAAAAGCTATCACCCTATACACATACGTGCCAATGAATGATATGAGCGAGTGGGGAGCTTCGTTATAATTCATGGGTGATAATCTTGACAACTTATTGAGACTTGATTTTTCTTGAGACAATTGGTTGAGGTATTTCCATATTCACAAAATATGGGAGAAGTTTGGACCTAAGAAATGGTTTAGGTAATTCTTTGGATCGTTTGAGCTTAAAAACTCGGCATTCCTTTGAGCCTAACTAGCCTTTTTTTATTATTTTAGCCACATGATTAGCCAATTTATCATTTTTCTTATGTTTAACTTATCTTTCTATCCATCAAATTAGTTGGCATTTGTTGGCCTGAAAGCAACCTAAGAGGATGTGAATTAGGTTGTCTCTCAAAACAAACCTTTTAATGTGCTTAATCAAAATATAAACTTTGTGCAACAAATGAACATTTAAGTACAAATGCCATCAAAGATAAATATTTAACAATTGAAACTTAAAGATCAAATAAAGAGATTGAGATGAAGAATATCATACCAAACTCCCAATCTACTCAAGGTTGGAGTACATCCACTAGTAGTGCATTTTCAAAGAATGAGAGATAATAGCCTTCTTGTACACAAAGTAGGCTTACCTTTGCACCAACTAAGTTTCTCTAGTTGAACCAAAGGGTTTTACATTACAACCTCACTTTTGTATATCTATTATTCCTACACTTTTTCACTTGAAGATCACTTACTAGTCTACTTTTACTCACACTAATTCCCTCTAGTTGAGCCAAGAGAACTATACTACCCAAACCAATAAACTCACAATATTTTAGCCTATTTCTTCCCAAATAACTCTTACAAGTATTTGTATTGAATGTAGTAGTTCCTTATATTAATTGGATGTCCTTGGGCTATTTATAGATAAAAGATGTGTTGAAATTTGAGTTCCAACAGACAAAAAACTAACTGTTAAAAACTAGTAGGTGTTAGGAGTTCGGATGGTTTTTCAGACGTCCGATCATGCATCCTACAGCTTTATGAATAGTGATTTGGACGGTTATATGTGTCCTACAACTTGACAGAAACTTCTTCATTTTGAACTCTTTTATTAAGACGGTCTTGTGCATCCTACAGCTTCTGGTTCGGACGGCCATATGCGTCCTATCCTACAACTTCTGGTTCAGACGGTCATATGTGTCCTATCCCACAGCTTCTGGTTCAGACGGTCATGTGCGTCCTAATGCTTCTGGTCATGTTTCAGACACTCTCTTGTGTCTGATCTCCTTTCTTTCGGACGTTCTTCATCGTCCGTAATGTATTTATATTTTAGTTGTTTTTCTTGACTGTATTTGCACGATCTTTACTCCCGAACCTTCTTGTTTTTCTACACACTTGTTTTCAAACCGTTAGGATGATTTGGTCATCATCAAAACATGATTAATATTACCGCGGTCCAACAACATTGATGTTAATTGGTAATAGATGTTGATTGATTTATGATGATTAGTTAGGAAGATGTGAGATGTTATTTGTAAAGAAGTCGGAAAAAAAAAAACTTCTTTTTGTTATATTTAAAAGAAACTTAGAAATTATGTTCTTTGTTTCTTTGAACTTCGAGAATAAGAGGATCATTGTCTCTTGTGTTAATAATGGTATAGCTACTGGATGTTAGCTAATTTATCCAAGTGTTGTAGCTTTGTTATTAGTAATTAACATGTGCTTTGTTTTGGTTCTTGGCTAAATATGGTGGATTTAGACATGGATATCGGGGTGTGGTTCGAAGTTAAATTGTAATACAATTAGGGTTGTTTTACCTACTTTATCCATATTTATCTTACCTCGTAGCCTACATTAAAAGTTTTGAAGTTCTCTTTGATCCTTGGTTTGAATTAGTCCCGGTTTGTATTTACAAGATGATTATATTTTATTTCCAATCGTGTTGTTGTACGACTGAACTATGGTCAACATAGGTTGTCAAGATTTGTGAGCTAAAATGAAGCATTTGCTTTCTTCTCTTTCGTGTGAGTATACTGTCTAGCACTTTCATGATGAAAATGGGATCATTGGTTAATTTCTCTTATGCATGAGGTTAATTTAATTGACTTTTAATTTTTCAATGCTTTCACTATCATTGATATGTTTCAAGTAGAGTTAAGGTGTGCTCATTCTATCTATTGTATTTATCTCTTGTCTCATTTTCTCAGGATGAGCAAAATGTTTAGTTGGCGGAAGTTTGATAGCCTTAGAGTTAAGGTTATTATAACACTCTTTTGGCCGTAGTTTTTATTCTTTTGAGTCTTTGTTAGTGTGTTTTTGTGTCAAGAGTCTAATTAGATTAGCTTGCATGTTTTTAAGTAATTCTCGCATTAATTGTGATTAATTTAGTCATTTACGTTTGTTTCTTTTCTATGCAGGTAAGAAAGTAGAATGACCAAGTTGTGGAGTCAAAAAACAAGTAAAGAAGCTGAAAAAAGGGATTGGATAATACAGTCATTCTTCGGGAAAATGGAACCAAGCTAAACTAGTTTGCCGGGAAACAGAGAGTTTCTTTGCTGCGGCAAAGCCCCAAGCGAGATCCACTCATGGAAATTTTACTTCTTGGCATAATTTCAGTCTTGAACTTGTTTCGGGACTCTTTTTAGTAGCTAAGTGATTAGGAAAAGCACCTAACTTTTAGGAGTTGAGTAAGAAATAAATAGTTATGCTTGGAGAAAAAGAAAAAAACGATTATCATTCTAGTTTTTCAATATAGTACTCTTTAGTTAGGGTTTTTCTTTTTTTTCTTTCTTTCATTGCACTAGCCTAAAGATATTATTATTATTTTAGAGACAAAATTTAAATTCAATTCGAGATTTTTAGTTCAGAATAATTGTCGATAATTTCTTTGAATTCTTGTTATTGTTATTTATTTTTGTGCAAATCATAGCATCAAATCCTAGAACAATTGTTTTTTCATTTTCATGTGTTGTTAATTCTTCTATTTTTACTTTGTCAATTGTGAACATAAATCTATGAGAATTAGGTATGGCGATGTAATTTTCCTTTGAATCAATTTAAATAACCATTAATCAGATCAATTTTAGTTTTGATAATAACTATGACGAATCTGACAATTTTAGAGAGTAGCTAACTTTAGTTTTGGTTAGATTAGCCGAGATGACATGAGAGTCAATCCTCCATCATATATCAATGTTAATTATTAAATTATATTAACTTGTGGTTGTGGATGACATAAGTATCTAGTTGGTTTGTTATAATTCATACAGTAGATCAGTCAATCTAATTGGGATTTGGTCTGATAGAGATCTACCCCTAACTAGTTAGATTGATAGGACTCAACATTTCGAGGGATCGTGACTGAGTTTATAATTGAAAATTGAACCTCTAATGTGTGTAATTGAACCAGTTGGTTGGTGTATTGATTTAATTTTAAGAAATTGCTCACCCAATACTTGACCCGTCTTTTTTATTTAATAATTCTTTATTTTTTATTTTGTTTTATTTACTATCAATAACATTTCTTAAAATCTGTTTAATTAATAGTTCAATAAAGTTAAAATTTTTTCTAAAAATTTTGCCGAATCATTTAAATAGAAATTGTCAACTATTTTTGATACTTGTCTACATATTTTTCATGGGAATAATCCATATTCACCCTACTATATTGATACCGTATACTTGCGGAGGTAGTGAACAATTATGAATAGGTTAATTTAACTTGCTTTCACACGCACATCACTGGAATAATCAAAATGTAACTAGTCAATTTCTTTGGATACATGCTAAAGCCATTACTTCTTGTGTGACACAGGAGTCTTGGGGTTGAATGTGTTTAAACGGTTTATGCATATAATACTACTGAGGAGAAGAGAACAATGTGTCAGTTTTCAGAGAGAGTAAAGAGCTCTGTTGGGGTACGACTTGGATTATTCTTGGTAACTTTAATAGTATAAGGACTAGTGATGAACATAAGGGAGTATTGATTATGATGATTAGAGTATGGAGAAATTTAATGACGACACCATTATGGATAGAATTGATGTGACTGAGCATGCTGCTAAAGGATATTCCTACGCATGGTGTAACAAGAGGAAAAATGGTGATAGGGTATAGAGTAGAATTGACACAGTTTTGGTTAATGGAAGATGGTTTGAGATATTTCTAGTTGTGAATATGGAAGTACTTGGTTCTACTATTTCTTATCATTCCCCAATTTATGTGCAAGTTAAGAATGATATAAATTTTGGTCCTAAACCATTCAAATTCCAGCAATTCTAGATGACAAATGATAAGTTTTTTGGGGTTCTATAGATGGTACGGAGGGAAATAGTAGAAGAGAATCCTATTCAACAGATATGCTTCAAACTTAAATGGTTAAAAGCAGAACTGAATGTATTCTACAATGTGTATTTTGGTGATATTTATAATAGGGCTGACCAGAAAATAATGCAGCTGGTTCAGATACAACAATTACTCTAAGAACAAACTTTTCATGATGTGCTTCAGAGGATTAAGAAGCTATTAGTTATGTTAGAGGGAATATATTGATGTATTGTTGGCTAAGAAGCAACTGTATAAGGATAAATTTAGATTCAAGCGGTAAGAGTTTGGTGATAAGACTACCAGATTCTTTCAGCAGAAGGTTAAGGTCCTCAATGCAAAGAACATAATCTCTTCTCTAACTGACGATCAAGGAAGGCTAATTACTGATTATGGCGAAGTGCAGAAATAGGCAGTGGTTTTTTTTTTTTTTTCCAGAACTTGCTCAAGGAAGGAAACCAATTCAATAAAAAGAAATTTGATAAACTAAGGTTAATTGTTTCAAAGCAAATAACAGAGCAGCAGAGTGAGCAGCTGGTGGTATGTGTTTCTACAGATGAAGTTAAGAAGGCTCTTTTCAGCATGCCAAAACAAAAAACACCAGTTACAGATGGTTGTACAACATAGTTTTTCTGACAAAATTGGAGTGTTATTGGTTCTGATTTTAATACTGCTGCTCTTTACATGTTTAGGAATTGTTATATGTACTTTCCACTGAACAGTACTATCATTTAACATTATCCCTAAGATGGAGAATGCTTCTCAAATGAAAACTTCATACCTATATCCTGTTGCAATGTGTTATAAGTGCTTTTCTAAGATAATAACGGAAAGATTGAAGAAAGTGTTGGATGATATAATCAGTTCTATGCAGAATGCATTTGTGAAAGGTAGACAGATAATAGATAATGTGGTGCTGATGCATGAAATGGTGAGGGGTTATAGAAAAAAGAAGGGTAACCTTAAAGCAGCTCTAAAAATTAATATAATGGAAGCATATGACACAGTAAATTGGGAGTTTTTGTTTGCAGTGTTAAACTTCATGAATTTTCCATATCAGTTTATCTTTTGAATAAAGTTATGTATTGCAAAAGCATCATTCTCTATAAATTTAAATGGCTCATTGGAAGGTTTCGTAAAAAATGAGAGGGGATTGAGACAGGGTGATCCCCTGTCCCTTATTTGTTTGTGGTTGCAATGGAAGTGTTCTCTATGTTGTTTCATCTTAAAATTGGAGTTCAGCTAAATTCAAGTTCCATTCTAAATGTGAGGTCCTAAAATTGCCACATACTGCATTTGCTGATTATCTCTTTATTCTCTGTTATGATTCTAGCGAGGCTCTAACTGTGGTGAAGGAGGGCATAAGAGAGTGGTGAATTATCTGCTTTGATTCCTGACTTTCAAAAATGTACTATGTTTATAGGTGGAGTACCTGAAATGGAGAGGAGGCAGTTCAATGAGTTATTGTGTATGCCACTGGTTGAACTCCATGTTACCTATCTTGGTTTACCATTAACTTCTGCCATGGTCAAGTTATAATCACGAAAATTCAAATAAGATAAACACTGAAAAGCAAGGAAATTAAGCTACAATGGGAGATTGCAGCTGATTAAGTCAGTAATGAATAGTATTCGTGTATATTGGTCCAGTGTATTTGTGCTTTAACAAATCATCAAGAAGATTCTATTCATATATATATAGTGCCAGAGCCAGCTGGCAGAACTTGTGTTCACCACTCATAGAATGAGGATTGGGAAACTGATTAATCTACAACTAAGGAACAAAATGCTTGATACTAAAACACATGAAATATATGCTCCAAGAAGGATACTCTATGTATAAAATGGGTGCATGAGGTATTATTAAAGAATGGAAAGCTTTGAGCCTTCAAGATTCCAACAAATTGCTCTTGGTTATGGAGAAAGCCACTGTAGTTGAGATCATCTGTTGGGGTCTTTTTCAGATCGTAATTGGGAATGGAATTGGGGTGTGTATGTCTTCGGTTCAAAGAATTTGTTATCCATTTCAAATTCAATTTGATTAATTTTAATTTTTGTCAAAAATTGATTAACTGAATTTATAACTGTGGTTAATGAATTTAGAAATAATAGAAAGACTTATCAAATTCAATTATTTGTTTACTGAATTCGATAATTACAATTAAAGTTCTATTAAAATATTATGATATATAAATAGAACATCACTATAAATAGTATAATCTGATTTCCAAGACATTCAAAAGATGCCTTGAAAAAACTTACTGTCTTGAGGCACCTATATTTGCCTTTCAAACTGCATCTGAAGATCAATTGAAGAGCCTCCAAATCATGGCCTTTTAAGACACTTAAATATGCCTTTGTCAAGAAGTTCAATAGAACTCTTCTACGTCAATTTCATACAGTTGTAAAATCTGAATATTTGCATCCAAATATCACAAGGCTATATTATCAACAACCATTAGAGTATATTCAAAAAACACTAAACCCAAATTATCATCAAAAGTACTTGCCACACATCACAATTATGATGCTCAATTAACCACTGCATAATAAAATTTACCAAAGAAATGCCAAAATACTAATAATATTACATCAGTAACTTAAGAAATGCCAAAGTACTACTAATATTCCACTACTTCTTATACTTGACTTTGTTCCCACCAACTTATAGCTAGGCAACACTTTTTCATAATCCAGCACTATCATTGTTCTTAGATTTTAATTGAATTCCTTTCGGGAAGGCATTTGACCTACAAAACCAGAACAATAATATCATTTTAGAATAAATGTGTGCGCATTACAATATAATTTCACAACTAAAACATGGTGCAAGATGGAGAAACTAAAAAAATGAATCCCAAAATACACTATTATAATCAAAACTATGGAGAATAAAAGGTCTAGTTTATGGAAAATCTAAGATCTCCTTTTTAACACAAGCAATCTAATTTGTCGTACCAACATTATTAAAAACTTGCTAGAAAAATAAAACTTTAGATGGCCATGCGATATGCACACTGTATGCATCTCCAAGTGTTTCCATAGGAGTATAGAACCTAATCAATGCTCATCATGTTCAAATATTATTTGCACAAGTATTTCATACAGTTAACTCCCAATCATTGGCCGCTAGCAACATAAGATGGATCAATTCCATGAAAATGTCTCACAGCCATAACTTTTGAAGATTCAAACAAGCTATAAAGTGCTATGCAATCACCTTCCTGAAATACAATTATAATTCTCAATCAAACTATGTACAAATTTGAAAAAATCTAAGTTTGAAGAATTTTCACTATATTTTGAACATTGCCCATAATTCTCAACACCAACAATCAACAGCATTCATTTCCACATAAATTAATAAGAGATAAAAGTGTTATATTTGAAACAATCACAATATAGTAAATCTTTGTCAATGCTCCAAAATACCGTTTAAACTAAAGTACTATAGCAGCTATAAGCTCTTAAAATTAATATTTAACAATAAAAACAGTCTACAAAAAATAAGTGCACGCAAATATATTTCGACAAACTAACTACTAATTCTATACATGTGAATCACTACTTGTGGTTTTATAATCACTGCTAGTATTTAAATTAAACTTATACCTTAAGAACACGGGAATCAAGAGCTGTGGTTGAGATGTTGTAGGACGATGTAGAATAAATTCTTGATTCACTTGTTGAGCCATTAATTTGTGCCAGCATCATTGCTTTGAGATCTGCAATTTCCTTAACTTGATTTTTTAGTTGTTGGCCTTGCTCTTCAAACTTTTCCTCCCTATGTTAGACATTGCTTCATCCTGCTCAATAAACAAATAGTGCCACGTACCACGACTAGGTAAATTATCACACACATCTGATGGAGACACACCAAGACCATACATTCGCATTTGCTCATTTTTATCTTCTCCAATTACTTGAGAAAATATATCATTTCTACCAACAGTGTTCTTGGTGCCTGGAGGAAGTTCACTTTGTTTTTCTTTCATAGCATTCTACACCAAACATAACTTGTAAATAAGAAAGATAAATTGTGAGAAAGAATAAATAATAGTTCATCTTTACTTACCAGTACAGTAGTGACTTTAGTGCTCAAAGTTTTTCCATTCAAATCAGTGTACAATGATCAAACATTTCAACTTATGATAGACGTTGACCTAATTTCTTCGTCTATCAAACAAAATATTTTGTTTAAAGAAATTATGTAGTACAAACAAACACAAAACAGTAAATTGAGAAAGAAAGAAATATTCATCATGGCAACTCAGATGCTGAGCAAATGAGCTCATTTGCCTTCCAACTTTATGGCTCATTTTCTCTTGACCCTAGCAAGCTTATTCTTTATGCTAGTATTTTGTAATTGAAGAAACAAACGTGAAAGAAAATTATCGCCCAACTTATCCACATCAAAAAAACTGTAAATTTCATAGTCATGTATTCATACCTTTACCTTTTTCTGATTTCCAGTGCACCAATAGTTTTCTCCATTGCTCTACTACCATAGCTCATTCCTATTGTTAACTTTGGCTTTAAAAAGATGTGCCTGGATCATAATAATTTCTTTTCAAGTAGTTTTTTCAATTTCTCCATTTTTTCCCTAGAGACTTCAGAGTCCAAACTTCTAAACCAGGATGAACATAAAACTTTTCCTATAAGTATAATAAAATATTTAGAATTATATGATGAAAATATATTAGTAAACAAACAAACAAACAATCCAAACCTTAATCCCACTAAGTAGGGTCTAATGTATGAATCCTGCTATGCAATTGCACTCTATCATGAACTATAATTCCTCCTCAATTTTTAGATGGGCTATATCTTTCCTACAAGTTACCCATCAAGTTTTTTTGGGTCAAACTCTACCCCTCTTATGTTGAATACTCTCTCTAAAATCTACTCGTCTAACAAGCGCTTCTACTGGTCGTCTCAACACATGACCTAACCACCTTAAGCGTGTTTCTCTCATCTTCTCATCAATAGATGCTACTCCAATCTTCTCACGAGTATGCTCATTCCATATCTTGTTCATCCTAGTGTACCCATACATCCATCTTAACATTCGCATTTCTGCTACTCTCATCTTTTACTCATGTGTGTGATTTACTGTCCAATACTCAAACTCATAGAGCATCACTAGCCTATAGAATTGCTGCTCTATAGAATTTTTCCTGAAGTCGTAAAGGAATTTTACAGTCACATAATATTCCTGATGCAATTCTTTATTTAGTCCATCCCGCTTGTATCTGATGTGTAACATTTTGATCTATACCACTATTATTCCGAATAACTGATCCTAATAGCGAATATTTAAAATTTTGACTTACGGGTATCTATTGATCTCCGATACTAACCCCTATTCCATTCCTATGTGCACCCTTGCTAAACTTAAATTCTATGTATTCTATTTGTGATCTACTAATTCTAAACCCTTTTGCCTCAAGTGTCTCTCTCCAAACCTCGAGTTTAGCACTAACCCCATCTTTTGTTTCATCCACTAACACAATGTCATCTGTAAATAACATATACCATGATATTTCCTCTTGTATGTGCCTTATAAGTTCATCTATGACCAATACAAATAGATAAGGACTTAGAGTTGAACATTGATGTAAACCTATATTTATAGGAAACTCTTGTGTCAACCCCTTGGTGTTCTCGCACTTGTAACCACATCTCTATACATCTCTTTTATTGATTCTATATATGCTACTCTAACTCTTCTTTGTTCTAAAACTCTCCATGTAACTTCTCTAGAGATTCTATTGTATGCCTTTTTAAGATCCATAAAAATCATATATAAATCCTTTTCTTTATCCCGATATCTCTCGGTAAGTCTCCTTAAGAGATGTATGGTTTCAGTAGTCGATCTTCCTGGCATAAAACCAAATTGATTATTTGACACCTTAGTCTCATTTCTCAACATTTTTTCCATCATCCTCTCCCAAAGTCTCATCGTATGACTCATTAACTTAATACCTCTGTAATTTACAATTTTGTATATTCCCTTTATTTTTGAATATGGGTAAGAAAGTACTCTTCTTCCACTGGTCAGGCATATTTCTACTTTTTAATATTTTATTAAAAAGATTGGTAAGCCAACTTATGCCATTTCTTTCCTAAGCATTTTCATACCCTGATTGGGATATCATCAGGGTCAACTGCTTTTCCTTTCTTCATCTTCTTCAAAACCTTCTCCACCTCTGATTCTTGAGTCCTTCGATAATACATTATGTTTGTGTACTCCTAAAACTTAGTTAACTCTCCTAGAATGATATCGTCTCCATTGCCTTCATTGAATAGTTGATGGTATTGAAGTATCTCTCCCATCTTTCCTTAATTTCCCCATCTTTTACTAGCACCTTATTATTTTCATCCTTGATGCACTTGACTTGGGTTCAATGCTTTGTTTTATGGGCTCTTGCTTTAACAATTTTATAAATATCTCGCTCCCCCACCTTTGATTGTAATTTTTGGTAAAAATCTTCAAAATGCCTATCCCCTGCTTCACTTACAACTTTTTTTGCCTCCTTTTTAGCAAGTTTATATTTCACGATATTTTCGTCACTTCTACAACTATATAGAGCCTTATAATTAGCCCTCTTAACTTTGATTTTATCTTGTACACTTTCATCCCACCACCAAGATTCCTTGTTCATGGGGGCATAACATCTTGACTCTCCAAGTATCTTCTTAGTCTCTGTTCTCACTCTAGTTGCCATGTCATTCTATATAGTGTTAGATTCTCCTTGTAAGTCCCAAACACTTTGGCCTAGCAAATCTTCCTTAAAAATTTCATCTTTTTCCTTCTTTAAATTCTCTCCACTTAATTCTAGGTGATCTGAGTAGGTTCTTTCGCATAATGTGATGTTTAAGGCTCAAGTCCACCACCAAAAGCCTATGTTGTGAGGTTAAACTCTCTCCAGGTATAATTTTACGATCTCTACAAACCCTTTTATCTCTCTTTCTTGTGAGGAGAAAGTCAATCTGTGAATTGGTTGAACCACTTTTAAAGGTAAGTAAATGTTCTTCCCTCTTCTTGAAAAAAGTATTGATAATGCAAAGGTCGAATGCCATTCCAAATTCCAAGATTGATTTTCCTTCTTCATTTCTTCCCCCATAACCATATCCACCATGCACTTCTCCATAATCCTCATTATCTCTTTCCACATGTCCATTTAGATCACCTCCTATAAAAATTTGCTCTCCTTGGAGGACACTATTTATCAACTCATATAAATCTTCCAAAAATTTAGTGTTTAATGGACTCATCTAGACCTATTTGAGGCACATAAACACTAAAAATATTAATAGCTTCAAGTTCTTTAAAATTAGTTTAAGGACCATAATCCTATCTCATTTTCTAGTACCTGCACTACATCATCCTTCATCGACCCATCTACAATAATACCTATCCCCTTTCTAGTAATATTTACTCCTGATTACCAAAGTTTAAATCTTGAATTATCTAATAGTTTAGCCTTTTCTCCTACCCATTTTGTCTCTTGTAAACACAAAATATTAATTCTTCTCCTAATTATTATATCTACAACCTCCATTAATTTACCAGTAAGAGTTCCAATATTCCAAGTTCCTATTCTAATCCTATTCTCTAGAATATTTTTCTTCCCCACTACCCTCCCCTTATTATGTAAGGACCCTTGCATATTTTTCACTACACCCGGGTCCTCATAGAGATGTAGTCGCCCTTGACCACTATTCGCCACACTCAAGAAATGCGACATGTTGCTTACGGGGACCGCCCTAGCATTAGTGCAATATCGTAGTGGATTCATCTCATAAGATTGACAAAGTTTTACGTTGATTGTTTTATAGGACCTAACGCAACCCTCGTCCTTTACCCGGGTTTGGGACCGGCTATACTAAGAAAAACTCAACATAGGCAGAGTTATATTAGTAATAAGAACAAATTATAAATGTAGAATAGCATAATCTTTCATTACATTCACCACTCTTTGCATTTCTTTCTTCTTTTGCACCAATCATCAACATCAATAGGGGTATAAGTTCCATTTATTGCTATTGTACTACAAAAATCAACAAATTGGCTCTTATTCTTCCCGATGGGAAAATCATTTTCATTGAATTTAACTTTTCCACAAGGAGTATTGCTTGATTGACCCCATGTTCCTATCATATATGTTGGCCCTCGGGTACGATTCTTCACTATTTCAACTCCAAGTTCATCATCTATGACCAATAAACACACCATGCATAAATCAAACAAAACAGAAACAAATAAACCAATATATTTTGTCATCACATTTAGTATATAAGTTTTAGATGTACCTGAGTCTGACGAGTCATGATTGTTTGTCATGTTAAAATGATTTTCTTCATGATGCTCATTTTTTTCAAGAAATAAATTTTTGGCAATTTTTTGTCTTTTAGTTCTCGTCATGCCTACATCAATACTCACAAATAATGGTAGAAGTTACACGATACGACAAAATATAAATAAGTTGAAAAATCAATGTACACATTTCTAACAACGCAACAATACACAAGGTTTTCACATATTAGAAATAATGATATAACAATGATTACTATAATTGTAAAAAATTACATGACAAAATCCTAATTATGGCTGGTGGACAATCTCAAATCCTTGAACACCCTCTTGAATCCAACTAATAACTTCATTCCCGATATCAACATGCATATTACAAGTTGTGCTTTGCAATTACCTTTCAATATCACACACGGGATCCATCTTATATTCATTCCCAGGTGATGTGCTAATAACGATATGCCATCAATTGTTGAGTGGGTCTTCTACATAAAAAACCTGTTATGCTTAGGAAGCAAGTATTTATGGCTTATTATGACGCTTTACATTTTCGAAATTGGCCAATTGAATCCAACCTCATCTTGCTTTAATCCTTTCCCTTTTGACACATAATCACATTCAAACAACACAATTGTACAGCCTTTTGTGTAATTGAACTCGATAATATTTGTCAAAATACCATAATAAGCAACGTCACTTGAAATTGGAATGTTGTTTCTAACACTTGTGAAACTTTATGTTGTTGCATTGACAACAACTCTAGTATTTTGAGTTTTCCTAATATGCTCCAACTCCCTTGTACGAAATTAGAATCCGTTGACAAGACATTTTTGGCATTGTCTCCCACAACATTTGGACCTTTTGAAGCAAGTTTCAAATCGATTGAGATGTTATTTCCCTCGGGCATTTGGATATGCTCCATATATAACGTATTGAAACAAATAATAGAAAATTTATAATTAAATTAAGAAAATAAGTAAATTCTTTATTGACTTACATTGTATGCAAGCCAATATGCAAAGTTTTCGCGATGTACAAGTCACTCAATGATATGTTTTCCAGCACGTGGGTTTTGTTCTTAAATCATTTTATAGTGCTGATTGCATACATAACCAGTATATTACATTTTAACAGCCTTTCATTAAACTTGAAAAATAAGTGTTATTTACGAATTCAATGTATGGCTGGACATGTTCACAATTAAAAAGCACATATTGATGAGCTTTTCTTAAAGTTTCACTATCAAATCGTATAGGATTTCCTACACCAGAAGGACGACTTTCAATTGAAATTATATCTAACTCACTATCATTGCTGCCATTCATATCTTCATTTTTGCTTAACTTGTTAAATTTTTGTTTCAACATAATTAGACAAGTATAGGGAACAAAAAGTCAAACATTTTTTAGCTAGATAACCCCGTGGAATATAACCTTTTGGACGACTTCTATTTCGAACTTAGGACTTCAATGTCCCTAGGCATCTAGACACATATATAAGCATATAAACTAGTTGGATAATTGAACTAAATGTTATATCAAATAGTATGCAAAGAGTTTTATATCATAGTATATGCACTTTTCAATAGGATACAACCAACAATAATGGATGGGTCCTCCTATTCTTGCCTCAGTGGCCAAATGAATAGATAGAAGCACCATGAAAAAATGATAGTGGCAAAATCCTTTCCAACTAGCAAAGTATGACACCAATCTCCTTTTCTAAATGAATATGTCTGCTGGATACAAAACTTTGAAGCAAAGTTTTCGAAAATATCTACTTAGTTTAATCAATGGTAAGTGCACCACAAAGTTTTCCTCAAAGCAATAGGCAAAAAATGTTGCATCAAGATGTGATTATCATGACTTTTTAGCCTAGAAATCTTTGGTGGTTTCAGTTGTATACAATTAGATATACTTGTTGCATATCCATCAGGCACTTTAACTCCTTTCAAAACCTTGCAAAATATTTCTTTTTCCTTCTTATCCATTATGAAGCAACAAAAAGGCAAATATATCCTACCATTTTCTTTCTGAATAGGGATGAAGATCAGATCTTATACCTATGTCAAGCAAGTCAGGGCGTGCTTTAAGATTGTCGTTAGTCTTTCCATCCATATTCAACAAGGTTGTAAGAATGCTCTCACAAATATTCTTCTCAATATGCATTACATCAAGATTATGACGAAGCATGTTATCTTTCTAATAAGGTAAATTAAAGAAAATACTTTTGTTTTTCCAATTGAACGGTAATTTTGGATAATCACAAACTAACTTCCCAAATTTGATTTTATAAATATCCAACTCACTCAAAATTGTTAATCTCATTAGTCTTCTAGGTGGTTTCCCATGTTCCTTAGTTCCATCAAAAGTTCTCGCATTTTTGCCAAAACAATGATTCATTTCCAAAAACTTGCGATGACTCATATAGCAATATTTCCCACAATTTTTCAGCCATCGCAAACAAGTATATTTATGGCATATGGGACATGCAAACTCTCATTTAGTGCTCCAACCTTATAGCATTGTATAACCTAGAAAGTCAGTGATTGTTCACAATAATGTCGCACGTAACTAAAAGTTCTCTTTAGAAGATGCATCACATGTGTTCACCCCAACATCCTACAAATCCTTAAGTTCTGTCTGCTATTAAAGGTTGCAAATAAATATCAGTATTGTTACCTAGATCAGATGGTTATTGATAACATAAATTATGGTTGCTTCATGCACATCCAAGGAGGTAAACCAACCAGGTCCTATGAGCAACAATCATAGTTTTGAATGGATTAAACCCACCAGATGCTAATCCAATCTTACATTCCAAGATCATTTGCGAATGCTGAATGCTAATGGTCAAAGTTTTGCCACATTGGAGAATCAGCAGGATTTCTCAGGCAACCATCTTTAGTGTGACCGTATAAATGCCATCTCATGTCCTTGGTAGTTTTGGAAGACATAAACAGTCGTTGTAACTTGGGTTTCAAGGGAAAATGCCACATTACTTTGTGAGCTACTTTTTTCTTCTCACCAGTCTGATCAATTTTTAGATAGGACCTATCTAAGTTCTTTACTGTTTCATATTGGGTTCTTCTAGCATCTTTTCCTCAGTACAAAGTACAATTTTTAGGACAAGTATCATACTTTTCACAACCAAGTCCTAATTCCTTCATTAGATTATCAGCTTCATAATAGTTCTTAGGCAACCCACTCATGGCATCTAGAAATGTTTCTTTCAATAAATGAAGAAGCATATTGAAAACTTTGTTGTTTAATTTACCCATGAATTTTAGGTGGAGTAATCGAATTAGAAAAAATAGTTTTGAGAATTTCTTGCATCCAAGATACAGTTCTTGTGAAGACTCATTGATTGACTTATAAAATTTTTCACCCTCTACATTAGGCAATTGATTTTCACAATCAGTTCTATCGACCATAGAATGATCATCTTGGTGATTCCTAATGCATCATGAATCAAACCACACATGTCATCAGAAATATTTGACTCTCTATTTGGTCCATTTGGGCTTTCATGGGAATAAGGAACCGATCTCGCACTTGAATACAAAAATTCTCCATGAGCAAACCAATGGGTGTATCCTTTCAAGAACATAAACTTTCAAATGGATTTTTGCTTCATCTCTAGTCACTCATATACCACACTTGCATTCAAAACAAGGACATGCGATTAGCCCACCAATGCTTGAATGTTCAAATGGATTATCTAAGAATTTCTAAAAACTTTCCCAATATTCTTGGCTCAGTACCCAAGTTTTATCTATATCTAAAAATTATGATACAAATCAAAGCACATTAAAAATAAAAACTTAATATAAGACTAGATAAAATTTTAGCTTAAACTATATTGTACAAGAACTAACACTTGCATGCTTTTCTATTAAAAAAAACAAACGAACAATACTTGCATGCTTTATTCTTCTTAAACCATTCACTGATCCACAAAGTTAACATGATGAAAAATATGACTTTCAAAAAAAATTAATACCACTACTTAATTCAAAATTGTAGCTTCAACAATGCTCAAAAGATGTAAAATGAAAATGCAGATAAATAAACATTGACCAAACACACATTGTCTGATTAATATAAAAATCACTTGAAGGCTAATACACTATTAGATTTAGCAAAATAAATAGAGTTTATACACATGTATTCTAAAAATTCAAGCTAATTTCACTGTATATCTATATGTGTTGGTGTATCTAACATATTCAAGTGGTTTATCTAAAGGAAAATGGATCAAAAAGTAGATCAACTAACAAACTCAGGCATGACCTTAATCTCTGAGGCACGTTTAGCTTCCAATTTTTCCTCTTTTAGTAGCTCTGTATAAAATTCATAAGCAAATGAACAAAGTAGTGCCTGCAATAAAAAATAAAAAAAAAAAAACTACCATTTTAAAAGTTCTTCAATTTAAGAAGTTGCAGACGAATTCCCAATCTAATAAAATGCAATGCAACAAATATCTATTTCAAAATTCCTCTATAGATATGTACCAAAGAAAACAAATAAGTTCTCCTTCTAACATAAGATTTAATTTGAATGTGTCATTAGAAAGTTACCAGTTATATAATCTAATAAAAAATGAAGAGAAGTAAAAGTAGTACTATGAGATTATTCCCTAATCATCACAATGACAAACATGTCCAAAAACTAGCGGATAGGAATAAGGAGATCAAGCTTGAAAAAAGTAGTTGAAATATTTAAAAATAAGTGAAAAGGAGAAAATAAATCATACTTTGATTATGAAAAAGTATAGTATGAGTATGATTTCTGTAGTAAATGGTAATTAATCATCAAAATATTACCTTGATCAAGTTAACTGTTACCATAACAGTCACAAGAAAATAATTAAAATATTTCATAACAAGAATGACACCATTTTAGGGAAAGATTTTGGGGGAAAAGATTTTCAGCAAATATTTGGGATTTTAGCTCTGGCACTCTCAGTTAGTGCCAAAGTTTCATTTTTATTAAAAAAAAAAAATTTATATGAAACCGATTGGCTTGAGCTTTGACCACATTATATTTAAACTAGCTCCACCACTTAACGCGTCGTCCCACACATTAGATTATATTTTTGTTGCAGCTCTTTTTAAGCATGATGATATATAATTAATGAAGAGGAACAAAGGTACAGGTCAAAGAGCACTGAACTTTTGATGAAAATTAACAAGAGAATCTTTAACATGGTGCTTCTTACTAAATGGATTTTTCACTAGTTTCTCATAATTGATTAATTATATCAAAAGATAAGAAAGGGTCAATGTTTCTCAAATAAGGAAAGATGTAATTGGAATATTAGACACGGAAATGGTCGTTTTAGTGAAAGCAAGTTTTGACATTGACAAAAAACTACCATGTCTAGACTAGAGACTTTGTCATGTATCCATCACAAGTTCATTTTCTCTATCACTTCATACCAAGAATAAATAATTTTAGGTGCGTTAATAACCATAAAAAATTGACAAAAACTAGCTCCATTCCACTCATCCTTTTTCTAGCATTTTGGCTCTCTAATGATAGAAGCAATTTACCATTCACAAATTAATATAATTTTTTTCTTTAGGACAATTGGACCAATATATATATTTTTTAGGTAATTGCTCCAAAATCTACTTTTAAGCAATTGCTCTAATTAATATTCTAGTATAACAAATGCAATCAAGCAAAACTAATGCAAAGACAATACCTACTAGATATATATAGCTTGATAAAGTCAACACTCATCAGGCTTACACATGAATACGTGATCCAGCATGCAAATATGTAAGGCCTTACATCATTTTGCATCTCTTAACTTATACAGAATTCTTATTTTGTACCCTATATTTATTTTTTTGGATATATTGCACATTTAACTCTCAAATTTTGCTATTTTAGTCTAATTTTTAGCGTTATTACCAAAGTTAACGAAGATTAAGTAAGTGCACATCACGCACTTGCTTGGAGGTATTACACCAAAGGCAGTAGTCATGGCTAATTCCATTTTGCACCCCTAACTTATCATTAATTCTTACTTTGCACCCCAATTCTAAAGTTTGGATACATTGCACCCCTTAACTCTTAGATTTGTCCCACACTTTGGTATAATATTTATTAGTGTCAAAAATTTAGTGAATGTTTAATTTTAGGTATGTGGTGTACACGGTTGGAACATCCGTTAACTTTGGTAACGTTGTTAAAAATTTGATTGAAATATTCAAATCTAAGAGTTCAATATGCAATATGTCTAAAAAATAAATATAGGGTACAAAGTGAGAATCGGGTACAAAGTGGAATAAGCCCATGTATAAAGAAGAAAGCAAAAAGAAGTGCAAGCTTTATAGTTTCAACTATAATCAGTCCTCCAAGAGTTAGTAGTATAGTTTTTGTGCTTGAATTTAATACTCGTACATCAGCCACAAGATCATAACTTCTGAAAATTCTATAATCTCTTTAGGAACATCCCATTATCATTTAAAAACTTGTATAATTAGTGCTCATTTTCTAGTGGAGAACATCTAGAATGGAAATCTAAAAATAACAAAGAATATGATGCAAAAAAGTCAATAAAATATGATCTAGAAGAATAAAATAGAAAGCACAAAATTGAACCAACAAAATTCAAGCATATGATCATTTGACTAAAAAGGTACAATAGATAATAAGGACAAATACATTATATTCTCTTCCGTGTTCCTTAAGTTTTTACACATTGTTGACACAAATTTAGTCTTTTGACTTTAAAAGTACTCCGCTAATAAAAAAACTCATTAAACAAATTATTGGATAGAATATAAGTCAATATGAATTTGGTATTAGAAGTTATAACTACAAAATTGAACAAGGCTAATGCCCTTCATGCCAAACATGTGGCTTCTGTATCATATAACAATCCTTTTTCTACTTTATTTTCTACTCTACTTCTAGTGTTGTTTATCATAAATCTAGGTTTCTGTTGGGAAGATTACAATGGATTCACATAGAATTAACAAAAAATCTATTCCTTTCTCATTTCAAGCAAGACCTTAATAATATTGATTTACAATATATCATGAAGCAAGACCTTCTTGGATACAAAATAAAGTTGTGGGTTCAAAATTTCTCAAGTCAAATTGTATGACAAGCAGCCTATCAAACTAGATCAAGAACTTTCCAAGCTAAAAACAAGCAGGCCTTTTATAACTTAGAAAATTTGAAGCTAAAAACAAGAAAATCTAAAACTAAAACCAAGCATGCCAGTTATAACACATATCAATAATATATATCAAATCCACTTGATTCAAACTGTTTCAATTCACTTCAGCCACAAAAATGAGAAAGCCACAAAAATGAGAAAGAACAAAGATACGCTCAAGCCTCATAGGGATACAAATTATCAACATACCAAAATCAAAACCAAAAATACCAAAAAACCAAAATTGAAAAACAAAAATGAAGAAAGAGAAACCAAAAGAACAGAAACAACCCCGATTAAAACAAAACAAAAATGAAAAAGTACAAATTGCCTAGGCAAAATGAATTACCAAAACCAAAAAAAAGGAGCACAAACTTTCCCACGAAGTCCTTATCATAGTAATCTTCTAGTCGAAGTCACGCTCTACCTCGGTGAAATTATGTGTGGCAATTTGTGCATGAAATTTGGCAAAAATTAGGGGAAGAGAGACTTCAATCGAGGTTGAGAAGGGATGGGTTCGAGGCATAGGAGATAGAGTGGAAGGAATGATAGGGTTAGAAATTGGGAAAGCTTTTGAGAGGGAGACATTTTGGGCGAAAGTTTTAGCATGTTTTTGGGATTTTAGCTTAGCAGCCTTTTTTGGCACCAAATTCTAGTCTACTTTTTTCCTTTTGCTTTTTCAAATCACATCAAAGAATTAAGCGATGTCATCTTATATTTTTATATTTTATGTAAAAAGAAAATTGGAGTGCTCAAGAGGCATAATAAATTAAGTGCCTTCAGAACAACTTTCAGAAGCATTTTTTGTCAAAATGCCTCAATATGTGTGTCACGAAAGGGCAAAATTGTTGTAGTGACTAGAGAGTTGGAAGCTCAAGCTATAATTCTATAGCAAACATTGTGATCGGCAACAAGCTTGGAATGGTTCTTATTGGCATATAACTTAATTAAATATTATCATGCCAAACTCAATCCGACCAAAGAAAAAGTTATTGTGCATGATTGCAGATAATGAAAGTCATTCCAACAAAAGTGCTTCTACAACTTTGACAAGCTTCAAAACGTGTCACAGCTGATGCAATTTATTGAGTTTGAAGATTCACCCCCAAAAACAAATGATGAAAAACAACAATTAGTCTAAAAGACTTGCCGAAATGTTCAAGAGGTCAGAGAGTTAGAGAGAGTAGAACATTGATCCTATGGGATCGATGGCCATAAATGAGCGTGACGAGCTTCGATATGCTCAAGTTGTCTAAATCCAAAACAGAGGAATAACATATTTATGATTGGTGGCCCAAAATAGAGGTATAATATTGATTACGATCATTGGATCAAAATAGAGGCATAACATCGTTAAGATCGATGGAGATCGAAAGAGAGTAGAACATCGATCCTATAGGATCAGTGGCCATCGTTGAGCATAAAAACTTGATTTATTTTGCCGATGAGCTAAAGAGGTCAAATCAAAATAGGGGCAAAACATCAATCACTATCGGTGGCCCAAAATAGAGGCACAATAACGATTAAGATCAGTGACCCAAAAAAGAAGCCTTGACCCCAAAAATAATACAAAAGAGGCTATGAACTCTAAATGAAATTTAAGAGTCCTACGAGATCAAAAATGAAAAAGTGAGAGAAAGTGATGAAAAAATGGTCCAGTTCGGACATGAACAAATAAACAAGGTCAATAAGCTAAAGAACTCTGTGAACCAAACAAAATTCAACAATTGGGGAATTAAAGAGCTTATCCTGGAACTAACAAACAAAGAACGTGGTTAATTCCAAAAGTTGAATCATCATTGATAAAAAGATTAGAAGCTTGAGGACTACTAGAGAATAAAGAACATGGTCGGCTAACTCAGATCGATGTCGATACAGACCCAACCAAGGGGACTAGTAATGATATACAGATTAGCACAATGATTAATGCATTGACACGTGCCTGTTGCTAATATGGCTCATTAAGGGCAAATATGTAATGAGCATACAGTAGGTCGAATTTCACATGGACTCGACTCGACTTGATTAAGGTCAGTTCAAGCAACGGAGGTTGAACCCGTGGTCCTCCTGACTAAACATCTATAAATATGAGGGTTACCTCTCTATTGTAAGGTCCCCAATTCATTCATATTAAATCAACTTTAAGCAAACTTTCTCTTTATAAAACACTGCATCCCCTCTCTAAGCATGTTGCATTCCTCAGTTAGCATGTTTAGTCAAACCTTGGCAGTCATCCGATTGACATAAATAGAGAACTAATCCTAGATTAACTTTGAAGCTAATTTACAAAATTACACTTAATGAGCTGGTAATTACATGTCATGTGGACTTAGATTATTAGAGAGCTATTTTTCGTATCATCAAAGTGGAGGAGGGAGAGAAGGCAGGACAGAAATGAAAGAAGAAAGGGAAGAAGGAGGGAGATACAGGAATGAGAAAGAAAAAGAGTAGGGGTTGCATAGTGTTCGGTAGAATATTGATTAGGTTTTCAAAAACAATGAACAAGTAATAAAAACCTTAATGATTCTAATCAACTCCCACACACTTCAAGTATATGAGGTGAATTTGTATATAAAATGAATAAGGATCGTTCCCACGAGAACTATTGGAACAATTACTAGGTTCACAAGCCTATTTACTAGTTAGACGAAATAATCAGGAGTTTTTAGCTAACTTTGAATTAAATTTAAGCACAAGAATGTAATATTCTAACTCGACGGAAAGCAATTAAATATAGTTAGCTAAAACCCTAAATCAATTTATCCTACTTGCGAGAATTCAATCAAGAACAAGAAATTAAATTAATCTACTCTATAAAAGCCATTAAAAGCGATGAAATAAAACCCTAACTACTAAACTATGGAAGCAATTGAGAATGTAAAGGCAATAAAACAAGAATGATAATTATAGAACAAGAACGGAATGAAAACAAAATTTAAATTGCATAAAATTAAATCACACTTAGTAATTGCTGCAAAAATTAATGTTGATGATTGGCAAATCATGAATTCTTGACAAGAGAACAAAATTTGAGCTTGACCATTTGGGAAAATCTACCCTACGACTAAATTATCGATCTAACTATTGAAAACCTAAGAAACAAATGATGGCTGATGATTATAATGATTTCTTTCCCTTCTCTTGGTGTATTTATAGATGTTTTTAAGCTTTTGGGGTTTTGGAATGATAACTACATATTTTTTAGTGTAACCAGGACCACAGGAGAACTTTTCTTGAAAAATAAGCAACATTGTGTGACTTATCCAACGATCGGCACCTGGTGCAATGCCCAGAATGCTAAGATTGTCCTTTTGGAATTGGTGCCTAGGAATTGCGAGTTCTAGCAGCTTCTTTTTCACTTCTTCTTCAATTTTAACATTGATACAAGCTAAATTTGGAAAATCGCAAAGCATAAAAGTTGTAGCTCTATGTCATATCTTTCCGAAACATCTTCAATCACTCCAAATTCGGACTCAAATAGCAAATTTATGCTCCATCTATGAAACTGTATTAGAATCGTTTCTCGCCGATGCATGTTATTCTCCTCCAATTTCGTGATCAATTTTGACTCTTTCTTCACTCAAACCCTACAAAACTCAAAATAAACTATTTAGCTAATAATTACTCAATGCTTGCTTATACATCACCAAAAAATGAGGTAAATGATACATAAAATATACGACATTTACGAGCTTGTCAACTACTCCACACTTAGTTTTTGATCGTCCTCGAGCGAAACATAGAAATAAATCACAAACATACTAAAAACATTTCATCAGTCATCCACATGAATAACCAAGAACCAAACCATCATAAGGAAAATAGTCAAATGATAATAAATCCCCATACATGAATTCGAGTGTATGTGTTGCATAGCCATACAAAAATAACTTTTAGGACACTCATATCAAATCATGCAAATCCGTTGAATTTTTCTAAACACTCCATAGCTTACTCTTCTTACCGATTTCTCCACTAATGTAGACAACTGATTCAACTTAAATTAAGTAGGGCTTTTAACTTGTAACGTAAGGCTAGGGTCTTGGCTAACAAAAAAAGGGAAAAAGGGTAAACAAATAAGAGAAATATTTTTAAATTAATATGTGCCTCATTAACATAAAATTCTTTTTGAAAATCAAAACACCCATCTTTCAAAGAAGTAACCCCACGCTTAATTCTCCGTACACCCATAAAAATTTTGTGCAACAAACAAAATAAAATCCTACTTTTTCAATTTCAATCCTTCTCGCCAACACTTTGAAAACATATCTCTCCCTTTTTTCTTCTTCTTTTTCTATTCCCCAAAACGGATACCAGTGGTAGAAACTACCCACAAAAAATATGTACGTAAGGACCAGTGATTGGCACTACCTGCTAACACTCCAATCTAGGTGCCAGTGATGGGCACCACCTGCAATACTCCAATGAAGGTGCCAGTGATGGGCACCACCTGCTATGGTCAACAAAAATAAACAAAAAATTAAACACCCTACATCTTAAACTGTACACCATTCATTCTAACATTCTCATACAACTACCTTCCATCCTTATATCCCCTTAACAATTAATATGGCATTAAAGCTCTGGAGAGACATTTAGAATAGTTCACAAAGGCAGATAAAAAATTAGTTGGAACAAAAATGAATGGTGCTTCTCTCCATTCAAAACAAATTAAGGCTCAAATAGGGTTCTAGGGATAAATTTTATAGTAATGGTTGGCTTGAAAAGCTCAAACGTCCAAAGAAATGCCTAACTTCATCTTTAAATCAAATCAAATTATCTAAAATTTTGCCTCGAAAATGTAATAAAGCAATATAAGTGAATCTACATAATTATCTCTTAGTACCAAAAATCTATAACACTATATGGCTATTGGTGCTCAAAAAATAGAAATTATGCTAGGAAAATATTAACACCAACTACCCTCTTCATGACAACTTAGCTAAAAAATAATCGAGTAGAAAATCAAAGGAACATGCTCTTTCTAAGTAATTTATGAACAAAATTTTCAAAAATTTGAAACGCTCTCAAATCAAAAGCTAAGCTATAAAAGAAAAAATTGAAAAAAATGAACAAACAAACCTCCAAACAAATAGAAATTAAGAAAACTCCCCGCCCCACACTTAGAGAATAGCATTGTCTCTAATGCAAAAATAAAGAGTAAAAAGGGAAAAATTAAGGTTCTCTGCCAAAGAAGAATATTTGGTGCCGTTTATATTGAACTAAATACCCTTGAGTCGAAGTGGAAAACATCAATCACTAAAACAAAAAACAAAACATAAAAATACTTAAAATAGTAAGAAACAAATTAACCAAGGAACTAAATATTTCTCCAGCCAAGAAAGATATCCTAACCCTTTATGGGTATACAAACTAAAGCAATAAAAGAAAACACAAAAGGGTACAATTAAACTAAAATACAAGAAAATAGGAAAAATCAAAACTATGATCAATCTTCATCGTCTAGGGCCAATTCCTGAGGAAAAAGAGGAAGTGAGAGGTTAGAAATGTCGATAGACTCTCCCCATGCTTCCTAGCCAGTTGCCGAGCCTCCATTGTTTGTTGCCACATATGCTGGTACATGATATATGCATCAAATCACATGCCGCATATGTTGTTGCTCTTGTAAAATCTACTGGAGGAGCTCCTCTTGAGTCCTTAGCTCGCCTTCAATGGCTTGTGGTTCAAAAGTAAAAGCATGGGAGTGTGTCCTCCTCATAGGTGGCTTGACAACCCCCTCCATCACAAGTGGTTTCCCAACCTTCAATCGTTCCTCAGCCGTATCCATAGGCAACCTTGCCCCTAAACACAAAGCTGTAATCAAATGCAAACACCATAGCCCAGATTGCTTGGTAGTCACTGAATGACAGATTTCATTGTGAATAAACTGGCCAACATCAATGGAATTCCCAATGGCGATACAATACAACAGTTTAGCACGTTCCATAGTAACATCTGAAGATGACTTACAAGGAGAAGTCAGTCACAAACAAACTTAAACCATATATTTGCCATTCAGTTTTGAGCCTGTTAAAAGTTAAATGTTGAGCTACATCCCCAGTAGTTCTAAAGGCCCATTCTACCCCTCCATCGCATAGGACACTAGTACTTGTATTAAGCTCCTTGTTGGCATCTCGAATCTCAGGCCATTAATTTCTTCGGACTCGATTTATCTTCAAAAGCTGGTTAATCACATTTGCTGAGATATCCACCTATTACCCCCCCTCATGTACACCCATTGGGCACCATAATTTGCCAAATTAGAGTAGAATTCTTTTACCACAAGTAATATGGCATCAATAGGTATGACAACGAAGTGGTTCCATCCATGTTGTCTTATGACTTGGCGAAGTTACAGAACCCACACGGTGGTATATATATACCTTTTTCTATAATTGCTGCCCACTTTGATATGTCATTTTCATATTTTCTATGGGAAGCCACATTTAGAAATTGGCCCGATACTGCAGGTTGCTGGGGTTGCTGTTCTTCCTGTTGTGGGTCTGAAATGATGATGATGTAGGAGCCTTGCCCTTCGCTTGGTCACGTGTATGCCCCAAACGTACAAGAGTTACTTGTTAGAATAACTACAATCCCACACTTATGTGATTCTACAATTACAATTAATAACCCAGCCTATACACTCAAAACTGAATCACAAGATTAGTGTCGTTCTGAGTAACCCAAAATTAATGGAGTCATCCCAAGGCCGAATAGTCAAAATATGAAAAATATCACTCTATAATTATGAAAGACACCATTGGATGAAAATTCATGCCAAGAATTTTAACATATTCACTCATTGAGCCATTTTGACAAATACTTGGCATGCATACTCTAGTAACTCCACAATCTGAAAAAATATTGATCCAATTACTTAGTACTAACCAGCATACACCACTATGGATATCCAAAATGCAATTCATAATCATAATTATGCCACAAAATCATGTATTGTATGTTTGAATATAAACTCAAGTTACAATTAGAAAATAACAAAATTCCGAGAAAAAGTATATGAAAAACATCACAAACCAAAACTATGACTATATTATCACATAATTGATGTAATTGGAATGATAGGAAAAAAATTCCTATATAAAATCAATCCAAACATTTTATCAAATACATGGTGTGCATTAAAATAATTCAACTTTTTGAACAAAAATTCACATAAAAAATCATCCTACACAACATAAAGACTCAAATTCTAGCATAATGTATAAAAATTAAACAACCTAGAATCAATTAAGCATGGAAAATTGGACCTTTAATGATATGCAAGAAAAATCCATAAAATGAACAAAATTAAGAAAGATAGAAAAATCATACCTTTGATGATGTAAAAGTTGTGTGTGTGAAATTTTGATGAATATATGATGATGAAATTAATTGGGGAGTGCGAAATTTGGGGGTGGAAGAAGTTTTTTATTTTTGTTTTCATCTACAGGAAGAAGATTGAAAAATATAAGAAGAAAAAGCATACACGAAAGGATAAATAACCCTTCTGATTGTTATCATGCCTATGCGCCGCAATTTTCCAGTGCCTAGGCACGCAATCTAGTAGGGTTGTTCTACATTTCTGGTTGTGGTGCTGCAACGCCCAAGCGCGATGACCAGAATGGTCAAACTAGTCCAAGTGCTTAATTTTCCAATCCACAAACTTAAAGCGCACCTCCCTTGACCCTAAAACTCACTTTCTTCAACTTTTTTACCACAAATTAATTTAATGCATACATAAAAGACACAAAAGCAAGAAAAACAAAACAAAAACATAAGAACAAAATATCAAAAAAGAACGTGGGTTGCCTCCTATGTAGTTCCCTTATTTATAGTCTTAGGCTCGACTTTGGCTCGTTTGATCAATGTTGGCAAGGTGGACAGTTTCCCACCCCTCATAAATAATCCCACTGTAGTAGCGCTTCATCCGTTGGCCATTAACCTTGAAATTGCCTTGACTTTTTTTGAGTTCCACCGCACCATATGAGAATATTTGCACTACTTCAAATGGCCCGCAGTCCATCTTGACTTCAATTTTTCGAGAAACAACTTAAGCACGGAATTGTATAATAAAACCATGTCCTCGGTCTTCAAGTTCTTTTCAAGAATATGTTCGTCATGCCAGTTCTCTCCTTGTACAGTCATGATTTTCATAGGCTTTTCTACGGATCTCATCTAGCTCATTTAAATCGAGAAGACTCTTTTCACCGACCTCCTTTAGGTTATAATTGAGATTTTTGATCGCCCAATATGCCTTGTGCTCAATTTCAACTGGAAGATGGCAAGCTTTACCGTAAACCAATCAGTAAGGAGACATCTCAATTGGGGTCTTGAAGGCAGTCCTGTATGCCCAAAGCACATCATCTGGCTTCTTAAACCAAATCTTCCTTAATGAGTTTACAATCTTTTAAAGTATGCGCTTCAACTATTGATTTGAAATCTCTACTTGCCCAGAAGTTTGCGGGTGGTATGGTAAGGCAATTTTTCAAGTGACTCCATGTTTAGATAAGACGGATTCGAACGATTGCTGAAAGAATTTCTAAAATTTGATCCTCTATCACTTATAATAGCCCGCAGAACACCAAATTGTGAGAAAATATTTTTCCTCACAAAATTAGCCACTACCGGCTTCAACCCACTTGGACACATAATCCACCGCCCTAAGGATGTATTTATTATTGTACGACGATGGAAAAGGGCCCATAAAATCAATACATCATACGTCAAAAATCTCAAAACTAGAATGTTTTACAATGGCATTTCATATTTTCTGGACAAATTTCCTACACGTTGACATTGATCACATTGGGTTACAAAATCTCTTGCATCACGAAACAATGTTGGCTAGAACAATCCAGTTTGCAACACCTTTGCAGCCATCCTTTGTGAGCCGTGATGTCCCCCTACTTGTTAAGAGTGGCAATGAAATAAGACACTTTGTACCTTATTCTCCAGAATGCACTTCCGGATTACTTGATTCTTACACCGATAATAGAGGTAGGGGTCATCCCAAATATAGTACTTCATTTCTGAAAGACTAGAGAATAAAATTTCTTTCTTTGATTTACTTCCATGGTGGATGGAATGATCTTGGCAACTAAGAAATTGACAATATCCGTGTACCAAGGTGCTCTATCCTCCATTCTCATCAAATGCTCTTCCGAAAATGTCTCATTTATGGGCACTTCATCACCCTTCCTTGCTATAGGTCCCTCAAGTCATGAAAGGTGATCCACCACAGTATTTTCTGCTCATTTTTTGTCTACCACTTCCCAGTCAAATTCCTTGCTAGGTTTAGCATCATGTTTGGTCAATAGGTATTTAAGGGCTGAATGATCAGTATAAACTATTACCTTATTACCTATCAAATATGACCTAAACTTATCAAATGCAAAAACTACTACCAAAAATTCTTTTTTGGTGGTAGAGTTATTCATTTGTGTTTCATTAAATATTCAACTGGCATAACACACAATATGCAATACCTTTTTTTATTTATTTTTGACACAATGTCGTACCCACGACATAGTCACTTGTATGACACATCAATTCTAATTCGAATGGTAAATTCCAGTTTGGCGCTACTATCACGGGTGCGGTAATCAAAGCTTCTTTTAATTTATTGAATGCAAACAAACATTTATCATGAAAAATTAAAGGCACATTTTTTTGCAATAAAGTACATAAAGGGAGAGAAGTCAAACAAAATTTTTTAATGAAACACCGGTAAAAATCAGCATGACCAAGAAAACTCCTCACTCCCTTCACATTCGGGAGATGTGGTAATTTTTCAATGATTTCTACCTTTTATCTACCTCTATGCCCTTAGATGAAATACGATGGCCTAAAAAAATCCCTTCTTGACCATAAAATGACACTTTTCCCAGTTAAGTGCCAAGTTCGAAACCTCACATCTTTCCAATGCACATGCAAGATTATTTAAACATGAATCAAAAGAGTGACCGAACACAATAAAATCATCCATAAAAATGTCAATAAACTTCTCAATCATATCATGAAAGATAGCAAACATGCATCTCTGAAAAGTACTAAGAGCATATAACTACATAAACCAAAAGACTTGCACCTATATGCAAATGTGCCATATGGACAAGTAAAAGTAGTTTTCTCTTGATATTCAGGGCCTATGGCAATTTGAAAATACCTGAATAATCGTCGAAAAAGCAATAAAATGCATGTCCAAATAATCTTTCAAGCATTTGATCAATGAAGGGTAAAGAAAAATGGTTTTTCCTAGTGGATTCGTTAAGTTTTCTATAGTCGATGCACATCTGCCACACCATTACTAATCTGGAGGGAATTAATTCATTCTTTTCATTACAACCACAGTCATCTCCTCTTTCTTTGGCACTACTTGCGTTAGGCTAACCCACTCACTATCACTGATGGGATATATAATCCCGGCATCTAACAATTTTAAAACTTCCTTTCTAACTACCATTTTTAAAGTTGGATTCAACCGCCTTTGAGGTTATCTAATAGGCTTATAGGTGTCTTTATGCATGCAAACAGTGGGACTTGTGCCTTTTATATGCTCTATGTAAATATCTGGCTTCACGATGTTTCTTCAACACAAATATTAATTTACCCAATTCAATATCAGAAAGAGAAGCATTGACAATGACTAGATATGTATCATTCTCTCCTAGAAAAACAATTTGAAATGAGAAAACAATGCTTTGAGCTCAACCTTGGGGGGTTCGTTGGTTGGATACCCTCTTTTACCTTTATTCCTCAGCTTGCTCTCCTCAATTGCTTTTTCCAGCTCATCATCCATCATGCTGTCTTTGTTGCTGGCTTTCACCTCCTTTTCATAGATGTTGTTCGTGTCTTCGGTCTCCTCTTTCATGGATTCCCTACAAAAATCATTAACGAAATCATTAATAATATCTATACTCATAACATCATCATATTCAACTGGAAATTTAAAAGAATCAAAAACATTAAAATAAACAATATCATCATTGACTCTAAATTGCAGGTTTCCTGCTTGGACATCAATGATGGCTCACCCGATGGCCAAGAAAGGTCTTCCTAATATGAGCAGGGTTACCCATGTCTTCTTCCATACCAAGCACGATGAAATCTGCTGGTAGAAATATTTTCCCAACTTTGACAATAAGATGTTCACCTATTCCTACCGGTTGCCTCATACTTCTATTGGCAAATTAAAGAATGATGTTTGTTGGCTTCAATCCTCCTCCATTCAACCTCTTGAAAGTGGAGCGATGCATGAGGTTGATAGTGCTATTTAATTGCTCTATCATGTAAAGAAAAAGTAAATGCTCTCATCCGGATACAATCGGGGTGGACTCCATTGTACCAAAATATATCAATGACCTCCTCAAATCTAATTAAGTGCTGATAAAGATCTTCATTTGGTCCTCCTCCAAACATGTGTTTGGAGCATTTGTACCAGTGCAGGCTCGATTTCAAAGTTATTCGCTTGAATAGGCAGCCGAGCAATGCTAGAACTCGCCTCCTCAAAATTAGGTATGGCATAATCTCTAAGATGGCGGGGGTTAGCGTTAGCATTAACCAATTTGCTATTGTTTCCTACAGAACCTTTTCTTGTTCATTTACAACGCGATTTGAATTCTTCATTAGATGGTCGTAATGGTTTGAATCTTGTCATCTACAGTTTATACTTATCATACATTCAATCTCAAAGTCAATACGATGAAGTGGTTGATTGGATGAACGAATATCTTCCATAAATGAAAAGAAAAGAAAATCAGAGATCAAATATCAAAGACTAAATCCAAACGAACTTGAGAGAACAAGAAAAAACTGTAAATAAATAACAAAAATAAAAAGTCTAATCTAGTAAGACTCACTACACCTAAAACTATTGTTACCAAACAAAAATAGTCCCCCGCAACGGCACCAAAAAACTTGTTCGGTAGAATATTGATTTGGTTTTCGAAAACAATGACAAGTGATAAAAACTTAATTATCCTAATCAACTCTCACACACTCGCAAGTGTACGAGGTGAGTTTGTATATAGGATGAGTGAGGATCGTTCCCACGAGTACTATTGAAACAATTACTAGGTTCACAAGCCTATTTACTAGTTAGATGAAATAATCAGGAGTTTTTAACTAACTTTAAACAAAATTTAAGAACAAGAAATTAAAATAAAGACAAGAATATAATATTCTAACCCTACGGAGAGCAATTAAATATAGTTAACTAAAACCCTAATTCAATTTACCCTACATGCAGGAATTTAATCAAGCATAAGAAATTATATTCATCTACTCTACAAATGCAATTAAAAGCGATGAAATAAAACCCTAACTACTAAACTACAGAAGCAATTGAGAATTTAAAGACAATAAAACAAGAATGATAATTAAAGAGTAAGAACTGAATGAAAACAAAATTTGAATTGCATAAAAATAAATAAAACTCAGTAATTGCAGCAAAAATCAATGTTGATGATCAGCAAATCTTGAATTATTGACAAGATAACAAAATTTGAACTTCAGCGTTTGAGAAAATCTACCCTAGGGATAAATTATTGATCTTACTATTGAAAAACTAAGAAACTAATGATGGCTAATGATGTGTATTATAATAATTTCCTCCATTTCTCTTGATGTATTTATAGATATTTTTAAGGTTTTGGGCTCATTGATAAGCTCACACTTTTCCATGTAACCGGGCCCACAGGAGGACTTTTCTTGCAAAATAAGCAACCTTGTGTGACTTATCGAATGATCGGTGCCTGGGCACTGCACTTTTGTAGTGCTTGGGCACTGTTTCTAGAATGCTGAGATCGTTCTTCTGGAATTGGCACCTGGGCTCTGCAATTTTGCAGTGCCTGGGCACGAGTTCCAACTACTTCTTTTTCATTTCGTATTCAATTTTAACCATGATACATGCCAAATTTAAACTCAAGACATGAATGCTGTAGCTCTATGTATTCTCTTCCCAAAACATCATGAATCACCCAAATTGGAGCCTGGATAAGAATGTTAAGGTCAAGCTACCAAACTGTATCAGAATTGCTCCTTGCCAGTGCGCGTCACTTCCATTTTTGCAATTCTCCTCTAATTTTGTGATTGATATTAATTTTGACTCTTTCTTCACTCAAACTTTACAAAACTCAAAATAAACCATTTTACTTCATAATTACTCAATTATTGCTTATACATCACCAAAAAATGAGGCAAACGATACATAAAATGTACGACTTTTACGAACTTGTCACATAGAAGGAAAAAGGGAGGGGGAAGGAGGAGGGAGTTGTATGGATGAGAAGGAGGATGAGGGGCCTGCGGGAAAGGGAAAGGGGAGGATAAGAGGCTAAGAGGGAAAGGCTTTGAGGAAGGGAGGAGAGGAGGATGCTATGGGGAAAGGAAGGGAAAGAGAAGGGGAAAAGGCTGTGGGACTGGGGGAGGGGGCGACAATGGCACCGAAAAGAAGGGGATGAGATTATTATCGCTTGAAAGAGCTTGAGGAAGAGTGAGTCCCAATATAAGGCCATTAACTCTCCATCTAATTACTGAGTTTTACTATTTGTAATGGGTACCATAAATCACCCTTTTTCATATGAATTCGAAGATACATTAAACTCTTCTTAGATGTTAAACAATATAAATTTAAGTTGAAGAAACTTAATTTTTTAGTAACAAAATTTTTACATTTTTTTGAGTAATTTTTTTATGAAATATTAACTTAAAATAAATTAAAATGCATTGTTATAACATGTTTTGAAAGATCTTACGATCATACTTATAATTTGATTCTGTCATCTTCAAAATGATCGAACATAGAATTCGATTTTGAAAACATGCGTGAAATGTTACCTGCATTATTTTGCCTTTCATGGGCAGTATTGAGCTACAACTTTTGTCTGGCTTGACTTTCATGGTTGGAATCGATGTCCTTAAACATCCACCAATTCTGAATCAAGAGAAAGTGTGGTTTCTATTTTTTTTGTTTGTCAGTATCAGCCGGCTACGTGAATTCCTACTTTTATTCCATCACCCAAAATTTGAATAGCAACTAGTCTAAGAAATATAGTATGATCCCATTGGTCAAACCATCTATCCCTAGCTTTTTTAATTTGGAATTCACTTATGAACACATTTACAAATAATCGACATACTATAAGAATATAGATATTTATTTATCTGGTTTAATTCTATTTTGTATACATTAACTTATACTCGATTCCTTCTTTGCATCTCAAAGTTCACTTTTGGATACTTTGCACCCAGAACTCTCAAATTCGTCTCACTTCAATACCTTTTTTTAATGTTGTCTCAAAAATTAAAGGAATTTTTCTGTATACGATAATTCAGCTGGATGTACAACAATATTTTGTATGAATTTTTCTATTTACGACAAATTCAGCAGAATATAAAACAATATTTTTACATGCAAAAAAAAAAATTTGTTGGCCTAAACAAGATGTATTTCCCATTGGCCTAACCTCTTCTCTTTCTCAGGTTAACAATACAATAAAATTCTTTTTGAGCCTCAATGCAATAATGTTAATAAATTGATTCTTTCTCCATGTCGGTTATTTGTCAATTACTGTTATAAACTAACAATCAAAATAGATCATGATCCAAATTTGAAATCCAAATTACATTTTTTCCCTTACTTTTTAAACTAATGTACTGCATCTTGTTTGTATCAAATCTACATTGTCCATCCAACCATGCCACTCAAGATTTTTTCTTGAAGACAAATTGAACAATTTATTTATGGTTGCAATAATTTTGGTGAAAAACTTTGTTTCCAGTCTCAATATAGACAAAATACAAGACATACTACTAGTAATGTATGACTACTTTGATATTTCTAAAAAATTAAATATTGATCTAAGATATATATAATCTAGAACAATATATAGATGTATACAAATATAGAAAATATTAACACTCCCCTCAAATTGGAGCATGAAGATTTTGATTGCCCAACTTGCTAACCAGATATTGAAAAGTGTCATATCCGAGTGCTTTGGTGAAAATGTCAGCAATCTAGAATTGAGAGGAGACATGTTGAGTACAAATATTACTATGAAAAAACATGATCATGAAAAAAATAACAATTCACCTCAACATGTTTAGTGCACTCAAAAAATACTGGATCATTAACAATGTAACTTTTCAACTTGATTGTCACAATGCAATAACATAGGTTTCGAATGGTGGAGAGGCATCTTCCATTCATATCAATTTGGTTTTTTCCGCACCATATTTTGATCTGCCGCCCACAGCCAAAACACCTTTGTGGTCAAAGCTACGGAACAATATTCAGGTCTTAGCAGAAGATCGAGAAATAGTGACACGCTTCTTTGTTTTCCACATAATAGGAGTAGAACCTAACTGGATTTTTCTTATAAAAAAAAAAAAAAAGAATTTGTAGTAGATAGCAACTAGAAACACATCTTGCCCAATCCGCATCTGCATGGGCATACAACTGAAATTCATTCTAAGTCAAAAAATAAACCCTAACCTAGAAAAGACTTCAAGTAATGTAAAACCTATAAACAAGTTCTAAATTAGACTTCTTCAGTGACTGCATAAATTGACTCAACAGTTTGACAGAATAAGTACTTTCAAGTTAGATTATCATCAAATAAATTAGTCATCCCACCAATCTAGGACATTCACTGACACCACATATTTAATTACATCATCATCTACCAAGGAGAGTTGTTGGTGTTGTAACATGAGAAAAGATAGTAGGCGACAACTGAACATTCCATTGTCCTTTAAAATACTAAGTGCATATTTATGTTGAGATAAAAAAAAAATGCTAGATAGTGATTGAGGTAGCACAACACCAAAAAAATACTTCAAAATGCCTGTATCTTTTATAGAAAAACACTCCTAAAGATACTTTTTGAATGCTACATACTAAGAATTGTCGTTACATGATATGATTAGGTCATCAATATGAACTAGAACAGCAAAAAAAAAAGAATGAATGCACAAAGTAAATAAAGAATGATCAACCTCACATTGCCAAAAACCATAGCGGTAAAGGATCGAAGACAACTTTGCAAGCCACTGTCTAGAATCATATACTTATTTTTGCAAGCAACATACATGCTTGCCTCCAGGATTACAGAATCCATAAGAAGGAATCACATAAACTTCTTCATTGAGATAACCATGAAGAAATTTTATCACGCATTGTATACATCCATTGATATAAATCACAATGCTTAGAAGCTGCTACAACAAGTAAATATTGCACAATTGTCATTTTAACCAACGGATCAAAGGTTTCATTGTAATCAAAAAGCTTCAAACTGAGTGTAACCCCTTTCTACTAAATGTGCTTTTTATCTCTCCACAATCCCATTTGCCTTAACTTTGATCTTGTAAACCCACTTACAACTAGTAAGTTTTTACATTGGGATAACTCACACAAGGTCCATGTGTCATTAGCTTCTAAAGTCTTGATTTCCTCCAACATTGCTTGTTACTATTTTGAATCTTTCATAACTTTTGAACAAGACTTAGCTACTTAAGAGATTAAAAGTTGAACAAAAAGATTTTGTGAGATGATGCAAAACGAGCATAAAAAATAGGAAGAAAGAACATGTGCCTTACCCAAAGAAACTAAGGATCCATTTGGTTCATGGGATGACTTCGGATTGGATAAGTAATCATGTATCATCCTATATTATGGTTGGATTTTAAATATGGGATTATCATCTCACTTAACTAATTTAATCCCCCTATCCTGGACTATGTAGAGTATTACACATGCCATGGGGGTCTTTGGTATTAATAATCCCACCAGGCTGGATAAAAAGTAAGATGCCTAAATTACCTTATTAAATTAAAATTTTCTTGTAATAGTTATTTGTTTTTTTGCTTCAAAAAAATGATCATTATATCATTTTTTTATTTTAGGTGAAAAAATACATATTTTGGTACATGATGCTCACTTGTTCTTTTATTTTATCATTTTTTATTTTACAAAATATAATGCCTTATTTTTATTTATTTTTATTTAAATGTTTCTTTTTTATAAAACATATATTTTCAAGTACAGTAAAATACTATTAACTAAATGAAAAATCTAATTGAATCATGATGCTAAATTCTTTCTAATTCATGAATGTAACTGTTAGTTTTTTTTTTTTCAAAATTAATTCAACATAGTACTACTATTATAAATTTTATCATTCCTTGCTATATGCTTATTTATGTATACATTTCAATAATTTTATTAGTTTATTATTTTTAAACATGACATAATGATTAAAAAATATTTTATGTGTGAAAATTTTAAGATAATTAAGAATAGTGAGTAATAGTAAGGGAATATTTCAATATCTACAATTCTCCTCTATCTATCATTTTCAATAAAAATATAAAATTGTATTATTATGAAATATCCTGTTAATATCCTAAACAAACCAAACATAGGATTATAATCTAAGGATGACCCATGCTAGGATTATCATCTGGGGATGAGTTATCTGTGAATGAAACGGACCCTAAGTGGATATGTGAAGATGATGGTTGGTTTACACCATGGGTATCAACAATGTCATGTTGCAAATAAATAGGTGTACATCACACCCGTATAGACCTATTATTTTATCTTCAGGAGAAATAGTAGAAATTGGATTTTCTAGTGGCACAACTACTGGAATGTTTGGCAAAATGTCATCTTCTTGAGGAATTGGATTATGTGGAGATCTAATTTTATACACTAGAAAGTGATTGGGAAGAGAAATTTTGAATTTTAAAAGGAAAAATATTTTCATAAAAATTGACATCCCTTGAACCAAAAAAAAAAATTAATTTTCTATTTCAAAAACACGAGATCCCTTTTGTCTAAAAGGATATCCAATGAAAACAAGTTTTAACTCGAGAATTAAATTTGTCTTTTGATCCTTTTGTGTCATGCACCTAGCATAAAGATTCAAAAATTGGTAAATGTGCATATTTAGGTGCTTTGATAAAAAGAGTTTCATGAGCTATTTTATCATTCAAATTGGTTGTAGGTATAAAATTGATAAGGTATGTAGCAATAAAATCACATTTTTCCCAAAAATGAATAGGTAAATTTCCTTGAAAACATAATACTCTAGCCACCTCAAGAAGGTGCCAATGCTTTCTTTCAACTACCCCATTTTGTCATGGTATATCTACACCAGAGCTTTCATATAATATTCCTTTTGCTACTAAAAATATTCTATATGGGCCCTCAATTTATTCATGGGCATTGTCACTTCTAACCTTTTTAATTGTGGTAATAAATTGATTTTATATTAGGGTATAAAATATTTGAAAATATTGAGTAACATTAGATTTATTTTTCAGTAAAATCACCCAAATTGCATGACTACAATCATCTACTAAGTTCAAAAAATACGAGCACCAGAGTGCGCTAGAGTTTGGTTAGGACCCCAAAATCACAATAAACAAGATAAAAAACAACTGGCAATTTATTAAAATTCAATGGAAATGATAATTGATTTTGTTTAGCTTGATGACAAATATAACATAGTTCTTTGTGATTTTTAAGAGAAAAATTAGACAAATTGGAAATAGACGCTAATCGTTGAAAAGAATAGCATCCTAAATGCTTCTGCCAAAGATCTACTAATCCCTTAACAATATTGCTGATAATGTTGTTGCAAGACATCCCTTCAAAAAAAATGTAAACCATCATATTCTTCACCCACTCCAATCAATTTCCTTATGCGGTGCAAGGTCCTGCAGAACTCATAAAAGTGGAAAAGATAAGACTACACAATTTAGTTGTTTGGTAAGTTTTCTAATGGGAATCAAATTGTAATTAGATGACGGCATATGTAACACACGATTGAGGATAAGATTTTCATCAAGAAATACTGTTTGATTGAACAAAAAGATTTTCTTTATTTGGCAGTGTTACAGAAACCTTAGGACCCAGTTATGTCACTGCCTTGATATTCCAATTTGAGCGTGTCCCAAGCTTCTTTGGCTATCTTACAAGCCATAATTCTTGGGAATACCGAGTCATTTACGGAATTTTGGATGAGCGTAATGGCTTTGAACCTCTTCGTCAGATTAAGCAATAGAACAGGAGTTCTTATAAAAGTAAATCTCGTAATGGTTATCTCTAAGAACTTCTTTATGCGATTTGATTTGGCCTAATTAAGAACCATGAGTGATAACTATGCATAAAAGAATAAGAACTAAAATATAACATGATGGTTTTGAAGAAATAAGCGAGAAATGAGGCCAAGTATACGTGCTTAATCAAAGTTTGGAAGGAGTTGTACTCGTACGATATTGAGAACTAAGAAAGGGGACAAATCGTAGCTCATTAAAAATTTGTCAAAAGAAACTAAATAATTAGATGTACCCAAATAAAAAATTCAATCACAACTTTGTGAAAAAAGAGACTTTACCCAAAATGTTTGTCAATATGCTTAATTTCTTTACATTTCCGGAAAATTGTTGTTGCTTATTCTGATCAGATGACAACCCATGAACTTTATACTCAAAGTAACTATGGATTGCTGCTGCACTATCTAAGGAACTTCCCCTATAGCCGCACCCCCATAGTAGCAGTATCTGAAGATCTTGTGCACCTCGTCCGCATCTTTTCCTGGGACTACTAGTGTTCCAATCCAGTGGACACCCAATAAGCATAACAATGGTCCTTTATATGGGCACTACATTAACAATGATCACATTGAACACGTCCTCCAAACCCATGACCTTTTGCTTGGTTTTTGCCTCAATCCCAAACTGTCAAGCATGAATCATAATTTATTTGTGATTGGCTGTGAATGCCGCAGCCTCAATAGGAATCCTATTATTTCAAATAATCAACTGTTCTTCTTTCATGCTTAACATACTATGTGCACGGGATATTGAAGGTAGTGGTTCCATATCAAATATTTGAGATCGAATCACTTTAAAATTCTCAATGTTGATTCTAAAAATAAATTGGTGTATGTTTTCAAATTATTTCTTAAAATTGAGATTCTTGGCAACTCCACAAGAACAACTAACCACTTTAGTGCTAGTATAAATTTCATCCCAGTAACTGTTCATCATGGTATAATATGTAGCTATAATTTATTTTGATACATGGCATCTTTGAGTTCAAAAATTCGAGCATGATTGGTTTGAGCGAATCATTCCTGAAGATCAACCTATATATCGTGACAATCCTTATAAAAGGTAATATATTATAAAGATAACGTGTAATTGAATTGTTAATCCGCGTGATGACTATGGAGCTGCTTTTTTCCCATACTAACACTTCCCGACTGTCATATATACGTGAATCTGGTTTCTTCAGAGTTCTATCAACAAAACTTAATTTATTTTGTCCTTTCATGGCATTAATCATTGCATGCCACTAGGTTGAATAGTTATCTCCAATCAATGTAGTACTAATTAAGATTATGGTAGAACTATCAGTGGTAGATAAAAAATACGAGAAAGTTACATCCTGCAAAGGATGAACAAAAGTAACTTCTTCCATTGTTGTTAAATACATCTAAAAGAAACAAGATCTATAAAAAAACGTGGTTGAATTCTCACCGTAAAAAAGATGGGTTTAGGGAATTACTGTATCAGAGGGGTTTAGGAAATTACGGTAGTAGCTCTGATACGATGTCAAAAACTTTGTTTTGTTATGTATATTTACAATGATACATAAAGAATCTATATATAAATAAAATACAAGATATCCTACTTGTGAAGTAAATATTTATCTAAGATCTATATAATCTAGATATAGATATATCCAAATATAAGAGATATTAACAAAATTTTTGGTAAACTAAATTATCTTTATTCTGTTACATGTGTTTGCATCTAGTAATTGTCTTTGAGCAAAATCTAATTATTAAAACTTTATTCCTTCTTTTTCATTACAGAAGAAAACCTATACAAGATTATCTGTATTTCGTACCCTTAAAGCATTTGATCTCGACGGCTAAACTTGTAAAATTACTAAATAACTGTCCTAACTAACATGTTGTCGGCACTATTGTTAAACAAATAATTGTGGTGTAAATCAATGAGAAACAATAATGATGGATGTATTATTGTTCCTTGGTCAGGAATTTGAACGTTTTAAAGCTGATTGTGTTGATGGGCTGAACAAAACCACAATAAGGTTTTTCCACAATAATCATGAATGTGTTATCATACTGTTGAATAGTGTAAAAATTATATTCACTAGAGACAATAAGGTTTTTCCACTAGGTGTATTTTTCACCGACCAAGATTCACTACAGAAAAATATTTCTTTTGTGACTTCTAATTTTTTTGTTGGTCATAAAAGAGGATAAGTTTTATATTTTTGTGACCTATCAAAACCACAGTTTTATGTCACAAGTAATCGTGTAATTTTTATTTACAAGTCACAAATAAGTGTTGTAAATTTTTATACGGTAACCCCGTTAGAAAGTAAAAAATAGTTATAAAAATAATTTTCAACTATCAAATAATAGTCATCCTCTAAAAATTCATAAAACTATTTGTGACTAGTAAATGGAAATCATACTATCATTTATAACTTGAAAATTTAAGTACTTGAGAATAGGTAACAAAAAAAGAAATTGTATGACCTCCAAAATATGAAAAGCCACTACATCCGTTAATTATAGCTTGTTTTGGATGTAGTGTCATTAAAAAAATATTTTATATATGACCTCTAAAATAGTGTAAGTTACAAAAAGTAAATTTTATTATAGTGTTTCTTTCCACCACACATACATCAAAAATGATGTTACGAAGCTATTAAAAAATATGTTACAAACTAGCATTGCCAATGTGCTATAATTAGCAAGTCCATCGTTCCTTCATCAGCGCATACAAGTCCGTCCAACGCGAAGCCATCTCAAATAACTCCATAAACCAGCTTTAAAATGATTCAGAACAATTAAAATTTGCCCATTGATGAATTGAACAACATAAGTGAAAAATGTTGGGTTAATGATTTGACTTAAGTTGTCTCACTTTATTTTGAGAGATAAATAAAGAGTACTTAATATGTAAGTTGGTTTCAAAACTTATTGGATTAAACTTTTAGATTAAAGTTGGGTTTTAACTTATATATTAGGCCTCTTTTGTAAACTCTTTTATGATTTTTTCTTCCCAACAATAGTATCAGAGTTTTTGGTTACAACTTGGGTTACTGATTTGTAAGTGACCAGTGTCTTCTCGATATTAGACCGTAATATTTTCTTTTTAGCGTTGGACCATGGGACGGAGTTTTGGCCACTTGTATCATGGTTAAGAGTCTAATTTAATATTCAATGGAGTTTAAGAAGAGTGGATTTATTAGTTAGTTGATGAAAAATTTGGACTTGCATAGCGTATTAAGATAGATTTGATGAGAAATTTAGTTTTAATGTAAAAGTGTACCCATGAAGGAGGAGATTGTTGGATTCATGGATAGGTTTAAATTGTCTCGCATTTATTTAAGAGAAAAATATAAAGCAATCAATATATAAATTGGGTATAACCCATACTAGTTTAAACTTTTAAATCAAAATAAAATTTTAACTTATATATTATATCTCTTTTGTGGGCTCTCTCATAATTTTTTATCCCTATCAGAATTGTAAGCTAGTAAGATTTCATTTTACATAATGTTTTGTAAAACTATTAAACGAAAAAAGAATTCGAATGAAACTTTGCTCATCAGCTCATCACGTTTATGTCCGTTAAAACTTGTCATGATGTCATCAAAAAATTGGTGTTTTAGCCCAAAAATACCCTTCTAGTGCCAGGCATTATATTTTTGTTCCTCCAAAGAAAAAATTCATTGCACCTTACGTCCACCTCCTCCATAGTCTTTATCTCAACCGCGGGGGATGGGGAATAAACACTTGAGATTCTCACTCTCACACCAATACACAAATTTATCCAAAAATCATTCATTGGAACAATTTCCAGCCATTCCATTTCTAGAAAACACTAAATTTTCCACCCAAAAACCCACACAAAATAGGAAAAAAAAAAAAAAACAATCTTTTCTTTTTGTGAAACTACCAACAAGGATTCTTCAATTAAATTGTTTTGGTACTATTACAGTATTGAAATAACTGCACTTTGTTTTGTTTTTTTGTTGGGTGTTCATCTATTAGGACATGAAACATGCATCACAAGAAATTAGAACTTCAAATCAGAAAAAGAAAGTAGTGGCATCTCTTTGATTCAATGCAGTAACCCCTCCTATTCTTCCTCCACCTTCACTTCACCATTATAATCAACAGTATAACCCTCAAGTTTATTCTTATTTTCACAACAATTTTGATTCCAGTTTATCATCAACTGCATCTCCATTGCCGGCCTTGACTAAAAAGAAAGATAGCCAGACAGAACTTTACCGCCATTATTAAGAGTGATGATTTTCGCCACAATCTTCTCTGCTTTTAGATCAACTGATAGATCAGAGATGACATACGACTGTTGCAAGCGGCGGCTACTTGCTGTAGATGCCCACGGTGTCTCTCATTGTTGCCTCAACGACCACTCTCACTTCGTCCAACTCTTTGCTCAGATAGGAAGTTCACTCTTCTCGGTTAACAACTGAAAATCGTTTGGGCAGCATGCCTCATTGTTGTAAACTGTAAATTTAGTGTCCATAGATACCCTTTTCACGAATTGTCTTTCTTGTTGTTGTTGTTTGTTTCTTTTTAATGCTGATTTTGTAAGCTGGTATAAATATTTTTGGATCTCTAATCGATATAAATAGTGAGATTTATGGACAAAACTGGGTGCCCACGACCTGTTTGCGGAAATGTCAAAAAAAAAAAGTAACTAAGAAACTGGTTGAGAATGGAGTTGATGAGTATTTAGGGCATTTTGGCCCAGTTGGTATGAACTTGTGGGTAATTTGGTCTTTGCACTTGTTCTGTTAGGGGGGATTTAACAGTGTTAACTTTTAAGGTCTTATTTATTATTTTGTCAAATTTTGGAGTTTAATTGGTATTTTAATCAAACCTCAGGGGAAGTAAATGTAGTTAACCGAAAAGTATGTATAATTATGTTAAGGTGGCTTCGCATGTACTGTTGATAGCTAAAAACTCTAACGTTCTTCAATCCTTAATATCCAAACTTTTTAGCAATTATACTTTTCGTAGATTTCATGGCCCCAAAATCCTTTTTGATGGGGTTAATAAATCCAAATTTGTTGCTAGAAATTCATATGTCAATTTGCGTTGTCGCTGAATTACATCTAGTTCACCGCCGCGCTTGGGTTATAATGATGAAGAGCCCATTGCCGTCAATTCAAGTAACACAAACAACATAGGAACAAGATTTATTGGACAAATCCAAGTTATGATTCTGCTTTGTTATGTGCTCTCTTTTTAAAACCGCTCAAGGGCAAAGCTACTAAAACCCTTGCTTTAAATCCAAAATATTTTTATGTCTCAAAGTTTAGAATTTATAATAATATTATTATATTTATAATTGAAATAATTATAATTTTTTAAAAAATTCTCTCCTAACATAAGCTCTCATGTTAATTAATCAGTTACAATCTACTTACTTCCCAACTTCCCACAACTCATAATTTACTGTCCCATTTTATCTGATCATTTACCAATTCCTATTGTTCTCCCTAATTAACACTATCCCTATTTTCTCCCTTATTATCTCTAATTCCTATTTCTTTCTCTCTCCTTTTCTCTTCTATAATACTATGTCTAATTTCGATAACACAACCCACAACAACATCTCTAAATTCACAGAATTATAATAATCATTTTAATATTGATGGTTTATATTTATTTTTAGTATTAAAAGTTCTAAGAGAAATTCGACAAGTAGAATATAAGGCTCCAATTTAACATACTTAATTATATACTTGATATAATATTTTCATAATTGACATACTGCCTATAGACTAGTATTGGCGATTCTTGTATTTGTTGCCCTAGCAAAAAGAAACTTTTTAAAACTTAAAATAATAAAATCTTACCTAAGATCAACAATATGTCGAGAAAGAGTAAATTGATTAAGCTATGTTATCAATTGAGAAAGAAACATCAGAAGAATTGATTATAAAAAATTTAGCTAAAAGTTTTACATCTCAAATGTTATAATATATACATAGGGCGGATTCAGGAATTGAATTTTGGGAGGACAAAAACTATATATATATATATATATATATATATATATACTTGGAGAGATAGTTTTATAATATTTGTAAAATTTTAGGGGTTAAAGTCCAATTTTTTTAAGGATGTTATAAGAAATTTTTAAAAAAATATCAAGAAAAATAATATATTTTTGAAACTCTTGGTAAAAAAGATTATATAAATATAACATAGGGAACAATTTTCTATATTCTCTTATATTTTTGGAGGGGTAAAGTCTAATGATTTTATAATAGTGTAATAATAATTTAAAGAATTTTAAGGGAGAAAAACATACTTTTAAAAATATCGGGGCTGTCCCTCCCGCCCCCAATGATCCGTTCATGTGTGTGTATATATATGTATATATATACCAATATATATATGTATATAGATATATATATAGATAGATAGATATAATAAAAATACCCCACGTTTAAGTTGGATTATAGTCATCGAAACCATTGAGCCACCTCGTGTAAAGTTCCTAGGAAAGGATTAATTTCTCTAACATTTTCTTCTATTAAAAATGACTAATTTCAATTCATGCCCTTCAATTTAAAACTTATTCTTGCTTCTGACATCCAATGTCAATTTTGGATACTTTATAATTCTAATTTTTAGATCGTATCACTTTAGTATAATATTTAGGTCGTCACAAAAATTAATAGAATTGTTGAATATGCACCCTAAATATTATAGCATATTGTTGTACATTCTATTAAATTTATTGTCATCCCTAAAGTTTTACGTTAATTTTTGTGACTATAATAAAAATTATATTGAAATGGGACGAACTTGAAAATTTAAGATTCAAAATGTTCAAAATTAATATTGAAGGTGCGAAGTAAAAATTTAATATAAGTTAACGGGGTTTAGAGTAGAACTAGTCATAGTAAAAACTACGATCTTCCAATTTGCATCATCCAATAAGTCTATTCTAAAGTATTTCGCATCCCCCATGCAAGTTGAATTTTGGCTGAGCAATGACAAAACTCTGCTTCTTTATCATTATGGATCATACTTGCACATGAAAGAATTATAACTAGGAAAATACTACTATAAACTTGTTTTTACCTTTTACTTATAGATCTCGCGATCAAAATTAAATGTTGTAAAATTTTACTTACATCACCACCTGATATTATGGATTCCATAACATTTAATTCGTATTACAGGGTCATAAACCAAATCTACCTAAGTATTTCCCCCACAACTATATAGGCAATTGGTAATTTTAGTTGTACAACAAAATTTTATTTTATATGTATCTATTCTCTGTCTTGCGCCCATCTTTCTTTCTTCCATGAATACACACTTCAATCTGCTAATAGTAAATGCAAAATCCTTTATTGTACATAGAAATCCAATATGTCAAAATTTGTGCGACCTTGAAATGCTTTTCCGGGAATATGCACGTACTTATTTGTGCGTTTTGGTTTGACATTTTCTTATAATCGATCTAAACTGAACCTTGAACTTCCCCATTAATAACTGGAGTTATTGGACAATGTACAAATGATGTAACTGAAAAGAACTAATTCCATTTTACACTCTTAAACTTATATATAATTCTAAGTTTGTACCTCTTAACTCTCAAATTTATTTTACTTTACTCCATTTTTTAACAACGTTAAAAATTTAATAAAATCTTTATTTTTCTAAGCAAAAATATTATTGTATATCCTACTAAATTTATCGTAGACAGAAAAAAATTATGCTAAATTTTTAGACAGTGTTAAAAAAAATGGGTGAAATGTGATGAATTTCGAAAGTTCGAGATACAAACTATCTAAAATTAAAATTTAAGATTTAAAGTAGAAATTTGATATCAATTAACGGGTGCAAAATGAAAGTAGTCCTAACTGAAAGCAGGCAGAATATTCCACTTGTTTCACCCGTTTTTATTAGATGATGGCCAGCTTAATAATTCACTGAAAGTGCGAAAAGCATGCAGAATATTCCACTTGTTTCACCTGTTTCTATTAGATGATGACCAGATTGAAAATTAATTTATGGGAGAAGCATTTTGTCAACATGATTCACGTATTTCGGTTATGATTTTGTAGATTATGTTCTATATGTACAGCTGCTGAATCATCAAATGTATGTTCATGACTTCATATCCCCTTGCTGTGGTTATCCTATATGCCTACTCTAATCATGAATCATCTAACACTTAGTAAACTAGTATTAATGCACAATACCTACTCCAATCATGAATCATCTAACACTTAGTAAACTAGAATTAAACTAGTATTAATCATTACATAGAGTATCTGCTTTTGGTGATACGACACAAAACAATTTTTATTGATAGACAAAACTACTCCCCAATGATGTGAATTGTTAGGCTAGTAGAACACACCAACAACAGCTCCCCTCATCCCCACCCTTTGTCAGTTCTCCAGCTCCGCTCCTCCCTTCCTCTCTAAGAAACGAAAATCATCAAGACTCAAGAGTAACACCACATGGAGAAGACATGCCAAAAGAGGGGGAGGAAGGGAATGTATTCTGTCATTCAACTCTTTGATTTCCATCATTTTGGTTTTACTTTGCACCACCAACTCTCTTTCAAACCCTTTTTTTTTTTTTTTTCAATTTTGGTGAGTGGTGGCAAGTCAGATTCTACCATGGTGTGGTGGTAATTTTGGTTTTCCCTCGTCGGAGGAGGATAGGAGGATTAGGATTTTTATTTTATGTTGACTTTTCTTTTTAGTTAAAAAAAAAAAATTTGTTGATAGGTGCAATTAGGATGATGATTTGTAAGGATTGGGGCGGTGTGGTGAGTAGAATAGGAGTAAGAAGGAGATTGGGAATGGAACGCGAAAAGAGAAAGAAGAGAAAGGGAGGAAGGGAATTTTTTTTGGGAGGGGAGGAGGGGGGTTTGCTGAGTAGAGAGAATTATGGCGAGGGTGAGCATGAGCAGAATGGAGACTTGTGGTGGAGGAGTCTACTAATAAAATTATTTAGAAGGTAGTTTTATCTATCAACAAATATATTATGTGGCAACAAGATTTTTGTTGTGGCAATAGATAGGCCTCATATAGATTTGACTAATTATGCTTAATGATCCTAACTACTCTTACCTTCTCTTCATTGGTTAAAGAAATTAATAATTTTAGCATCATCATTTCTTTTATCGTATTTGTTGTACCAACTCTCTTATCCTACTCTTCACTTGTATTATGGCATAATGAATCACTGTAGGCCGCAAACATGTGAAATAGTCTCAACCTCTGAGACAGAAATTATTATACAGAGTGTAAGATCCGGAGTAAATTTTGGCACATCCTTGGATTGTGCAAATAAAAAGGAGTATAAATGCCAAGTGTGAAAAATAACAACAAAATATACAATCAATTGTCCAGTTTTTGAGCTTTCTTTTTTTTTTTTCTTCTACAGAAAAAATGTTTTGAAGTTTAAGTTATTAAAAATAAAAGAACAAGGTAATAAATAAGGTGGTGAACGGAGGAGTAGTGGGTAGGAAAATTATCAAAAGGGAGAATTGCAAATTGCTTGAATATCACTTTTAAATATCATGGAAGTTCCTCAATTTTTCCTTTAAACCTTTTAGTCCCTCAACAATTCTTAAATACCATTGAATTTCCCATAATTTTTTTTGTAAATTTTTGTGCCTTAAGTATTTTCATAATCCACAAAGGTCCACTAGAGTTTTTTTGTTTTAACTCATTTGTCCTTCAAAGATTTTTTTTTTTTTTTTGGATGCAAAAATTTGGCAGAACTCCACAGGATTGCAACATAGCTGAGCGACGAAAAAAAATTAGGGACCTCCATTGAGATTACAGAAAAAAAGTTGAGGAACTTTTGTGGGATAAATAATAGGTGTGGAATGAAAAAGTTTTAAAAAAAATTGGAGACATTTGTGAGATACAAAGTTGAATGACTAAATCTGCAATTCTTCCTATATACAGATATGAGAAATACTTAATTGCAATTTGATACGACTAGCTCCTGCCCATGCAAGAGGACTGAGGTGTTCAGACTCCCTTGACCAAAACTTCTATAAAAGACTTACTCCTCCATTGTAATCATTCAATACTCATTGTTACAAATTCATTCTTCATTTACTCTTTCTCTACTATTCTATTCATCACCATACTTTTCTTTCCACTTGTTCACATAACCAAGTCCCTTGCATACAAGTAATCCACAAGATTGGAGAAGTAAGTCCACAATATGGTGTATATTGGTAAATTTGGGAGCTTAGCTTTGGATAGTACTCTATCATCAATATTGAAAAATAAGAATTACACATAAGAAACTCGATACAAAAAAAAAAAAGAAAAAAAAAAAGCGTCCTCCAAAATCTTAATCAGTAAATTATTAAATTTTTGTGTCAAACTTATTAAAACAATTCAATATGACTAATTCTTGTGCTATTAATCAGTGAAGTAAAATATTTAAATAGATTCAATCTTTAGTCATATTTATAGATATATAATGTGAATTAAATTTTATAGAACAAATTTCATTAACTAATATAAATAAGGTTTTGTAAATTTAATTTAACTATAAAGTTTACAAATGGAGACAAGATTAAGTCCACCTAAATATTTTTTATCTTTGAGAAGTCGTATACATACACCATGGAGAAGTGGGTCACTGTATTCAACATTACAGAAGACTTAATTGTGAGGCAATTTGGTTATTTGACCAAGGACGGTAGATACTTTCTACCAATAATATTACGTCGTTAAGCCTTAACTAGTTGATGTAAAAGCATCTCTTAACATGTTATAGCGGATAGTATCTGCTAATGAATCCAAATTATTATCTTGAACTAGTTGATGTATAGGCATCTCTTAACATGTTATATAGTGGATAGTATCTGCTAATAATTCCAAATTATTGCTGGACGCATTCAATCATGCTTGGGTACTTGAGACCAGTTGATATATTGCCATACACATATAGCGCTAGTTTTTGAAAGGGTGGCGGCTTCTTTAACAGGGGATTATGTATTGCCTCGCACATAATAACAAGGATAATTTCTCTCAAGTCTTCAAAAATTTTTACAAAATTATTTTGATTTTGAACAAGTAAATTTGTTTAATCAGTAATGCAATATCCTATTGAGTTTTGCACCCTTTATTTTATTTTAATTATTGTTTTGGGTAGGTGTACAAGAACTAAGAAAACTATTAAATTATACTAATTTAACACAATATAATCCAAAGTGACAAAATTACCCTTAATATTTTTCAACTACATTATTTTATCTCTCCATTAATATGGCTGTAAGACAAAGTTGGAAAAGGAACTCATTTAATAATTTGCCTGGCAAAAGAAAATTATCTAAAATGACAAATAAAATAAAACGGATAGAGTAATTGATGAACAAAACATTCAAAAATTTGAATCACCATAAACACGACAAAATTTATAAAATATAAAATAAAATAGAATCAAGGGGAACTGGAATTTGACTTCAATCCTGACATTATTTCTTATTTATACCCATTTTGTACAACTAGAATTTGAAGAAATTTCACAAATGTTCTTTAATCCTAGCTACATAATTCGTTGCTTTTGAATCCAAGATCCACAGAGGAAGAGATTCAGTTAATAAAAAATGTTAGAAACAAAACTGTATTTATTATCGAAATGGAGTAATACCTTTTTAGGTTCAGTGCATTCACCAATGAAATGCCCTAATTACCAATTATATAGCAAGATAACATACTTTTAACCTTCGTTTGAGCTCTCCGCTTGCCTCTTTTATGAGATTTTGATTAGTTCTTTATTTTTTTTTTTTTGAATTAAGGATTTGATTTGTTGATAATTATATTCTTGCTTTTCTTCATTTTGGAACTCATCTCATCTTTCTTGTGGGACTCGACAACATAAAATTGCCTATAAGATTTGGCTGTCTGAAGGCCCTTATTTTCCAACTCAATATGACATTTAATATCATTAAAGGTCTTGATGCTATATATTATTACGAGTCATATTCAATTGTATTTCTGCCAACTTTGGGGAAGTGACTTGATAATAGCTTGAAACTTTTATTCATCAATCAAGATATGTCTAATAGTTTTTACCTCAGTAATCATGTTTGATATCCCCACCCCTACTCTAGTTGAGAGGCACCCTCCATACACTTCTCCTTTCAATGTACCCAAAAGCCCGTCCCACCAGTTTATGATTTCTTGCCAGTGTTTCTTTATCGTATGATATTGCTTTTTTTTTTTTTTACAAGTGTTAAACCTTATAATCAACTATTTGAGATTCTCACTAGACATATTTCCAAATTTTTGCTTTCAAAGCAAACAGAATGGAGATTTCTTCGTACTCAATCAAAAGATCATGTTCCATATTGTTTAGCAACATATTACAGGATGTTTAGTTGAGTATCTCCATGGTCAAATTTAGTTATAGTACGAAATAGGGTTTCAAAACATGCTTGTTCCTGTAGAACATATTGTAGTTTTCAATACCATATATGAAAAATATTACCGCTCAGTTTTTCACCCTTATTCAATTCAACTACAATATTTTTTTATATCAATACTTTTCAGCAAACTACACATAGACATAACTACACATAAAAACTAGCACCTTTTTTAGAAACACAAGACTTTTATTAAAAGACCAAGGAGTACATGATTTGTGAATTTATAGATTCTTACATCCCAATCTGTCTCATCTAGCAATGCCTTAAGCAAACTTTGGCAATACTAGCACTCCGTAGATATTTAGTTGTAGTAAAATATCACTAAAATAATAATTTATTAGACATTCAAAGTGCACGATTGAAAGTTTACTTAGTTCCCAATCATCTCTTGTGAACTAAAATATATAAATAATATTATTCCAATATATTTACGTTAAATTTGTGGGTAAGAGTCTTAAACTCAACCAACTTATATGCTCCCACTTGAACAAAGATGAAAAAATATGGCATAAAATATAAATAAATTATCATAGCACGATTAGAATAATTAACTTGCGAAAAAGTATTCCACAAAATTTGAAAATATAATATTCGGTTATCAAACAATTCAAGGAAAGTAAAAAAAAAAAACTTCAACTTTAATTTTCTCAATCTAGATAGACATTTTAATGTAAAACATTACCAAATAAAGTTTAGATTCTAACTATGTTTTCGAAGTTGCAAAAAATTCATGGGGGTGCGGGTGTAATGGACAAGGGCCGCTACATCTCCATGGAGGTTCGGGTGTAGTGAAAAATATGCAAGGGTCCTCACATAATAGGGGGGAGGGTAGTGGGGAATAAAAATATTTTGGTGAATATGATTAGAATAGAAACTTGGAATATTGGAACTCTTACTGGTCAAATCAATGGAGGTGGTAGATACAATGATTAGGAGAAGAATTAATATTCTATTTTTACAGGAGACAAAATAGGTAAGAGAAAATGCTAAACTTTTAGATAATTTATGATTTAAACTTTGGTATTCAGGAGTAAATAAGACTAGAAATCGGGTAGGTATTATTGTAGATGGGTCGATGAAGAATGATGTAATGCAGGTGACTAGGAAAGGAGATAAGATTATGGCCCTTAAACTAATTTTAGGATGTGAAACTATTAATATCTTTAGTGTCTATGCGCCTCAAATAGGTCTAGATGAGTCTATTAAGGCTAAGTTTTGGGAGGATTTAGATGATATGAGAAGTAGTGTCCCCCAAGGAGAGCAAATTTTTATAGGAAGTAATCTAAATGGACATGTGGGAAGAGATAATAAGAATTATGAAGAAGTGCATGGTAGATATGGTTATGGGGAAAGAAATGATGCTGGAAAATCAATCTTGGAGTTTGGAATGGCATTCAACCTTTGTGCTGCATTATCATTACTTTTTTCAAGAATTTCATACATATTAGTTACCTTTAAAAGTGGTTCAACAAAATCATAGATTGAATTTTTCCTCGCAAGAAAGAGAGATAGAAGGGTTTGTAGAGATTGTAAAATTATACTTGGAGAAAGTTTAACCTCACAACATAGGCTTTTGGTGATGGATTTGATGTTTAAAACCACATTAGGTGAAGAAACCTACTTAGATCACCTAGAATTAAGTGGAGGAATTTAAAGAAGGAAAAAGAAGAAATTTTTAAGGAAGATTTGTTAGGGCAATGTATTTGGACTTATAAGAAGAATCTGACACCTTATGTAATGACATGGCAACTAGAATGAGAACAATGGCTAAGAAGATACTTAGAGAGTCAAGAGGTTATGGCCCAATGAATAAGGAATCTTGGTGGTGGGATAAAGGTGTACAAGATAAAATCAAAGTTAAGAGCGCTAACTATAAGGCTCTATATAGCTGTAGAAGTGACGAATATTGATGAAGAAATATATTGCGAAAAAAGAGGCAAAAAAGGCTGTAAGTGAAGTGAGTGATAGGGCTTTTGAAGATTTTTACCAAAAATTAGAATCTAAGGAGGGAGAGGGAGATATTTATAAAATTACTTAAGCAAAAGCCCATAGGACAAAGGATTTAATCCAAGTCAAGTGCATCAAGGATGAAAATAATAAGGTACTAGTAAGAGATAAGAAAATTAAGAAAAGATGGGAGAGATACTTCACCAACTATTCAATGAAGGCAATAGAAATGATATCATTCTAGGAGAGTTAGCTAAACTTGAGGAGTATAGAAATGTAATGTATTATCGAATGATTCAAGAATCAGAGGTGGATGAGGCTTTGAAGAAGATGAAGAAAGTAAAAGCAGTTGGCTCCGATGATATCCCAATCGAAATATGGAAATGCATAGAAAAGAAGGGCATAAGTTGGCTTACCAATCTTTTCAATAAAATATTGAATAGTGGAAAGATGCCTGATCAGTGGAAAAAGAGTACTCCCATACCCATATTCAAAAATAAAGGGGATATACAAAATTGTGCGAATTCAAGAGGTATTAAGTTAATGAGCCATAAGATAAAACTTTGGGAGAGGGTGATAGAAAGAAGGTTAAGAAATGAGACTAAGGTGTAAATAATCAGTTTGGTTTTATGCCAGGGAGATCGACTAGTGAAGCCATACATCTCTTAAGAAGACTTACTGAGAGATACCGGGATAAAGAAAATAATTTACATATGATTGTTATCGATCTTGAAAAGGCATATGATAGATTTCCTAGAAAAGTTATGTGGAGATTTTTAGGAAAAATAAGAGTTAGAGTAGCATACATAGAATCAATAAAGGAGATATATAGGGATGTGGTTACAAGTGTGAGAACACCAAGAGGGTTAACATGAGAGTTCCTTATAAATATAGGTTTAAACCAAGGTTCATCTCTAAGTCCTTATATATTTGTGTTGGTCATAGATGAACTTACAAGGCACATACAGGAGTAAGAAATACCATGGCGTATGTTATTTGCAGATGACATTTTGTTAGTAGAAAAACAAAAGATGGGGTTAATACTAAACTCGAGGTTTGGAGAAAGACACTTGAGGCAAAAGGGTTTAGAATTAACAGATCAAAAATAGAATATATGGAATTTAAGTTTAGCAAAGGTGTATGTGGGAATGGAATAAGGGTTAGTATCGGAGATCAAGAGATACCCATAAGTAAAAATTTTAAATATTTAGGATCAGTTATTTAGAATAATGGTGGTATAGATCGAGATGTTACATATCGGATACAAGTGGGATGGACTAAATGGAGAATGGCATCGTGAATATTATGTGACCGTAAAATTCCTTTACGGCTTAAGGGTTTAGGCCAGCGATGCTCTATGGGTCTGAGTGTTGGGCAGTAAATCACACACTTGAGCAAAAGATGAGAGTAGCAGAAATGTGAATGTTAAGATAGATGTGTGGGTGCACTAAGATGGGCAAGATACGGAATAAGCATTGGTCATTCATGAGAAAATTGGAGTAGCATCTATTGATGAGAAGATGAGAGAAACATGTTTAAGGTGGTCAGGTCATGTGTTAAGACGACCAGTAGAAGCGCCTATTAGGTGAGTAGATTTTAAAGAGAGTAGTCAATAAAAGAGGAATAGAGGAAGACCGAAAAGGACTTGGTGGGTAGCTTGTAGGAAAGATATAGTCCATTTAGGAATTGAGGAGGATATGGTCCATGATAGAACGCAATGGTATAGTAGGATTCATGCAGCTGATCCTATTTAGTGGCATTAAGGTTTGGTTTGTTTGTTCATTATACAAACAACCTCTGCTACTCATTAGGAGCATATGTATGAATTTTCATGACCCATATATCTAAACAAACATATATGCCATGAAGGAATTTTTCACTCTTATGAACTCTAATCAAACTTAGATTTCGAAACTCATTAATCACATGAATTCCAACCTACACAATATATGTAAAATATGAATTGAACAATAACAATGGTTTGATACCAATGTTAGAAAAACTAGAAAGTTTGACTTTAAAAAGAATGTAAGTACCTTCGTCCAAAATTTAATTCGTACTGGATTTGATCTTTGTAGTTGAATCACATACTAGGATGAGCACATAATCATTAATTAGAAAATATACAATTTTTATTAAATATCCTGACTAAGAATTTTTATGAGATTTTAAAAAATAACAAAGAAGATTTTTAACCTCTTCAAGTGGTTCTTGTACTTTTCTAATTTTCTTACCTTGAACTAATAGAGCATTGCTCTATTTATACTAGAGAATGAAGCTAATTTACATTCATCCGAAGATGTATGGCCCTATAGGAGCATTTTGCACCCTCCATTAGTATGCATTCATGTAACTTATTTTAATATACCTTCCATTAGTATGCATTCATGTAACTTATTTTAATGAAAGTTGTAAGAAGATGCATTAATGAACAAACTCAAACTAAGTGAGATGAAATAGAGGAGTATCATGAATGTGTTTGGACATAGTGTACAAATAACAAAGAAAGATGTAACATTTTCAATGTTAATGCAATATATCTTTGCGACTTCATTAAATGTAAGTACTAAAAAAGGAAGATGTAACACTTCTAATGTCAATGTAGCTTGCATGACTTTTCTACATATTTTTGGGGGCACATAAATCAAGATTTTTTTGTGTAGTGCAGTACTTTCTCTTAGGATCACAGCTTCCAAAAGCCTTTACTAGCACCTTGATTGCTTTAACCATCTAAAAGAATAATCCTTCTTTCTTTTCTAGTTTTTGACCCATTAGCTTATGCACATTTTTGACAAAATTTGCACTAAACTTATAGCTAGGAGGTTGTCTACTATTTTGCTAAATTGATTTCAGATGAACAAAGTGCCTTTGTCAAAGAAAGGGCCTTCTTTGATAATATTCTCTTGGCTTAGGAGCAAACGGAGTTCATTGGTGAAGGCCAAGATGAGAGTAATATTATCAAAGCTAGACATGGCTAATGGTTTTTACTAGAGTTTCATGGTCTTTTCTCTACAAGGTTTTAGCATGTTTTGGATTTTCACAACATTAGATTTCCTTAGTAGCGAACTACCTAGAAAATTGTCAGTTTTAAATTCTTATAAGTGGTTTTCTTAAGGGGTTTTCGAATCATGTAGGGAATAAGACAAGAAGAGCCCTTGTGTCCCTATCTATTTATTCTTATAGCTGAAGTTTTCAGTAAAGGATGCAACATCAGTTTTGTACTAACATCATACAGCCATATGCTTTATCAAGAGGTTTTATTTATATTTCATACCTTTCTTATTCAAATGATGAAATCATTTTCACTAGGGGAAATGCTAGTTCTTTAACATATAATTAATGGATTTCTTTAAAAGCTATAAGAGAGAAACAACTCAATTGATTAGTAGGCCAAAAAGTTCATTTTTTTTTGTGTCAGCAAAGTGCAGTGCTTCTAGAGTTAATATTATTCAACAGATCATAGAATTTGCCAAAGAAATTTCCTCTTATCTACACTCCATTGTCCAATTTAGAAGGGTAGAAGAAAAAGAGTTCTATGTCAACCTCTACTAGACAATATTACATCCAAAATTTTGGGTGGTAGAAAAAGTTGCTAAGTCCTAGAAAAAGATAAATTCTTATCAAACATGTCCTAAATTATATCCTTCTTTACCTTTTTGTAGTGCTACAACCTTTTAGAGTAGAGACACAATAAAGGAGATTGAGATCATTTTGGCTAATATCTTTTGTGCGTAGTCAGAATTTGGGCGAAAAAGGAACTCGATTTCTTTGTCTATAATTTATCGACCTTATGAGTGCAACGTCTAGGGTTAATGATCTCAAATTTGTGGTTCATGCTTATTCAATAAAAGCTTTGGTGATCCTTTAGATTAAGGGAGCCCCTTTGTTCAAATTTCTATCTTCCTATTACCTTGATAATCAACACCCTTCCTATTCCACAAGGCACATGCAAGCTTTAGTTTCATGGAAAAGGATGATGGATGTTCGAAAGGAGGCAGGTAGTCCAAGAAGAAGAGAACATGTTTTTTTTTGTTAATAGAAAGAAAGGTTTCCTTTTGGTAGGATAGTTAGAAGCTAGAAGGTCTATTGGCAAAAACTGTTGAGGAAGTTCATGAGGATTACTTCAACTTGGACTATCTTGGACTACCTAATACTCAAACCTAGGCCTTTGATATTTTCGGCATCAACATGGATAATGTCTTATTAGAAGTAGCCTCCCAAATTTTAGCTCAAGTCATCACTTGCATTATCAAAACACAATGGAAGATTGATGCTACCATACAACAAATTAAGGCTCTCATCTCATAGAAGATTTTTCACTTCAAGAATATTTTTTGTGAATGCAATCAAGTGGTAATTGCATACCTTGAAATTTTTGATGTGGTCTCCAATGTGACCAAATTTTCAAACAATTTTCCTGTTAAATGCAGTTACCTTGTATTATATATAACCAAAAATAACTACAAAGTCTAAATTTAGGATAATTACAAGCAAGATAAACATGTAGAATATTAAATATATATATATATTTATATTTATATTCTACATGTTTATCTTGCTTGTAATTATCCTAAATTTAGACTTTGTAGTTATTTTTGGCATATTTATAGGCTCAACTATTGCACTTAAAAATATAGATTCGATATACAGAATCATTCATTCTGATATTCACTCTATCATGGTATTAGAGCCCCACCTTGGGGCCTGAAAAATATTCTTTTGTTCACACAATAGATCTGACCTTGCTCAAGAATGCTTGCTATCTTTGTCATAAAACAAATATTGGAATCAGAAGCTAGAAAACTAGATGATTCCGAAGCCACAAAAATCACCCCAATCAGAGCTAGGATGCGTCCCCATGCGCCACCCAAAAGTTCAACACCACTAGACACACCGCGTGTGATCACATGCGCCAAAAATCATTAGTACGTGCAACCCATGCACTAGAAAGTATGTCTACACCAAATCCGTACCCGTTTCGGATCTGTAACTCATTCCTACCAACATCAACACAATTTTAATTTTCTAGTAGCACGTCAATGCCATGTCATCGTCATGTCAGCGCCACGTCAGGAAAAGAACATTCACACTTTGTTGCCACATCAGTTCCACGTCAACGCCACGTCATTGGTACATTAGCTCCAGGTCAGTGACTTAGATATGGTATCTTGTGACCAATTAAATAGAAACTCATTGATTTTGATCAATTCGACCATATTTTGGTTGGTTTTCTTCTTTATTTGACCGGTTTTTAAGGGTTTTAGCATGCTGAATCCAATTTTAGCCTTGACTTTTGCAAATTGTGCTATAAATTGCCTTTTGTGTGGTCTTAGCTATTCTCCTACACATTTTCTTCATTAAAATGCTTCAAATCATGATCTAAATGTTTGTTCCATGTCAATATCAGAATTGGAAGTACAAATCATTCAGGTTATATCTCGTAAGGAGTTTAATTTCTTCTCTATTTTTTCTACCACACCAGGTTGTTTTCTATAGCTCATAGATTCTGGTTGTTTTAATCATATGTCACCAATACTCCACATTTTTCACACTAAAATACCTGTTTCTCATTCTTCTCCTGTACACCTTGCTAATGGTTCATCTTTGTACATTAGTCATATTGGTAATGCTACGACTACTTAATTTAATGTTTCAGAAACTTATTATGTCCCTAACTTGTCATTCAACTTACTATCTATTGGAGAACTTTGTGATCTTAATCTTGATTTATATTTTTCTAAAAATGGTTGAACTATATAGTGTCTATAGGTTGGCAAGTAATTTGGGTCAGGCAGTAATTTGGTCATGTATTTGAGTTGACTTTCTTGTATCTTCCACTTTGCACTAGTGCTATTGCTCAAAATAAATACCACACTTCCTTACAAATATGGCATCCCCGACTAGGTCATGCTTCATTGTTTCGAATTCATTAGCTAATGTTTAGTGGTCTTTTAGGTCTTGTTCAAAATAAATCACTTAATTGTATTTTCTGTCAACTAGGAAAACAGCATGCCGTACTATTTAATTTAAGTGATTTTTAAGGTTTTCATCTAATCCTTTCAATATTACCAATATGATATTTGAGGTCCAGTCCTTACTCCTAGTATGAGAGGACCTTGATATTTTGTTATTTTTGTTGACAAATATTTACATTTTACCTAGATTTATTCAATGGAATGTAGGTCAGAATTTTTACAAATTTATCATGAATTCCATAATATGATTAGAATTCGGCTTTCTAACATCAATAAAATCATTTGTTTTGATAATGCTGTAGAATATACAGATTCTTCTTTTGGTTCCATTCTTCATGAGGATGGCACCATTCCTCAAAGAACTTGTCCAACTGTATCTCAACAAAATGGATGAGCCGAACAAAAACATAGTCGTATCTTAGACACTACTCGAGCTCTATAACTCTCGTCAAATATTCTTGAATCCTTTTAGGGAGAAGCTGCTCTTAAAACAGTTATCACTATCAATCAATTTCTATCTCCCACTATTGGAAACAAATCTTCTTATGAGTGTCTATATGTTACATGTTAACAGATTATCAACTTCTCAAAGTTTTTGGACGTGCACGCTTTGTCTTATTTCTTTCACACAAGTGAACTAAGATAGAGCCTTGTTCTAGACTTTATTTTTTCTTGGTTATGGCATACAGCACAAAGGCTGTCGCTGTTATGATCTCATAGCTAAGAGTCTGTGAGTATCCCATCATGTACTCTCTACGGGAGAATAAATCTGTCTCTAGCATGTCTGTGTTTCATGTCTCCTCCTTTATTCCTCTCCAATTCTCTACAAATGAACTTACTAATATTTTTCTAGATGAAACTTCATCTAATACAAGTTCTATCAACCTTCCTGGTGACCTCCTTTGGCCACACAAGAACTTATTGGTCAAATTATGGATCATTCTGAACCTTCTCCTTCTTTCCCTCACTGTTCAAGTAGGGTAAGAAATTCAAGAACTATAGTTTTAAAGAAAAACGAAGAAATTTCTCAAGAACCGCGGTCACAGAATTTGTATAGATAGAATGGTAACCGCAGAATTTGTTAACAAAAGTCAATACTTTTGATCAAGTTGATATATTGAAGTTACCTTAACAACACGCCTACTAACACATAGTAGGTAGAGTAGTTTAGTCTAGCCTCCTGGTGAGTAGTTTAGTCTAGCCTCCTGGTGGGTAGAATAGTCTTGTCAAAACTCTCTTTTCTATTTTATCTTCAAACTTAATTTTAGCTTAATCCTAATTGTAAAAACTTAATCTTTTAGTTTCAATTTATTGGTCTTTCATTCCTCTTCAATTTGATATCCATTTTACTTGCTTTTAATCTATCTTTCTTGCATTTCATTCTAGTCTAGTTTAAACGAGTTTCTTAGAAGTAGTATAAATCTTAATCCTTGTGGTTACTTTTGCATTTAATCTTGTGTTTCCTTCATTTATAAACTTTAATTAGTTGTTGGTTTACATTTAATCTTATTTTCTTAGCTTAATCATTAACCTAGGTTCATAGATCTTGCATTTAAGCTTCTTTCCTAAAATAGTAAGAAATCAAGAACAATCATAGGCTGTAGTGTAGAATTTTCCATTTGTGGTAAATTTCTTCATATCCCCATTTATTTATCAATCATTAGTTAGTTGCTTTTAACTGATTCCTTAGATTAGCTTTTAGAATAGTTTTCATTATTGTCACCTTTAATGCTCTTTCTTCCTTAGTAGCATTGCAAATTATCGTTTAGAGGTAGAAAGTTTGACTAGTGTAGTTTAATGGCTTGCTTGATTTATTAAGACTTGTTCCTTAATTTACTAATTAAAATTGCTTATTTAGCTACGCACTTTTAACTGTTCTTAGCCTAGAACCCTAGTATAGTATTTAATTGCCAAACACCTTACTTTTCAACTGCACTTGTACTTAATGGCCTATTTTAGTATAATGCGCCCTCTTCATTATTTAGTTATGCTCATTGCTTGCTTAGCTTGCTTAGTGTAGTATTTTTCACCTCTTTAATGTAGCTCAATCATTAATTGATTTCACGCCTTTAAATTTCTTACTAGTAGACTAGAAATTTTCTTTCTTATAATTTGTCTAACCAGTTTAAAGACTTAGTAGACTAGCAGTTATCAAGCAATCCGTATAGGAATGATACCCACTCGTCACTACTTACAAACCTACCTCATATACTTGCGAGTATGTGAGTGTTGGTTAGGTAGAATAGGGTTAATTTATCACTTGTTCTTATATCAAATTACGTAACCTTTATCCATTGAACAAGTTTTTAGCGCCATTGTCAAGGATTTGATTTGCAATGGTGATATTAGATCCTAGTGAGTTTCACTAGATTAGACACTTTACTTTCTTAGTTAGGATTATAAGTCATTGGATTTTATTTTACATATTTCTTGTTTTTGGGTGTTGTCATTGGACTTGGCCTTTGCTCTTGTTGTGTAGTTTATAGTCTATGGGACACGTTCATCAAGACAATCCTTAAGACAATGTGATTGAGAAATTGAACGAACAATATCTCAACTTCGAAAAGAGAAAGCACAATAAGAAGAAAGCTCGATCTAAGGCACTAGTAAAATGTCAAATCCTTTATTACATGATCGAGCTTTCCATGAGAATCTTAAGCATGATGATCAAGAAGAAGTGGTGGGTAACAATAGAAATAGACATGGCAATGGCCATGGTGAGTAGAGAATTTGGTAATCATGGGAATGGTGGAAATGCTAATGGTCGACCCCTTAGAGATTATGCCACACTAAATTTTGAAGGGGCCAATTCAAGCTTCGCCTGAATGCCCATGCAAATCAACAACTTTGAAGTTATACCTGCCTTGATAAAAATGCTCCAAGCTCATGCCATGTTTGGGAAGGTCCAAATAAGGACCCGTATATACAATTGATAAATTTTGAAGAGATCATAGACACTTTCAAGCATAATGGTGTGCACCCAAATTGTGTGATAATACGAGCTTTCCCATTTTCATTAAGAGATAGGGCAAAATGGTGGCTCCAATCTTTTCAACAAGGGACCTTCACCTCTTGGAATCAATTGGCCCAAGATTTTGTTATAGCAAGACACTTCCCACCATTGAGGACCACTAAGCTTTGGAACAAGATTACATCCTTCAAGCAAGGATGTGGGAGAAGGGCTTAGTGAATTATGGGAGAACTTTAAAGAGCTATTAAGGAAGTTCCGGCACCGTGCTATACTATTATGGCTTCAAATTTAAACCTTTTACAATGGTTTAGCTCAAAAAATGAGGTCCATAATTGATGCATTTGCAGGGAGATCATTGTCCTTTAAGACACCAGAAAAAGCTCAAGATTTATTGAACCGCATGGCATCAAACTATTATTAACATGGTCTAATTGCTCAAGCTAGTGGGCAACCACATCAAGCCCAAGCTTAACAAGGAGGTGTTTTGAATTTGAATCAAAATGATGTGGCGCCAGCTCAACAAAGTCTAATGATGAATCCAATGGCCAATTTGACAAGAGTGATCAAACAATTTTGTAGAATAAACCAGGTGAATTTTGTGTCTTCATGGCCTATAGAACCTCTTGCTTGTGATTTTTTTACTGTGGCAACCATTTTAATGGGCGATGTAAAGCTCCCACAGAATCAATGAGAAAATACAATACATTTCAAATCAAGCATCAAGCTCATGAAACCCTCTCGGAGTCTATGAAAACAACTATTACCCTTCTTGGAGAAACCATCATAATTTTTCGTAGAGTAATAATGCTTCTAGTTTAAATTCCCTACAACAAAACTTCTCCAATCATGATTCATCATCCTAAACCTATCAATCACCTCACAAAATAAATGCTTAATCTTATTAATCCCAACCACCAAGACCTCCAATCCAACTTCCAAACTATCTCTCCCACACCTATAATGACCATTCACAAGAGGATAACTTGAGGAGATAAGTGAAAGCTCTGAAGAGGAAGAATAAGATTTTGAGAGAAAACCAAATAAGAGAAAATGAGAGCTTGAGGGAGAATCAACGAAGGGAGATGGAGAATTTGAAAGCCATTACACAAAACTTGGATATCCAATTAGCACAATTGGATCATATCAAACAATGAGAGACCGCTGGGGGCTCTACCTAGTGATACCAATACTAATCTGTCTCTTGACACATCTAGATGAATATAAGCTAGACAGTTAACTCTTTAAGCGGTAAAGATTTGAGAAGAGAAAATTGAGTATGAGAACTAACTCATCTGAGGTAGAGGGTCAAAGATGTGTAGATAATGGGATGAAAAATAGGGGGTCCATCTAAGGGCATGGTTGAAAAAGTGAAATACCTAATAAGTCCCTTACACAAGCAGATGAAGGCAAGGATCCCGCGACGTCATTGACCTAACAAGTTAGGGTTCCATTTCTGCAAAGGTTGAAAGAGGATAAAAAGGCAAAAAAACTCAAAAAGCTCCTAGAAATTTTCAAGAAGATTGAGATAAACATATCTGTCATTGATGCATTGAAGAATATGCCTAGCTACACTAAATTCATGAAGCAAATCGTCACAAGTGAAAGAAAGTTGATGGGAGATGACATATTGTGTTTGAATGAAGGGTGTAGCGCTATAATTATCCAAAAGAACCTCCCTCTAAATTTGAAGGATGTCAGTTCATTTTCAGTTCCTTGTGAGATTGGAAGGATGACTTTTAATAGGGCTCTTTCTGATCTTGGAGCTCAATCAACTTAATACCTCATGATATATTCAAAAGGTTGAGTGGAGGTGGTATGAAACCAACAAATGTGACACTTCAACTAGTGGATTGAAGTATAAGGCAGCAGGTGTGAATTGTAGAGGATGTGATAGTCAAACTGGGCAAAGTGTTCCTCCCTACGGACTTCATAGTGCTAGACATGGAAGAGGATGTGGTGACTCCGTTGACATGACATGATTGAAAGGTTCATAGAAGTTTTCATGGATAATTTTAGTGTTTTTGGTGATTCCTTTGATTCTTCCTGGCAAAATCTTTCTTGTGTGTTTAAAAGATGTGAAGAAACTAACTTGCCTTTGAATTTCGAGAAATGTCATTTTATGGTCAAAAAGGAAATTGTCTTAGGTCACAGGATTTCTTCTAAGGTGCATAGAAATGGATAGGGCTAAAATATAAGTCATTGATAAATTGCCACCTCCAACTAATGTGAAAGGGTTAAGGAGTTTTTTGGGTCATGCCGGTTTTTACCGGTATTTCATTAAGAATTTCTCTTTGATCACTAAACTATTATGTGCTTTCTTGCAAAAGGATGCACCCTTTGATTTTAAAGATAAGTGTTTGCATGCTTTTAATCATTTGAAGAACACTTTAATTACCACCCCAGTAATAGTTTCTCCAATATGGAATTTGCCTTTTGAATTGATGTGTGATGCGAGCAACTATGCCTAGCGGCAGTTTTGTGTCAACATATCAATAAAGTGTTGCGTGTAGTCTATTATGCTAGTTGTACTTTGAATTATGCACATATTAATTACTCAACCACCGAAAAAGAACTTCTTGCAATTGTGCTTGCTTGTCATAAGTTTAGGTCTTATCTTATCGGCAACAAAGTGACCGTTGACACTGATCACTCAACTCTCAAATATCTTATTTGAGTTGTAAGAATGATGCCAAGCCTAGACTTATACATTGGATTTTATTATAGCTAGAGTTTGACTAGGAAGTGGTGGATAAGAAAGGTACCAAGAATACCGTGGCCAAGAACCTCTTAAGACTAGAAGGGCTGATTGGAAGGTTAAGCAAGAGGTGCCAATTAAGGAGCACTTTTTGGAGGAACAACTATTGGTGGTTCAAGGGTCTATACCTTGGTATACAGACTATGTGAACTTTCTAGTAGCCAAGGTGAGCCTCTCAACCATGGATTCAAATCAAAGGAAGAGGTTCCTCTCAGAGGTTCAATATTATATACGGGATGATCTCTACTTTTACCACCGGTGCCAAGATCAAGTGATTAGGAGGTGCATTCCAAAGGAAGAAGTTCATGGTATACTCTACCATTGTCACACTTCACCAGTGGGACTATACCACAGTGCAACAAGGACGGCAGCTAAAGTTCTACACAGTAGACTCCCAACAAATGATGCTCAAGTGGTTGTAAACTTTGTGAATTGGTTGAAAGAGAGAAAATATTTTCTCAAGGTTTGGAATTCCCAAGGCCACCATTAGTGACGAAGGAATGCATTTCAAGAACTCTTTGTTTGAATCCATCTTATCTAAATATGGAGTCACACAGAAGATTGCCCTCACATGCCACCATCAAACATCCGGTCAAGTGGATGTCTCTAACCCAGAATTGAAGAGAATACTTGAGAAGACCGTGAACTCATCGAGAAAAGATTGGTCCAAGAAGTTAACGCATTGTGGGTGTATAGGACTACTTTCAAGACACCTATCGAGATGTCGCCGTATAGAATGGTTTATGGTAACTTTGTCATTTATCGATTCAGATTGAGCATATAGCATATTGTGCTGTGAAGAAACTTAACTTTGATTTGAAGGAAGTGGGTGAGAAAAGGCTACTTGATTTGAATAAGTTTGATAAGTTCCTAAAGGAAGCATATGAAAGTTCAAGGATCTACAAGGAGAGGACTAAGGTATGGCATAACAAACACATTTTAATTAATGGAAAGAGTTCAAGCCTGGAGACCTATTGTTGTTGTACAATTCAAGGTTGAAGTTGTTTGCTGGGAAACTCAAGTTAAGATGGAGAAGACCTTACAAAGTGGTGTACGTGTTTCCCTATGGTGTGGTAGAGCTGAAAGGAAGCAAGGGGAATTTCAAGGTTAACAGCCATAGTCTCAAGCTATACTATGGAGAAGTGATTGAAGAGGAATGAGAAACTGTTTACCTTACCACAACTTGATCTCACATGCCAAAGTCAAGCCAACGACTATAGACAAGAGCTCTTCTTCAGAGGTAACCCAAGTTTCTTGTCTCTTTACTTGTTTATACATTGTTTGTTCATGTTTAAGTAACTTTAGTTGCTCATTGTTATTATTCTTAGGTTTATTTTGGTTTGAATTGTTTGGGTTAGAATGTTGGTAGAATGCCTCTCTAAGTCTATATTTTCATGATAGTAGGTGAGGACAAAACCAACGGATGATTGAAAAAGATGAGTGGAAATTTTTTGTGGTGCGAAATTTTTTTTCAAGTCTTCACAACCACAGTTTTCTTATATTGAAAACTGCAATTGTCGAGTAGACTTTGGCCACTACAAATCTGACTGTAGTCTCAAAACCACAGTCACTAGAATGATTTTCTGCAAAAATTTTAGCAAGTGCTCAAAACTATAGTCTTGGATTTTAAGCTTTTGTTTTAAAACTGTGGTTTTCAATTTGAAAAAAAAATTGAAGTGTTAAGAACCATGGTATTACCATTTTCAAAACTGTGGTCTTCAATTAGACTTTGGCCATTGGAAGTTTGACCTCGGTCTCAGAACCGCAGTCATGAGGCTAATTATTTTTTAAAAAAAAAATTCTAACTGTTGACAATCACGGCTGTCTCATTTTGGAAACTGCGGTTGTCAATTGATTTTAGGTCTCTTGAAGTTTGGCAGTGATTTCAAAGTTGCGGTCATCAACTGAATTTTTAAATTGTTTTTTAAGTGTTGAGAACCAAATTAACCAAATTTACACTTTCCTATTACAGTTATGTGGTTACCAACCTTTATTTTTGAAAACCCTAATTTTCTTGGGTTCCATGGTTTTCAATTCTCAGTTCAAAAATCCATAACCTCAATATCTAGCTCCCAGAGTATAAATAGTTTTTTAGCAAAATTTTTTTTTTTTCAGAAAACCCTTCTCAAAAATTTCCAACAACTATTTCCCTTTTTCTTCCTTTCCCTTGCACGATTAACACCTTTTTCAAATCATTATCTAGCTCTAAGAGCCCATAATTGCTAGGAAGTTGGGAGATATTTATACCGGAGCTTTTACAAAGGCGATGATTTTGACACCATTTATCGGTAAATTCATTCCAAGTTCTCTTGTGGTCATGATTTATCTCATTTTGATGTTAACTTGGTCTTAATTTGTAGTTGTTCTCCACATTTGAGATGTTGTGCTCCAAATTTTTTTTCCTTATTCTTGGTAAATTCTTGACATTAATCAAATGGTAAAAGATAAGGGTAAAGGAAAGGCAGTATCAACGGCTCCAGCCTCCAATAAAAAAAGAAAAACGGGCACGGGTAGTGGTAGTGGTAGTATGAGGCAATGTATGATGATGGTATTTTTGTGTATGCTAGGGCAGAAAAAATTTACAAAAATCATAGTAAGCAAGGTATTATTCATGAGAGAAGTTTTGACACTTTCAAGAGTTGGGGAGAATTTGAGAACTTTAGAATGGAAATTAATAGGCAATTGAAAGAGAGAAATTGGTTGGCTTTCAATGAAACAACTCTGATAGGGAATGTTAATCTAGTTAAGGAATTTCATTGCAATTTATGTTCAATAGAGGACAACATGGTGGTTGTTAGGGGAATGTGGGTAGAGATCACATCGAAGAAAATTAATTCATTTTTTAAGGCATCGAATTTGAATGGTAGCGAGTTTGGGGATTTGATAGACCCAACGAATGGGGGGTTCTGATTTTACTAAGTTTTGGCATAGGCTTTTTGAAGGAGAACCTAATTGGGATTATAAGGCTCCCAAAACCAAAATTCTTGGTTGACTTGAAATCAAGAAAAAGCACATGCAAGTATTGCCTAAGATTTGGTTGTACTTTATCAATTGCAAGATCTTGGGGATCACCACTTTCAGCTCAGTATAGCAGGAGAAGGCTAGTTTAGTTTTTGGGATTCTTGAGAACTTAAGTATTGATTTGAACAAAACTATTTTCTATGAGTTCTTCAGAAGTGGCAGATCAGGGAAATCTTCATTTTATCTCTGTGTCTTGTCATATACTTATGTGTTAATGCAGGGTGTCCCAGCTTTGATGGAGACGAGAAGGTGTGGTCTAAGGGAAGAATTAATGGTGCCTATACTTGCAATATGTTGAACAAATTTTGAAGGCACAATCCAACAAATGTGCCACCCGGAGAACTTCCTAAAGCACAAGTTCAAGCACCCCCGCAAGCACAAAGCATCACCTGGCCCACAGGATACATATATATTCTCCCTCAGACGGACCATGAAAGGGGGGGCCTGCATGCCTACTAGAAGTATAGTCACATCGCCCTCCATAACAATCTTACACTCCTAGGCTAATCGTCCAATACCACAACTCTGCAGACTTGGATCATCTGCATCTTCCTCCATTCTTGCATTTCGGGCCACCACGAGGTGAAACTTCTTCCTACCCAGATAGCTAACCACAACCACGAGAAGATTATGAAGGAGATGAAGAATGAGGGAAAGCTGAATTAGAGAACTCAAGCGATGATGCCTATAGAGAAGATGACAAAGAGGAATGAGGGAATTTCTAAGAAGCTATCCTAGCACAAGCTAGAGAAGACCCTTTACTTTACCTACTTACTGCTTTATCCCCATTACCCCTTTTACGATTGCTTTAGCTGAGAGTTAGAGAGATACATTCCCATACATTTTTCATTTCATTTCTGGATTTTTAGTTGTTATTGGTAGTTTTAGAAGTTATGTCTTTAAATAATGGTTTTAGTTGAGGGGTCTTAAATGGATGCTTGACTAGTTTAGCCCCTTAGCATGGTTTAGTTAGATTTTGAAAGGTGATCGTTGCGCCATTCATGATATGATCAAACCTTATTTTATTGTTCATGATTGATTCGATGTTGAATTTTGGATGCCTCGTCAGCTAAATCCAATTTTGGCTTATTATTATGCTTTTCTCTTTATGTTCTATTTTTGTTTCCTGTACTCAATAGTAAGCAATAGGATGAGTGGCACTCATCATTGCCAATAAGATAAAAAGTGTGGTGGTGTTTTTATATGCATGTGTTTGGTTGGTATATTTAGAATGGATTGAATTGACTTAGTACTTTGTGATGCACTACTTGTGCATAATGGCAATTAAATCCTTAAACTCTACCAATTGTTCTATTACTTGTTCAAAATTGTTTTCTTAGCTAGTTTAGGTGTTAAGCTCTATTTTGATAGTAAATATTGTTTGAATGCCATATTCATCTCTTGGTTGGTTTCGTTTAAATATGTTGGAGTTTTTGAAAATTGGTAGATAGTGTAGAAAGAAATGATTTAAGCCTCTTTGGTCATTTTTTATGCATTGCATTATTAGATGTGTTTGTGGGCCAGTAAGGTTTAGTTAGGACATTAGTTAGGTAATGTAAATTCCCCATTTATTATACAGTCAGATTTTGAAAATGAACTAAGCATTTCTTTGGACTATTTGAGAAAAAAATCCAACTCGAATTTTATTATGACCCTAGTGTCCTTGTTTGAACCTTTATGCCTAATTTTTTTTTTTTTTTGGTAGCCACATGATTTAACCACTTCCACTTTAATGAGTTTCTATCCCTTTGTCCTATCACCTTAGTTGAAATTGGACCTGAAGGTTCAAATTGTGATACGATGGTACGAAGTTGAACCTTTTGTACTTCAGTTTGGAAATTGAAGTATCTTTAATTAAATCATTTACTAGTTTCCTTGTAAATTAGAAGCATTAAGTTGAATTATCTTGTATTTCCTTCAAAAAAATTTATTCTCTTCTGCAATGTTGATTGTACTTTTTGTAATAAAGGAGAATCAAAAAGATCTCCTTAGACTCAGATATAATGTTTCAATACTTCAGATAGTGATGATTGATTCAATTATAGTGATTATGGGGATTTTTGTTATGGATTAAGATTCCTAAGTTTCTCATGAATGACTAAGGTGACATTGAACCATTTTTATCCAAAATTGTATCTGACCCTAACCCTTAGTCTTCATTACAAGTTTAGAAAGTCCTACGGGATCCTTAATTTGGGCTATGAGATTTTAGAGATTAATGGAGTGGCACACTAACTTAATTGATGTCCCTAGCTAAGTTTTATGGTGTCCATAAACATCCTTGTATATTCACTTGCATTTTAGTGCTTCTTAAAGCAAGTTTTAGTGATTTTTCTACACTTTAAGCTGATTTTTGAAAAAAATGATTCATTTATACTTGATTTCCTTAGAATTGAATTGGCATTTTCTCAATACTCAGTACAACAAAATAGGTTTTTATGACACTTTTTCCGCCACGCATACCAAAAGCATCGCAAATAAAAGACACACCCTAATTTGTATCACAAAATATACCACACTCATTTGATAGTCTTTGCAACACATTTTGTGACATAGTGAAAACCCACACAAAAACTAACAACAAAACTACTTAATTTTTACTATAAAGTAGTACTAAATAAAGGGAACATAAAAAAAAATCTAAAAAGAAAAAAAAAGATGTAAAAACACTTCATTGATTCAGGAGTAAACATTCAAGCCCTCTTAATTTCTCTTTCTACACTAAACCCTCATTTTTCTTACAAGGCTCAAATCGATGACAGAGAAGCCACCAACTGCCACCTGTAATCGAAGATTTCTTCAATCTCCTTTCTTCTCTTCATCTCTCCCTCCGATCTCCTCTTTGACAAAGAATAGAAAGGCTTCGTCTACTCGAAAGGTTAAATTCATCATAATCGGAAAAATCTACTCTCTCTAGAAGAGACACCAAGAGAAGAAGAAGAAGATGCCTCGTACTTCATCTAGAAAATGCCCTATCAATTTAGTCACCCCCACCGATTTGTTGTTGCCGATCGATATCTTTCACTCCGGTAACGGATCTAATGTTCACTCGTATTATATAATCAAGAGTTGAATTTTGTTATGCAAATTGCAGCTTTTATTTCAAATTTTTATTGAATTTTATAACAGTAGCTGAACTCAATTATGAATTTTGTGAGATTTTTCCCTGTCTGACTTGAGTTGATTTATGTGTTATTCATTTCTATTGAACTTTTTGTTTTTTGGTTTTGTTAAAAAATGGTTCTATTATGGATGTTGAGCTGGTGATAGTTAATTTGAAGGCCAGAGCTTTGTTTTGAAGCTTTAAGTTTGTGGAGTCTAAAGTTTGTAGTGGAGAAAGAGTAGTTTGTTTCTTTAAGCTGAACTCTTTATGCCTTAATTGATATAGCAAGCTGTCACGCCCATGATCCGCACATATCAGACACGTGTCATTCACCGTATCCATGAGACTGTACTCTCACGAATACAAGGCATCATTCATAAATAATAACCTCAATTATAAATTACGTAGCGAAAATATCTACTCACAAATGATATCCAATTTAATGCGGATACTTATTCAAATAATAAATTCTAAAATAAATAAAAACATAGTGTCATGAGCACACATGCTCTACTTATTCCAATAGATGGACTATGCAAAATCAAATAACTATAGTAGAATCCTATTACTAAATAAGAATCTTCTTTGTCTGAGTGCGTCTATGCTTCGTTCTCTATGATGACGAACTTGACTCATTGTCTGTACAAAAATATAAGGAATGGGGTGAGCGACAAGTCGCCCAGTAGATAGCACTTACACCCTGTTGGATTATGCAGTTACATATATACTTTTCGCAAAGACAAGTCATACTATCACACGCATATGCTTTTATCAAAATCATCTTTCTAAATCGTATGTCATTTTCATTACATATAGTCGTGTGATTTAACATGCATTTCGAAATTCATGTATCATTTATCTATATCAAGTCATATCACAAATACTTTTCAAATAATCTATGGCATATCACAAATTCATTTCCAAATCGTGTACACTTTTTTTAGAGGCTCAAAGGAATCTATCAATGCCTGCTTTCATCGGTTCTAAGTACTCAGGCTAGTGATGGACCTCACTAGAAAAGGTTGTCAAGAAATTCTACAGTTCTTCTCGACCTTCTTCTTGCATTGCCAAGTCTTTCTTGGCTCTATTGTCAAGTCTTTCTTAACTCTGTGTTGCCAAGTCTCTCATGGCTCTGGTGTCAAGTATTTCCTAACTCTAATTTAGGATTTTAACCCCTACCGACTATTTCATGTTCGTTCAGAGCCATAATAACTTATTACTACTCATAAAACACATACATGTCATGCATAATCAAAACCATACATATAAAGCATTTCTATAAACTTTCAAAACCAAAGAGTCACACAGCCATACATGATCCAGAATTTCATAACAAAATAATTCTTGAGGAAAACATATTTTCACAAATGACTTTTAGAGATTATGTACAGTCATAAAATAATTTTTAAAACACATAGTTTAGAATTACAATTTTGAAAGTACAGAAATAAGCACCACCTACCTCAAGAGGTCGAATGGATTATTCGATCGTATCTGTTATTATACCTTTTAGATTGTAGATAATCCTTAAAAAAATCACGGTACTCTATTACTAATAATTCAAAATAAATATTTTCTTGTTAAATCCTACAGCAGTTTCTCTAAATATTGTCCCCTCTTATTTAAAGTCTAATAACTTCGATTACTCATCGTCTAGAAGAAATATTTCCCTAACCTTTATTTCAAAATAATCCTTGTATTAATTGACAACTTTTAGAAACACTTGAGCTGAAGATAGTTCAAAAAAAATATTTATCATATGTTAGTTTAGTCGAAATAATCTAATCACTTAAGTTTAAATTAAGTAAAAAAAATATCTTTGTTATGAATTTTCAAAACTTATAGGCTTTATTACAACTTTCAAAAACTCATAAGGCCTTACTATAATTGTTGAAAAGCCTTTTAGTCTTTACTATCAATTTAGAAAGTATTAGAACTATTCTATACTTTAGAAATTCACTTAAGTTATTTTAGTCAATTTTGAAAACTATTTAGAAGCTCTTAGATAACTTATAAAACATATGAGGCACTTTAATAACTTTAGAAAGTCATTTGGAAACTTTTGTGTACTTTACAAAACCTTTGAAGATCATTTGTTAACTTTATTAAAGTTATAGGGGTCAATTTGTCAATTATAGAAACATTTCGGGTCTTAGTAAAATATTTCTAAATGTAGGGTCTATTTTGTAATTTCCTGTAACCTTCAAGGATTACTAATGTCCTTATAAAATCTTGAGGCCCTAATTATAATACTTAGGACTTAATCAGACTTCTTTCTAAAACAATTTGGGCTTTACTTTAAACTTTAATAACTTCAAGGGTTAAGTTGTAATTTCAGAAAATATTTCTTAAATCATCTTATTCTTTCCCGCAATTCATCACTTTCTTCTCTAATATGCTCGCCGGACTTCCTCTTCTCCTATCTCTGCAATTCCCCATCCAAACTTCTCCAGCCATCATCATTTTTTTTTTTTAAAAGTATAAAAATCGTTCCCAAATTTCATTAACCCAATAATTATTTAATCCATGAAACTAATTACCAATTCAAAATACTAATCCTCCCAAATTCATAATATCTAAACTACTCACCCAAAACTCAACACGAGAAATAATCTAATAAATAATTAAAACGAATTTAAATAAATTAAAGCTTAATAAAAAAAAAAACTAAGGCTAACCTTTTATGGTGTGCAGACCAGTTGCTTTCTTCCCAAAATTTGTGTAACGTGAGAAAAATACATCAGATACCTATTATGTATATTTATATAAATTGTTAAATTCAATTACCTATAGGATGTATACTACTCCCATATTTACTATCAAGTTAAACTACCAATCATAATCTATTTTCTTAACAATGACTTTTATAATTATTTTATATTTATAAAAAAAATAAATAAATAAACCCAAAAAAATTCGGGGTATCACACAAGCGATGCTAAAGAATTGAATTTTAAATTTAGAGCACTTAAGCAAATCTTCTTTGACAATTTTGGATCTATCTTTGATTTGATAATTCGAGAAAATTTTAAAGATTATTTTTAGCTTTTATATATAATTTTAGAAATGATTTGCCTTGATTTTCACGGAAGATGTTCTAGATGAGAAGGCAGGCAATGCATTTAGACTAACCTTGGTCCATAAGGTTCTGCTTCTATCATGATAGTTACCATAACATGCTGAGGTAGATGATACTATCCTACCACACTCAAAATGAAAAGGCTCACAGTATTTTTCTAAAATATCATTTGTTGTGTTTTGTTAGTATGGTGATAGTGTGGATAATGTGGAATTTGTCAAGGATAATGTGTGAGCAAGAGTTGATTTGTCTTAAATTCTTACTAAAGACTTCTGTCACTATTCTTTATTTGGTGTTTTGACTCCAATGTTACCAAACCTAGATTCTACTGATTGACTAGAAGTAAAATATTTTAGGAACTAATGAAAATAGAGTTGAATAAAAAAGTATAGTAAACCAACGCTATTAAGGACACTGTTAATTCAGGATTGAGTAAATTGCTTGTTGGTAATCCTGGATTTATACATCTCATCTGGAAAGTATTAAGATGACTGAACCACATTACAAGTGACATTTTGGAGTTCAACATTCAATATTATCCATACCCTAGGTCTTGTTGAAGGAGGATATGTCAATGACCAAGCACTTCAGATCATAAAAAAGTGAGTGTTACTTATACTGTTCTACATGCTAAGATTGTGTTGATTTCTGTCAGCAATAGAGTTCCAACTGTCAGATTTTAAGTTACGCTTAAAATCTGCTTCCTTTTAAACCAGGAGGTATATCAAAGGTTTTCTGAAAATTGTCTATCTTGGAGCAAAGATAAAGACATGTTGAGGTGTGTTCTTTTCTTTACTGTTCGCTGCTTTTATTCTCTTTAAAGTGATTTCATCAATTAAAGAAAAGCTGAGACGGGTGATTGAGATATACAGGTTCTTTTTGTGATTATCACTAAAATCGAGAAATTTTTTTGCAAGAAAATAAGAAAATTTAACACGTTGAGGTAGTTTGACAAATTGTAACAGATAGTATGATTTTATGCTTTAATATGTCTATTTGGGATTGAAAACTTATTAGTCATAGAAGTTTTTGGCAAATTCAGGTAAGAAATTTGTTATTCTCGATTTCCAAATTACTGTTTATGAGATTCGGGTTAATGTTTAACTTGTGCTTTTTAGTTTTATTTGTCAAATAAATTACTTATGCAATCACAACAATCAGATCAATTTGTGAATTTAGTACTTTCAGTTATACATGGGACAAAATATGTTACAATGTAGACTTGGTTTGTAAAGACCATGTTATATTCAATCCTGCCACCTATTCCTGTTGTTCTTGCTTTGATTCACTTGGAGATTGATGCCAATAACACCTTTGATTCACTTGGAGATTGGTGCCAATAACCTTTTATGTGGGAACTTACTCTTCGATTATCTTCTTAAAAGTGCACCTAATCTGGAAGTCCTTGTTCTTACAATGAGGTGGGTTCATTTTATTGAACAAAGAATCTTTATATCATCCGTCTCTTTCTCGGGCTTAAATCGTTGCTGTTGCTTTATGTCCATTGATGGTACATATGTTTGTTCTTGAGATGTAGGTTTTTTTTTTTAAAAAAATTATTGATGCAATACTTGATTTGCTAGTACATGTTGTTTCTCCTCCATTCTATATGATCCTGAACTTAGTAACAGAGTTCTTTTATTATGTAGGATTCTAGGCGTTTTTATTCTTCATCACTGTACCTACTTGACTTTGAAGGATCACTCTATGAAGATTATTGGCCTGACCGAGCCCCCGTTACCTTCAATTTGGACAGAACAGTTAACGCGTGAGATGTATGTCAAGGCTCTTGCTCTGCTAAGGCAGCATCATATTTCTTTATTTAAAACTGTAAAGGTAAGTTGTGGATTTTTTTTTTTTTTTGAAGGGGGGGTGGTTTGAGAATCTCTTAACTATTTCCAATGGTTTAATGCTTACATACTAAAATTTGTCAAGTTACCACGAGAGACTCTTCTAAAACTTAATGCGAATCTTGTCTAGGTGGATAATGTAGCAAACAGATCATTTATGCGTTTTCATTAACAATATATGGTTCTGAACATTGTTGAATGCATTTACAAGTTACGAGTAACAAATCAAGAATTTTTTGAGTATAGTTACTGATTGTTATATCTTTGTTATTTCAGTTTAAAACTTCTATGCATTGTGTATTCTTTGCTCCATTGTTTGATTGCTTTTGTGGTTGGCATTTGTGATCTATCCTCAATTCCAAATTAAAATACTTCATTCCTTTCTAAATATTAAGTTAATACAATTAAACCATTGTCGGTAACACAGATGAAAATTAACCAAGGTTCTTACAGCTGCACCGAAATAGGGACTGCTGCTGCTCTTTCATTAACTTCCGTAATGTTTCTTTCTTGCACTAGTGGTAGTAGCTAGTGAGCAAGAGTTAGTAGGTACTCTTGCCCTTCTCTTTTAATTATGATTCAATTCAAATAGCACAATATATGACCAAGTTATAGATTATTGGTCTCAACAAAAACTGGAGAGCGAATATTTTGAGGCTTTCTCCATGTGCTAGGTAATTAAACTCAACTTTTCACTCTTATTCTTTGGTAATTTTTTGTTTAATATGCATTTGTTATCGTATAGATGGAGAATGGTTGTATGTTGTTTAAACTTGGGAGCTTTTAAAATTTTAATAAGTGATTCTTATGATGTTTCTTAATTTAGTATGATTTTTTATGATTTGGAGAATGATTTTGTATAGTAATTCTTTTATTTGGAGAATGATTCTGTATAGTATGATCTTTTATGATTTGGAGAAAGATGTCATGGGTTTTTATACAGGATAAATATGTGAATTTGCCGTCTTTTTTGAATTATTCTAGTTTTGATCATATCATTGGTGGGGGGACTTTTGGTTCCCTTATTTTCTCAAGTCTGTACAGAGATTAGGAGGAATAATATGGTTGCCCATTTTAAGAACAAAAACTCTAGTTTTCTGACACGAACAAAATTACTATGAATAGCAAGATTGTCCATCTTCTACATTGGAGGAACTATTCAGCGACCAGACTTATTTCATCATGCCTTCTGAAGAAATTTATAAATGCATGTTGATTTTTAAGATGAACATAAATTCCAAGAGTTTACGAATAGAATCCTAGACAAGTTGACTTCCCAGACTGACATGATTGTTGATAAAATACGTCACCTCTCTCCCTTCTCTAAAATTTTCAGCTTATTAAAAATGACTTTGATGCATGCTTGATGGAATGATCCGACTTCATCTTCTTCACATGTTAGAGGAATTTCTTTCAAGCTTGGTTCTTGGACGCTTGATCAAGTTCACTACACGAATTTACATTATAATGTGTGTACTTGGAAGGATTTGAGATAATTTTCTAAATCTTTAAATAAAACTTGTTTTCTTCCAGACAAGTACTTTAATTTACCATTACCCTAAAAGTTGGCTGAAAGCCGACTTGCTCTCTAGGTTGTCCATCATTCTTTTCTGGGCATAATTGACAATCATATTACTTGAAAGAGAGAGGTCAAACATTTGTGTATTATGGGCTTCACTGCTGCAACTTCTTGAAGATGGTATTTCAGACCTAGGTGTCCCTTGATATCCCTTGTACAATGTGGCAAGTAGATAGATAGTGAGCACCAAAAGACTGCAGGTCAAAACAGACAAATCTTGTGGGAGTATGCAAAGAGAGCTTGCAAACAAATTCACTGAGAGAAAGGATTGGCACTTTCGAGATCATCCAACTTCAAGTGTGCCAACATCAAGTGTGATCGAGGGAAATTTTTGACAATGTTGATTTTTTGAATTTTTAACAATTTGTCAAACTACTAGCTATCATGACTTTTAGGAAGTTGTATATTTGACTTTTGTTTGAGTAATTACAAATAAGTTATGTTGAAATATATGAAGCTTTTGTTGTTGGATTAGTGTTGTATATAACTTTTGTTGAAGTAATGGCATATGGGTTTTTGAAGTGTATAAAGTTTTTGTTGTTGGCTTAAATCTAAAATGTATAAAAGATAGCTACATAAATTAGTGTCCACTTTAGCGTCGTTATTGTGCCGTAAAAGAAGTATCGCGAATATATTATAACCTGCAAAATATTTGCGACATAGTGAAATTCTGTCGTAAAAGTTTCAAAATGTGCTGCAAATGTGAAATTGTGCCGCAAAAGCTTTGTGACATAGTAAAATTGTCAGAACCTAAAAAAGTGTGATTTTCTTTTGTAACTACTGTATTGGCACATAAAAGTATTGTATCGCAATAGTGCCGTAAAAGTTTTTCTGCGACAGATTTTTGACTTTTTGCGACACATTTCGTGTGTCGCAAATAGGTAGTTTTGTTATAGTGACTTTAATTGTCAACATGAGTCGTGCACTTGAACTAACTCTATTCCTTTTAATTTAGCAAGTGATGGAACACATTTAGTTTGTTGAGTTAAATTGCCATTTACACATGTTGAATGCCTCTTAATTTTTCTAATCAATATGCTTTCATTTCTATTGGTGGTGTACTTAGTTCCTTTCTATCTTTAGTTTTCCTCGAGACTAGCAAAACATTATGTTTGGAAGTGTGATAACTCAATTACATAGAATTATTTTGGCCCTATTTCCTACACAATTTTGACTATGTTTGTTCCATTCAGAGTGATTTTATGCTTTTTAGTATAGATTTAGAACTTGATTATGATTTTTAGTAACTTATATGTATATTAAGATCTTTAGTAGATATATGCACAAATTTAGATATAATTGACATTAATTTTGCTAGGTGCATTGTAATTTATGCATTGTGGTGTGTTTTGTACGTAATTTTGAGGTTTGGCTGTGAATTGAAGAAGTGAAAGAAGGTAGCGACTAGAGTGCAATTAGTTAGAAAAAGTCAAAACTTGGTCAATAGCTCCACAATCGCGGTCAAGAAATGTAAACTTGGAAGACCACAACTGTGGTTTTTACTTATCAGAGTCAAAGGTTTCATAACCACAGTCATTGAATTAAAAGAAGAAATTCAAGAATTGCAGTTTTCAAGCAAAACAAAAGTCTTGAAATCTCTCAAGAACTGCGGTCACCGAATTTGTATAGGTAGGATGGTGATCGCGGTTGTGAAGAAAAGTCAATACTTTTGACCAAGTTAAAAATTGAAGTTACCCTAACAACATACCTACTAACACATAGTAGGTAGTGTAGTTTAGTCAAGCCTCCTAGCAAGGTAGAATAGTCTTTTAAAAACTCTCTTTTCCTTTTTATTTTCAAACTTAATCTTAGTTTAATCCTACTTGTAAAAATTTAATCTTTTAGTTTCAATTTATGGAGCTTTCATTCCTCTTCAATTTGATATATATTTTACTTGCTTTTAATTTATCTTTCTTGCATTTTCATTCTAGTCAAGTTTAAACTAGTTTCTTAGAGGTAGCATAAATCTTAATCCTAATAGTTACTCTTGCATTTATTTGTTTTTCTTCATTCATAAGCTTTAATTAGTTGTGAGTTTATATTTAATCTTTTTTTCTTAGTTTAATCATTAATCAAGATTCATAGATCTTGTCTATATTTAAGTTTCTTTTCAAAAATAGTAAAAATCTAGAACAATCATAAGTTGTAGTGTAGGATTTTCCATTTGTAGTAAATTTTTTCATAGCCCTACTTATTTCTCCAATCATTAGTTAGTTGCTTTTAAATGCTTTCTTATATTAGTTTTTAGAATAATTTACATTATTGTCACATTTAATGCTCTTTCTTTCTTAATTGGTAGCATTGCGAATTATCCTTTCGGGGTATAAAGTTAGACTAATGTAATTTAATTGCTTGCTTGCTTTATTGGGACTTGTTCTTTAATTTACTAATTAAAATTGCTTATTTAGCTATGCACTTTTAACTGCTCTTAGCCCATGACCCTAGAATAGTACTTAATTGCCAACAAGCTTACTTTTCAACTTCACTTGTACTTAATGTCCTGTTTTAGTACAATGTGCCCTTTTTTTATTTAGTTATGGTAATTGTTTGCTTAGCTTACTTAGTATTGTATTTATCACCTCTTTAATTTTGCTTAATCATGTAACTGATTTCACACCTTTAAATTGCTTTAGTAGAGTAGAAATTTCATTCCTTATAATTTGTCTAACTACTTTATAGACTCGAGTAGACTAATAGTCACCAATTAATTCCTGCAAGAATGATAGTCACTCGTCACTACCTACAAATCTTCCTAGTATATTTGCGAGTATCTAGGTATTTGGTAGGTAGTGTAGGGTTAATTTATTACTTGTTCTTGTATCAAATTACCTAATCTTTATCCTAACCTTTATCCATAGAACAGGTATTGACTATGAAGAAACTTTTGGTCCTGTGGCCCGTGCATATTGCATCTCATCTATCCATACTTGCATATTGCTACTACTCGCTGTTGGGATCTCTTTTAGATAAATGTCAAAAATGTTGTTCTCAACAGCAATCTTATCAAGGAAGTTTACATGCAACCTCTCCCTAGGTATGATTATCCACCCAATAAAGTTTGTCAACTACAAAAGACACTTTATGGGCTTAAGTAAGCTCCTCAAGCATAATATCTATTTAGTATTCAAAATTCAATACCATCTTGGGCAAGTTGGGTTTCTCTAGTAGTGTATATGATTCTACTTTGTTCATTATGCAATCTTTGTCAAGAATATTCTTTTATTTCTTTATATATATGACATGAGCATCACAGGCAATAATATCTCAAGCATTCAACAATTGAAAGAATTCGTCAGTACACAGCTTGAAATGAAGGATTTGGGATTTTCTTCTATTTTTTTTGGATTGGAAGTCTCTAAATCTTATATATATTTTCATTTGTCCCAAGCTAAATATGCCTCAGATTTTCTTTCTCGTGCAAGAGTCATGGATACTCGAACTATTGATACTCCATTCGAAACAAAATATCAAGTTGTATCTTACTAATAGGGAACTTCTCGTAGATCTAAGACGATATCATTAGTTAGTTGGTAGTCTTATCTATCTAACTGTTAATCGACCTAATATAGCATATGTTGTGCATCTAGTGAGTCAATTTATGTATGCTCCATGCTCTACGCACTTTTGCGATCCTATAGATTTTGAGATATGTAAAAGGTGCAATGTTTCATGGATTACACTTTCCATTTTCATCCTTATTGAAGTTACGAGTATATTCTGATGTTGATTTGATTGGAGATATATTAATCGTGGTTCTACTAGTGACTATTGTTTCTTCTTTGGTGATTCTCTTATTTCCTGGCAAAATAAGAAACAATCTGTTGTTTCCCATTCTAGATCATAATTTGAGAATCGTGCTTATACTGATACATATCTAAACTACTTTGGCTACGATGGCTTTTTCATGACATGGGTGTTTCTCTCCCATATCAAACACCTATTTATTGTGATAGTCAAAGTGCTATCCAAATCACTCGCAATGAGGTCTTTGACAAATGTGCAAAGCACATTGAGATTAATTGTCATTTTGTACAACATCATTTTCTAATGCAGATTATCTCTCTTGTCTCTATTTTTGTCTAAGCATCATGTTGCTGATCTTTTCACTAAGATACATCCACTTAGCCATTTTTCATGCATTTGTGACCAAATTCAAGTTGTTGTTAATTTTTCCACATTGAATTTTGGGCGGAGGGGCATTAAATGTAGTTATCTTGTAGTATATGTATATCTTATTCCAAATATTTATTAAATGTAGTTATATTATATTGCATGTATATTTTATTTTATAAATTTATCTTACTTGTAATTATCTTTAACTTATATATAAATTCAACTATTGTACATGAAAATATTCAATATACATAATCATTCATCCTAATATTCACTTTATCACTTCCATTCAAAATTTCGTAGGAGGGCTCATTAGATTGGATAGGCTCAGATGTGCTCATCTAAAGAAATCTCATTGATGTATCATTCCTCATGTTATTAATAAACTTAATTTTTTTAAAAATATAGCCATCATGGCTTTTTTTGGCTTCAGTATATTAATTGAGTGGTATGTTATTGAAGCTCCTTTTAACTTTTTCTATTTGAAAATTTTCTAAAAATATGCTTGTTTTCAAAATGATGTTCTTTTTTTATGCCTATTCCAAATTGCAGTTCCGGACCAGTGGAATGCGAGTTCCAGAAATTTCTTTTTTAAAAAAAAAAAATTTAGAAGACCTCGCATTCACCGAATGCGAGGTCTTCTTAATTTAAAAAAAAAATTGACCTCGACTGACTACAAATTTCAGTATAACAAAGAACATAACCACAAATTTCACCGCTGAGTCAACAGAAACCAAACCTACAACATATATCCCGAGTCAAAGACCATTCTCTCTAAATATTAAATTTTGAATGGAAGTGATCAAACCAGCATATTATTAAACTAAAATACAAAAACATAAAAAATATAAACTACCAACACAAAATATATTTATAAAATATTTACATTAACAAAATTAATTATTTAAACAAAATTAAAAAATATATATTAATTAAAATTATTGGACTCCATAAAAAAATTAAATTTACCTGAAATATTTTGGTGGTGGGTGGCGGTGGCGGTGGTTGTGTTGGTTGTAGTGGTAGTGGTGGTGGTGGTGGTCTATTTTGGTGGAATGGAGGTGGTGATTGTTGTAGAGGGGAGGAAAAATAGATGGTGGTGGAACAGAGAAGGAGGAGGAGGAGGAAGTTTTATTTTTTTAATTTGGGGATTTATCTTCTGCGAGGCCACACCTGGCCTCGCAGAAGATAAAGGTCGACTGACTTGCATTCGGGGAATGCGATGTCAGTTAGAATGCGAGGTCAAATAGATGTGTACAAAGTTTATTTATTTATGTGCCTTATTATTATTTTTAAAAAAAATTCTGGAACAGAGCATTCTCCAAATGCCTAATTCCACTGGTCGGAACTACAATTTGGAATAGGCATAAAAAAGAACAATTTTGAAAACAAGCATATTTTTAAAAATTTCTCTTTTCTACTTATGTAAAAAGTTATAATGCACCGTAATTTTCATTGGAAAAACATTTAATTCATTTTTACTCACGTTAGTTAGTTAGGGAAAATTTTTAACAGGCAGCTAATCTGTTGTAGGCTTGTAGCGTTTAGTCACCTAACGAAATACAGGAATACTAAACATAATACATCAAGCTCCTCGGTTTCCAGATCACTAAAAAAAAAATTGCAACTTAATTTGATTAAACTTCATTTTGTATTTAAACTTGAGGACTAGATAGATGAATTGGATTTTAACATAATTTGGAGGTCAGATATTAAAATGATCAATTTTTTTTTTCAAAAAGTTGAAGAACTAGTGATGTAATTAACGAGAAAACAGAAAAAGAAAATATAAGAGTAGTTGGCACTCAGTGATTCAGTGGTGTTCATTTCTTTCAGAGGGCATATGTGTGATGGGTAGATTAGGTACTTTCCACATGTACATACTTTCATAAATTTGGTTTACCAACTCACACAAACATTGTGGCCGTTGGGGAAAAAAAACAAAAACAAAAACAAAAACCAAAAACAAAAAACGAAAAACGAAAACAAAAGCCAAGTATGACATGCGATATCATTATAACATCACTCATATGACGTATACGAAGGTCATATGAGATCAATATAATCCATTTAACTTTGTTGAATAATTATAAAGTGGGACTAAACTCTTCTCATGTATATTTTTTTTAATTTTTTCCAGTAATCTATTATATTTAAATAATTAAAATTCATAAAAATTATCAAATTATATCAATAATTTTGTTTCGATGAATACATTAACATATTACCCTAGTAGTCCTAGTCGTAAACAACGGAAACTACCTAGCCTATCCCCTTTCTAAAGCAGAGCACCCAACTAGCTCTACCAGGGACTAGATAGGGGTTACTCTGTAAATGTGTAGAGTCGAGTGTACTGTGGTGTAGTAATTTAAACCATAAAGAACCTATTATATCTCATTTAAATTAGGCCTGCCTCTTTCTGGGATTCCATACTTTGGGATTTTATGTGATATTCCATACTTTGGGATTTTATGTTCATAATGATATCACGTGCTCCTCCCGATCGAGACCCACCAGTTGGACATATGGATAGAGAAAATCAGTCTCTTTGAACCTAAAGGGAGAACCTTGCTGCTTAAGCTTGCTATATCCCCACATCCTTGCATTACACGGCTCGGCTCGTTCTTCGAGCCCTGCTTCTTCCTTCCTGCTCTCCTCGTTCCCACCGCCCTGATCACTAAATAGATAGAAATAGGTGCAAATTTTGACATCACCAAAAATAGATAGAAATAGGTGCAAATTTTGACATCACCACAGCCCACTTGGTGACGAACTCATTTTTTTTCGGTCATAGGTTAGTTTAAAGAACGAGAATCGGGTTCCTTAAGGGAGTTCTTTCTCAGTAGCTCTATTCTATTCATATCTTCGGATCCAGCAAGCTTTTCAAACTTTTACTATTCGTAAATGTTATATCATTCAATTTGCACGAAATACTTGAACGGTATAAAATGAGTCAAAATCAAAATAAAAATTAGAACTTTTAATCAAACGGAAAAACTTAATATATTTATTTTCAAATTTTATATATAGCAAGTATATGTACTAAAATTACATTATGAACGAATATGATTTTTAAAAAAATATTTTTGAATGATTATATTTTTATGAGATGTATTGAAAATAAATTCTCTCTAATTATTCGAGAGAAGCCTAACCCTATAACGTGTATAAGTAAATTCATAAATCAAGTCTAGTTAAGCGTTTTATTTTTCCAAGAACGGCTTAGATTGCATAGTAAATATTTAATTGGACGGTCAAATCTACAACTTATATTGCACTTTAAAACCTTAGATTACTTATTGTAAACATTTTTCAATGGAACACATCTAACCATCTCTGTAGAAAACTAATACGCAGTTCATGGCATACGAAAAAATAACTACCTTTTATCTAACGTTATCGAGTTTTGTTTTGGAGTCATAAAAGAAAGGGTTAAATATAGTTAAATCTCTTAAGTTTTGGATTGTTTTACACTAAACTCTTTAACGTTATTTTTATTTCACTTTGTCCTTTCTATTAATACATATCAACAATTTGACTATTCAAAATCAAGAAAGAAATTTCTACCCCTAGACCAAACATAAAATTAACCCCTAAAAAAATATATTAAATTTGTCATTTTAGTCCCTAATTCTAGTTTTGTGTCAATTAATCTGTTTTAGTCATTAATCAATATAAAAAGATTTTTAAACAACTAAAAATATAATGATGTCCACCAACACCAGTGTTTTTTTTAAATATTTGTGAAAAAAATTTAAATACAAAAATTCCTTAGTACTGTTGGTATTTTTTGATCTTTTCAATATATTTTATTTTCATGTCAAAGAAAAATTTTAAATATACGAGACCCATAATCATTTATTACAGTTATATCAATCTATTTTCATTTTCTTTTGTCTATGTATATTTAAAATGATTTTTTCTTATTTTTTTCCTTTCTTAATATAATTCAACTATCACCTAAATTATACAAAATAAATTTATACATATAAACCAAACTCAAATTAAAATAATTTAGATGAAACAACTTTAATAATTCATCAAAAATTTTAAAATTAATTATTTCATCGTGTTTTTTAGTTTTAAATATTGAAGAAATTATAATTCGAACAATTAGAATATTAATTAATTTAGAGTATACTTATACTTTTAAAAATATTGACAATATTATTGCCTTTTATTTATCCCAAAACATTAAATGATACAAAACTTATATGGGGGATTAAAGTGAAAGTTCGCTTAAAACCTTACGAGGGTTTACTACAATTAACCTTTAGGGATAAATTTATCATTTTGAAAAAACTAATGACGGAGTTACATTTTTTAAGTTAGTTAAAAGGGTAAAGGAGAAAAATATGTTAGGAAATGTAGGGTAAAAAAGCTCAAATCTTAAGAAGATTTACTGTATTTAACCCTAAAAGAAATTAATCTCCACGAATATTCTTTTTCCATTATTCTTGATTTGGTGAACCTACTAAATTATATAGATATTTAAAAAAAACATTTAAAAAAACAAAAACAAAACAACTGTTAATGATCGCATCACTGAACTGGAACTAACAAACTTGTCTAATTATACAACTCAATGAAGACATTTTTTTGCAAAAAAAATCGTGGCTATTGCTCAGTAAAGCCTGAAGGACTTGCCACCGGAGACAATAGCTTTGCAGAAAAATATACCATGAAAGATACTAAAAACATCAGTTATGCCAACCTTCCATTGCTGGAGATTCCTACCATTGACATTGGTCTTCTCACATCTTCTCTTTCATCCGAGGTGGAGGTCGAAATAATGAAACTGCGATCTGCTCTGAGTTCATCTGGTTACTTTCAGGTTTATTTAGCATCAATCTTTCCCTCTTGATTAATGTTAATAAAATAAAAAATTTTGCTTTATCCATTTCTTCGTTCTTTTATTTATTTGTATTTAAAAAGGAAAATAGAAGTCTCATGTTTTGTAATCTAACATACATGTGATACTACTACTACTCCTCTATTTATGATCGAAATGGGATGTACAGCACATGTAGAAAATATTTAGATAGCCTGTTTCATAGAGATGACCATTAAAGAAGTTGTATAAGTTTTGTGACTTATACTATATTCCCACCTCGAGCAGGCTTGACACGTAATGACATTTTACTTACAAGGTACAAATTTTGCAAATTATTATTATTTGAATTTCAGGCAGTAAATCATGGAATAAGTACTTTTTTCCTGGATGAAGTCCTTGAAGTGACAAAAAAATTCTTTAAACTTCCAATGGAAGAGAAAAAGAAATACTCCAAAGCAACCAATGATTTTGAGGGCTATGGAAACAACACTTACAAAGAGAATCAGGTCCTTGGGTGGAATGATCGACTCTATCTTCATGTGCTCCCTGAGAGTATCCGGAAGTTCGAAAAATGGCCACAAAATCCTGAAAATTTGAGGTAAACTGGACAAGTTTTAGACTGATAGAATTGTGGATACAGACCGGGGCTCTCATAATTTTAGACCGGGGGATATTTTCAATTGTTCTTTTTTAAATGTCTTGAATTCATTTTTTTTATTAAGGTTCATCGAACAAAAACCTTGTATTGGCCAAATTCTTGATGTTATAACTTACAACAGATTTTCCTCGATTTGTAGGAGGGTTTTGATTGAATTTACAGAAAAACTGAGCATGATGAATGAAATCATTCTTAAGGCCATGGCAAAGTCACTGAACTTGGAGGAGAATTGATTTCTATATCAATTCGGAGAAAATCCAAAAGTCCTTTCCAGTTTTAATTTCTATCTTCCATGTCCATGGCCCGACCTTTTTATTGCTGCTAAGCTCCATGCAGATGCATCTGGAACGACATATGTCTTGCAAGGGAAAGAACTTGAAGGCCTTCAAGTCTTAAAAGATGATCAGTGGTATAGAGTTCCACTTACTTCAGATGCCATTGTCTTCAATGTTGGTGATCAAGTTGAGGTGATTAAACTTTTGTTAGCTTTTCCGATTTGTTTGTTATTATTAGACTAATTTTACTTTGCACCCCTAACCTATAAGTAATTTTCACTTTGCATGCACAATTTAAATTTTGAACACTTTACACCCTCAATTATACAACTTTACTTTTCTCAGACCTTTAATATCGTCACCAAAATTAATAAAATATGTTTGAGCATGTACTCGAAATATTTGTGATAGCACTGTTGTATATCTTCCCAAAATTATTGTTCATGGACAAAATTTTTGTTAATTTTTTTGATAGTATTAAAAATTAGATTAAAATTGATTAATTTCAAATCAGGGGCGCAATGCTGCCAATTGAGAATAATCCAGAAGGTAGAAAGTGGAATTAATTATTTTTTATTGCATGTGGCAATTTGTCAGGATTTAACTCTTGTTTCCCGGCAGCATGTCATTATTTATTTATTTATTTTTAAGAGTAAGACAGCATATTCATAGCATTATTTGACTCTTAGTTAATATCTTTTAGGTTCGTTCAAAAGAATATGCATCATTTAGGTAAAGAAGGGTTTGTGGTAGGTGTAAGGTAAAATTTATGTAGGTCATTGAACAATTATTAGGTATTATAGTAGTTGTTTAATAATTAATATGAGATTTTATCTGCATCCGATCGAAGTTCCATTTTAGTGCCCCTAAACATAAAGGAGAGCTAATTTAGGTCATTAAACAATTATTAGGTATTATAGTAGTTGTTTAATAATTAATAGGAGATTTTCATTTGAAAAATATGGTTCTTTATTTTTGGTAAAGCGAGCCACCCAATCTAAATGTATTCCTTCCATTGATTATTGAGCAACTACTAGGATATCACTAGTTAGGGTACGTTTGATAAAATTGAAATTTGAAATCTGAAGTCTGAACACTGTAAATTAAGTGCCGAAATTTTGATTTGCTGAATTCATAAAGTTGTATTTGTTTGATAACCAACTGAATTTAAATACTGAATTGAAATATTTTATTCTGTATATATTATATACTTCGATGATAATATTATATTTCTTAAAGTAGATTATTTTAATTATTATATTTTTAGTACAAATAAATATAGAGGTATTATGTACAAGTGTATGTTTATATTGTTGAACCCCAGTTATGTTAATCATATTTTGATGATGACCAAATCGTACTAATAGTTTGAAAACAAGTGTGCAGAAAAATAGGTAGGTTCGGACGCAAATGATCGTCCGAGCGAAACAACAAGAAGACTCACTGGACGAAATGATATCCGAAGATAGAACTTGGACGATGGTAATCGTCCGACACAAAGAATTTGAAGCAGTCTCGGATGAAGAAGAGCGTCCGATCATATTTCCGGAAGACTTTGCTTCAATCGGACGCATGTTCGGACGCATCCTCGGATGTCCGAAAGGTCCAACGGCTAGTTTTTCAGTAACAAAAAATTGTGGTTGGAAAGTTGTTGAAAGCAGATTTTGGGCAACTATAAATACCCCTAAACCTGAATTAAAGAGGGAGTGACTTCTACATTGATTACAAGTAATTCTTGAGTTATTTGGGAGAAATAGTGAATACAAGTGTTGTAATAGTGTAGATAGTTTTGTGAAAAAAGCTTAGAAGTGTAAGAGTTCTTCAAGTGTAAGAGTGGAGAGATAACAATTGTAACAAAGGGAGGTTATGAGTGTAAAACTCTTGGCTCAACTAAAGAAAATTAGTGTGAGCAAGAGTGATCCTCATTTGTGTACAAGAGGTTATTGTCTCACCTACTTTGAAGAGACTTTTAGTGGCTAAACTTCAAGTTGAGAACTTGGTAGTTGCTTTGTAAGAAACTCTTTGTACATCTAAGCTCAAGCTTGAGAAGTTTGGGAGTTTGGTTTGATTCTCTTAATGCTCAATATTACAGCTTATTTGTACAATAGATATTCAACAATTTGAACATTAAAGAACTGTAAGAATTTGTGCTTAAGTTTTTATTTGGTGCATAAAGTTTGAATTTCTATTAAGCACATAAAAAGGTTTGTTTAAGAAACAACCTAATTCACCCCCCTCTTAGGTTGCTTTTTGGGCCAACATATTGTGAGAGAGAATTAATATAATATGTGTAAGTGTGTCTTTTTGTGTGGGAAAAGGAATATAAAGTGTACAAATGTGTGTTTATGTATTAGCCAAAAGGAATATAACGTATGAAAATGCGTGATTTTGTGCGAGGGAGAAGGAATATATTATTTATAACTATATGTTATGCACAGAGTGTGAGAGATAAGGTAGTGTACAAGTGTGTGTTTATGTGTGATAGATAATAAATATAGTATGTGTGTTTATATGTAAGAGAGAAAGAATATAGTGTGTTTCAGTGTGTGTTTGTATGTGAGATAGAAAGAATATTTCATATACAAGTGTGCGTCTATACACATTAGATGTGTATAAGAGAAAGAATATAGTGTGTATAATTATGTGTTTATATGTGAGAGAGAAAGACTATAATATGTGTAAATATGTATTTATGTATGATAGAGAAACAACATAGTTTGTTCAAGCGTGTATTTATGTGTGAGAGAGAAGGAATATAGTGTGTGCAATTGTGTGTTTATGTGTGTGAGAGAAGGAATATAGTGTGTGAAAATGTATATTTATGTGTGAGAGATAATGATTATAGTGTATACAAGTGTGTGTAAAAGAGTATGTGAATCTGAAATAAATAAATAAAATTGAATAAGTTTTGCTATATTAGTAAAGAATTAAACAAATAAGTGATAGATTTTTCAACTAAGCAAATTTTATACAGAAATTAATTGACATTTAATGCATTCAGAGGTAGAAAAATTTTGTTATCAAACACACTTAATACATAAAGTATTTAATGAATTAAGTTTAATCAGTTAATGTGATTATCAAATACCCCTCTTATTCAATAACCACCGTAGATCTTGTCGTAAATATAATGGTACCTTGGTCCATAATCACTCACATCATTATCAAGAAGTTTATTGTAATAATTTGAGACGATGTGGGTAATTATGAGCGAAGACATGGATTTGGTCCAACTTAAAATTTTTGGGTAAAGAAGGACTAATAAACTAAAAATACTTGAATATGTCTTACTTATTAAATGGATGCATAAACATTTGAAACGAAGTTGCAATCACAAATTTTTTTTTGAATGGTTAAATTGTATTGATCTTCCCAGCAATTTGTTCAAACTAATATATGCTTCGCTCCTGTAACTGAGAGTTTAATTACCTCAACTTTGTAGCTATTTTTTTTACACCCATATTTTGAAAGACATTTAGTGTTTGACTAACTCTATATGTCTGAGGAATAGAGGTAACTTTGAAATGGTTAATTAATTACACTATTTTATCCCTTAAACTTTAGCATCATTACGATATTAATTCTTAACAAATGTTTTTGTGCACTTGTTCTTGAACTGGTTAGTCAACTTTAACAGTGTCCCAATTTTGGCTAAATCACTACAAAAAAATATATCTTTTTTTTAACCTATATTATTTTAGAGGTCATAAATACAATCATTTTATGAAACTATACTCAAATACAAGTCATAAAAACTAATAACAAGTAACAAATTATGATATATCCTCTATTTGCCTGTCACAAATAGTTTTGTGACTTTGTACAAGATGACCCTCATTTAAGAATTATAAAATTAAAATACAAATCACAAAATAGATATATAACTCTTAAATAAGGATTGCAGTCTACAAAGGCACAAAATTATTTATGACTTGCAAATAATATATGTTAGAAAAAGTAGGCTTTTGTAGTGAATGGACAAATATAACCCTTGGTTTAATAGCATTTTACCATCTCTCAAACTTTAGTGTTATTAACACTTTAGTTTCTAGCGTAATATTTTGAATACTTAAACCCTTCCATTTTGCCAATTTAGCGTTTTGAGTATTTTAGTCCTATTATATATATAGATTAAAGTGTTATTTTTTAAGTTGTGCATGCACTTTCTCTGCATTCCTCCAGTAGATGTTACCAAGATCACCAACAACAAAAAATAATGCATTTTTTTTTATCTTCTTTAAAAAATTAATTACAAATTTCTGAATTCTTGGGTATATCTTCCAATTTAGTCAAAATTTTAAGTTCAAAATGTGATTCTAATCAAAAGTCGTAAAACCATCATAATTGATCATTATTTACAGAGATTTGTGCTTGAAAAATTGTTTTGGTCAAATTTTATCATCTTCTTCAATTAAATCCCATACAAAAAAAAACCCAACAAAAATGTTGAATTCAATTTCTAAGCATTGTCTGAGATAAAATTCTACATGAATTAAGCCTTGTCTTTTTGAAAATTTGATTCATTAGGAAAAAATAAATAAAAACATAAAATTAGAGTAGAATAAGCATAAAATGTTCAAATTATTTAGCATAGAGGAAGAACTATAGTTCTCAAAGATAATGTTAGGATTGAAGTGCTAGTAATTCTAAAGTTTAAGAGATAAACTGCAAATTAACCTATTTTGAAGTTACAATCACTTCTCTTGGCTGATATTATCATATATAGATGTTCATGTCTTTGAAGGTAGTGCACTTGGCTAAAGAAAAAAAAAAAAGATGAAGTTAAAAATGAGAAAGAGATCTGTTTTAACTCACGAAATTAGACATAAGGAGTACTAAGGTTATTTTAGTTATGAAAATGTCACTGGTGGTCAGAATAGTTTTTCATTTTAAAGAGAGAATTCTGTCTCTTTTTTTTAACGTTTTATCACATTTGACTTGGGCTGTAATCAATTTGCAGATAATGACTAATGGGATATTTAAAAGTCCGACACATAGAGTTGCGACAAACAATAAAGGAGAGAGATATCTGTTGCTATGTTCTTCGCCCCTGAACCGACAAGGGAAATTAAACCAGCGGAGGGTCTTCTTGATGACAAAAATCCAAGGCTATACAAGAATGTCAGAGATTATAGTCGACACTTCAGCGAGCACATTCAACTTGACTTTAATCGGTTAAAAAGACTTCCCTATTTGACTTTAATCGGTTAAAAGGACTTCCCTATTTGTTGGACTCTATGATGAGAGAAATCCTAAATTACTCTATAAATAGCTCTTGTTCCCTCTTCTTACTGTAACATAAGGTGCGTTCCACCCATCACTAAACACACAATGTGTATCGACAGTGAGGGGAGAGAAGACCATAAGAAGTAAGAACAAAGTGTTTCATCATAAAGATCTTGCCTAATTTTTGTCTAACAGATAGTATCAGGGTTAAAGCTATAACTTGTAAAACAATGAATGTTATTTTTTTCTTAATTTATTTGGTCTCTTAAGTTCAAGGCTAAATTATTATAATTCAAGAATAATAATCTATCATCAGTATATAAAAAAAGAAAAAGTTTGGAACTACACAAATACTATACGCTTTTTCCGCTGATTTATTTTTTTGTAATCTTTCGTTTCTCAACTACAAATATTGTCTTGAGACTTGATCAAATACTTTGGAATATTTGTTATTAATTGTCTGTGACTAGATGAAAATAAATAAATAAAAATAATTTGATCGTATGTAATGCATGATGGCTTTGCTGCAAAATTGTCTAATGCTTTTATATGCTCATGGCTTGGTTTGTAAGTTGGTTAGGCTTGGTTTGTTAAAATATAAACTGATGCTTTTATGGGCTTTGTATTTGCACATGTTTCTATTTCTATTCATTAAAAAATAGATTTGTAGGAAATTAAATCAAAATCCAATTCTATTTTAATTAAAGTTTTAGTATTAGAGTTATTTTGGTTAGTAGTTTCCTATTTAATTAGTGAGTTTGAATAGAATTTAGTTTTGTTTTTGTTGGTTTGGGTTAGCCAATTCCTAAATGGTATCTGAAACTTAATGGCTTTAGTATTCTATATATATGTTATGTTATTGCTGCCGTGTGTGTGGACAAAAGTTGAGAATAAAAATATCCTATTGCTTCTAGCAAAATATGTTTCTTTGTTTCTACTTTGGTTTGATACAATCAAAAGGAGTCTCACGGGTTCAATTCTTTTGCCGATTTGTTTTTCTAAATATCAAATAATTTCTTTTGACTTTGTTTTGTTTGATTAAAATTATTTTTAGAGCCTTTAATTCATAGTTTTTTTCCATTTGACTATTGCCAGTGAGTTAATTTGAAGCTTTCAAATTGGTATCAGATTCTAATTCGTTTGAACAATCATGTCAAAAAATAATAATAATGTGTCTGTGTAGAGACATCAACTCATATAAAAAAATATTATAATTTTTGGAGAACTCAGATGGAGACCTTATCTTCAATCACATACTTTTTATGAGTATTCTCTTGAAGAAATTGAAGAATTTGACCAACGCCAATATCGCCCTCCTTTTTATTTGGTTTTGGCATTGTCAAATTCTATCAAGCAGTTGATGTGTCAATTTTTGGCGAAATTACAAACGCTAAAACCGCAGGCATGGGATATCTTGGCAAAGTCATACCGTGGATTTGACTCGAGTCCATAAAATAATTTGTTGATGTTGAAGAGAAAATTTGAGCTAATCACCATGGAAAAATCAGAAACGATTGAATCTTATTTTTTTTGGGTGACGGATATCAAGAACGAGATGGCTTTAAATGGCCATGATCTCACTGATGAAGTGTTTGTTGAGAAAATTCTCAATACACTACTCAAGAAATTTGATCATGTGGTAGCGGTGATCCAAGAGACAAAAGATTTGTCAAATTTGAGGCCTGAGAATTTGCAGCCATTGTTAATTCTTCACGAATAGAGAATTAACGGGAAATTGGATAATGGTGTAGAAAAAAAACAGTTGAAAAGGCGTTGCAAGTAGAGACAAACAAAGCGAAAGAGAAGGGTGAAAATTCAAACCAGTGAAATCAAAACTTCCGAGGACGTGGAGGCAGAGGTAATTTTTGAGGGCCTGGTAAGGTAATTTTTATTATCATCAAAGAGATAATAATTATGGTCCGAATAATGAGCAAAATAATTATGTTGACTGACGTAAAATTCAGTGCCATAATTGTCAAAAATTTGGTCATTATAAATTTGAATGTTGGTCAAATAAATCTGATTATAGAGATCTGCACGCTAAAGTGGCTGAAAATAATGGTGAAAAAGATGAGACAATTTTTTTTTTTTAGTTATGGATCTGAAGAAAATGAAAAGAATAATTTGTTCATTGATTCTGGTTGTAGTAATCATATGTGTGGAAATAAAGATATATTTTCTGAATTGGATGAATCTTTCAGATCCTATGTTAAATTTGGAAATAATGAAAAGGTGTCTATTCTTGGTAAAGAAAAATTTGGTATTACTTTGAAGAATGGATCTGCTAAATTTTATATCTGATGTTTATTATGTGCCAAGCTTTCATCATAATTTGTTGAGTTTGGGACAACTTTCTGAAAAGGGATATGATTTAGTCTGAGTTTCAAATATGGTGTTGGTACTATTAGTAATGATCGGTTGGGACTAATTGCAAAAGTAAATATGAATCACAATCATTTATGGCCAATTTCTCTAAATTGTATGCTTTACCTTGTTTTAGTTCCATGAATTTTGATGATACTTGGTTGTGGCACATGCGTTTTGGTCATTTGAATTTTGATAGTCTAAGTTTTCTTGCTAGGAGAAAGATAATTTATGGTTTGCCTACCATTAATTTTTCAAAAAAACACTGTGAGTCTTATATTTTGGAAAACAAGCATAGAGATTCTTTTCCTAAAGGCAAGGCTTGGATGGCTAAGAAACCTTTGGAATTAATTCATTCAAATTGTGTTCGGTTGCAATTCCTTCAAATGGTGGTAGCAAATATTTTGTTACTTTTATTGATGATTTTGCAGGAAAACTTGGGTTTATTTTTTGACGAATAAATCCTATGCATGTGATGTTTTCAAAAGTTTTAAAGTGTATGTGGAAAAACAAAAAAGTGGATACTTGATTAAAACTTTGAAAACTGATAGATGTGTTTACTAGATAATTTTTTGGAGAAACATGGTATCAGACACCAAATGACTGCTAGTTACATCCTCAACAAAATGGTGTAGCTGAGAAAAAAATAGAACTGTGATGGATATGGTGAGATCCATGATACATGCTAAAAATATGCCTAAAGATTTTTGGGCAGAAGCTATTTCTTTTGCAATTTATGTGTCTAACAGGTGTCCTACATAGTGTAATAATGAAAAGATACCGCAACAGATTTGGACTGGTAAGAAACCAAATATTTCTCATATAAAGGTATTTGATTGTCTTGCTTTTGCTCATGTTCCAGATGCAATAAGAAAGAAGTTGGATGACAAAGCAGAAAAATGTGTGTTTATTGGCTATAGTCATGAGACGAAGGGATATAAGTTGTTTAATCCGGATATTGGAAAAATAATTTTTAGTAGGGATGTCACCTTTGATGAGCAAGGTTCTTGGGATTGGTCCAAGAAAAAGTTAGATTTCTTCACCAGCACTTCCCTTAATACCAACAGTTATGGAGGAAGAGAATAATGAACAGCCATCTAGTTCACAACCTACTTTTGGAGAGTCATCTAGTCGCCCACAGTGACAACGACATTTGCCAGCCCGCTTGCAAGATTATGTTGTTAATAATGACAATGATTTATCTGATGAGCATGTTGTAAATTTTGCTTTATTTGCAAATTGTGATCCAGTTTCTTTTGAGGAGTCTGTCCAAGATGATCATTGGAACCAAGCAATGGATGACGAAATTCAAGCCATTGAGAAGAATAACACATGGGAGTTAACAACTCTATCAGCTGGAAAGAAGACGATTGGAGTCAAATGGGTATACTAGACGAAGTACAAGCCAACTGGAGAGGTAGATCCTTCAAAGCGAGATTGGTAGTCAAAAGATACAAACAAAAGACAGGTATTGACTACTTTGAAGTCTTTGCACCTATTGCAAGACTTGATACTGTTAGGATGATTATTTCTCTTGCTGCAAATAATCAAATCTTGAAAAATTCATCAAATGGATGTGAAGTCTGCTTTTTTAAATGATGTTCTTCAAGAGAAAGTGTATGTTGAGCAACCTACAGGTTACATCAAAAGAGGCCAAGAAAATAAAGTCTACAAATTGAAGAAGGAACTTTATAGTTTGAAGCAAGCTCCTCGAACTTGGTATACTCGTATTGATTCTTATTTTGTTGAACATGGTTTTGTTAGATGTCCGTATTAGCATACATTGTATATTAAATTTAATCCTGGATGTGATATTCTTATTGTATGCTTATATGTGGATGATCTAATTTTTACTAGCAATAATCCCATGTTAATTTATGAGTTTGGGGAGTCTATGATTAGTTATTTTGAGATGACTGATTTGGGATTAATGTCATATTTTCTTGGCATTGAGGTTACTCAAACAGATAGTGGAATATTTATTTCACAAAATAAGTATGCTTGTGATATTTTGAAGAGATTCAAGATGGACACTGCTAAGCCAATAATGACTCCTGTTTTAACTGATTGAAGAAAAGTTGAAATTGACAAAAGATGGCACTAGTGAATTCGTGGATGCAACAAATTTTAGAAGATTGGTTGGAAGTATAAGATACTTGACTTTTACAAGACCCGATATTACTTTCGGTGTTGGGTTAATTAGTAGATTCATAGAATATCCACGTCAGTCACACTTGCAAGCAGCCAATAGGATCTTGAGATATATTAGAGGTACACAATCAAATAGTATCTTTATTCATGTTCTAATGATTCTAAACTTGTTGGATATTCAGATGGTGATTGGGCTGGTGATATGATATAAAGAAGAAGTACATCGGGGTATGCTTTTCATTTAGGAACTGGTGTGTTTTCTTGGTCATCCAAGAAGCAACAAGTTGTGGCATTGTCCACAACTGAAGCCGAATATATGGCAGCGGCAAATAGTGCTACATCAAGCACTATAGTTGAGAAGAATGTTTGGCTTTTGGCAACACAAGCAAGATGGACCGACTAAAATTTTTTGTGATAGTAAGTCCGCAATTGAATTGTCGAAGAATTCGGTGTTTCATGGACGAAGCAAGAACATTGATATTAAATATCACTTCATTCGAGAGTTGGTTGAAAACAAAGAAATTGTCATTGATTATTGTAGGACTGAGGATCAAGTGGCGGACATTTTCACAAAATCATTGAAAGTGGAGTTATTTATAAAGTTGAACAAGATTCTTGGAATGGTCAAGTTTGAAAATTTTGATTTAAGGGAGGCAATGTAGGAAATTAAATCAAAATCCAATTCTATTTTTATTAAAGTTTTAATATTAGAGTTATTTTGGTTAGTAGTTTCCTAATTAATTAGTGAGTTTGAATAGAATTTGGTTTTGTGTTTGTTAGTTCGGGTTAGCCAATTCCTAAATGGTATCTAAATGACTTTAGTGTTCTATATATATGTTATGTTATTCCTGCCGTGTGTGTGGACAAAAGTTGAGAATAAAAAAATCCTATTGCTTCTAGCAAAATTTGTTTCTTTGTTTCTACTTTGTGTTTGACACAATCAAAAGAAGCCTCACGGGTTCAATTCTTTTGCCGATTCGTTTTTCTAAATATCAAACAATTTCTTTTGACTTTGTTTTGTTTGGCTAAAATTATTTTTAGAGCCTTTAATTCATAGGTTTTTTTTTTCATTTGACTTTTGCCCGTGAGTTAATTTGAAGCCTTCAAGATTAAATAATAGTATAATTCAAATTTAATCTTTCTTGTAGTACTGGAGATAGAAATCCACGGTTTCTATTATGTGAGATTGAATGTTGCTATTTTGGTAAAATCTATTATGTTCCTATGTTAATTAGAGTTTACAATATAAGGATGTTCTGGCCACTGATGATTCATGTCTTACGGGTATTATATGAGTTTGGCTCTCAGTCTCACAATATCAGTTTGACTCTCACTGCTTTAGTGCTAAAACCAAGACTATATATGGAGCATTTTTATATTTGCTATGGTTAATAGTCGAAAACTGTAATAATCGTATGGCAAACATTATAATGTCTTCTATGCAAATGATGACTGAAATCACTGTAATTTTCAATTATACTATGATGCATACAAGGCAAGAAACATGAATTATATTTTAATATTTTCCTTACTTGTTCTGTCTATCTTGAAGTGATATGTATTTGGAACCTTATTTAGACTAGTATTCGAATAATTTAATAATTAAAATATGTTGTTATTTGCTAGTCAAACAATTATGGATACGTGTATAATTTTTAGATAATAGTTTTCAGTTTTGTGATTATAATGAAAGACACAAATCAAACCCATATAATTACACAAATGGGTAATTGAATCAAATAACCATTACGAACATAATTATAAAGGTCAATTGGTTGTCATCAAAGTAGCCTACTTAAAGCTAAAGTTTGTATAATAGTTATTTATACTTATGATAAAGTACGATTATAGATTTTTAAAAAATTTACCCAACGGTATTTTATTTTTATATTCATGTAAGAGTTATTATATTATCCAAAGGAATATTATATCTCTATTATTAGTGAAATAATTGTTTCTTTATTTATGGGGTGAATTGTTAGCATGTCGATATTCTTACCCAAAGGAAGAATATGATGATGTACCTGATTACTCCTTTATGTAATCTCATGACTTAATTGTAGATTTTCAGCAATTACTACAGCAACTCTTTCAGGAATTGCATCTAACATTTTAGAATTCAATGGGTCTAATTACTTTAATTGGCGTGAACAAATGCTAATCATACTAGGATGTTTGGATTTAGCCTTATGTCTCCAAATTGACGAACCTGCGCTTCCGACTCTTGAAAGTACACAATTTGAGTGGACTCTCTATGAAAATTGGGAGCGTTCCAGCCACTTGAGTTTGACAACTATCAAAAGAAAAATTGCAAAGCACATAAGAAAATGCATTCCTGAATCTGAAAAGGCGCGTGAATTTTTTACTTCTGTTGAGAATCAATTTCAAGCAACTATTAAAGCTTTGGTAGGTACTCTTATGGCCAATTTGACTACTAAGAAATATGATGGAGTTCAACAAGTGGTGTTCGTCAACACATCATGGAATTGGACAATATTGCTGAACAACTTAAATCTATGGGTATATCTATTTCTAAACTATTTTTTGGTGCAATTCCTTCTCAACTCTCTTCCTCAACAATTTAGCCCATTCAAAATTAATTATAGCACTCAAAAGGATAAATGGATAATCAGTTAACTTATCTCTATATGTGTTCGAGAGGAAGAGAGGTTGAAAAGGGAAGGATTGCAAACTTTTCATCTGGTATCACAAGGTCATAATGCAAATAGACGTAAAAAGACTAGAAAGAAGGGTCCAAGGACACCAAATAAAGGGGTATCCAACCATAATTATTTTGGTTGAAAATGCCATTTTTGCAAGAAAAAGAGAGACATACTAAAAGATTGCCTGAAACGCAAGGCATGGTTTCAAAAGAAAGGTAATTTATTTTCATTTGTATGCTATAAAACCAATTTAATCGATGTTCCTTCTAATACTGTGGTGCAACTATTCACATTTATAATAATTATCATGCAGAGACACCTCACAACCTGCCAACCATTGATAAAGGTAAGGACAATACTAATGGGGAACAAAACGAGAGCAAAAGTTGAAGTCACTAGCACATATAGACTAGTTCTTAAATCTGGCATTACATTAGATCTTCCCAACACCTGTTATGTCCCTTCTTTTTCTACAAATTTAATTTCCATGTCTCGTCTTGATTCAGAAGGTTACAAACGTTATTTATGGAACCAATCTTTTACAATGACTACAAAAAGTATTTTTATTGGTAGTGTTATTTTGATTAGTGGGTTATATAGGGTGGATCTTGATTTTAATTTTTCACAATCTCTCATTTCCTTGCATATAGGGCTGGCAATTTCTATTATAATTTAATATTATATAATTTAAGATTGTGGATAATAAATTTAATTAGTAATTATTTTAAATATTATCTAAAAAAGTTCAATAATTTTTATCATGTGTTTTAAATTACTATGATAACAAGATTAGTATTAATAATTGTTTAAGTTATTTAAATAATTAAAATTTGAGATTTTAACTCAAATGGATCGCAAGTTATGTAATTTGTGAAATAAGCTGATACTATCTATCAATAGTAAACGGGTCAGACACAAACACGACACGATAAGAAATGGACCCTACATGACACGACACGAATACGATACAATAAGAAATGGGTCATACTTGATACGACACGAAAACCTGACAACCCAACCCATTGACCCCTCTACCTGCTTATGAATGTTAATGTTTGCACCAAACATAGTTGTGATAATGAAACTTCATCATTGTTATGGCCTAAGCGCTTAGGTCATATCTCTAAAGAAAGACTTGAGCGACTTGTAAAAGATGAAATTTTACCAACTCTTCATTTTACAAATTTTGGTACTTATATAGATTGCATTAAGGGTAAGCAAACTAAAAGTACCAAGAAAAATGCCATTAGAAGTTCAGGACTACTTGAAGAGATACACACAGATATTTGTGGACCATTTCCTCCTTCCATAACTGGTAAAAATTTTTGTGTATCACCTTTATTGATGATTTCTCACGTTGTAGAAATATCTATCTAATTAAGAAAAAATTTTATGCTTTAAATAAATTTCAAAATTTTAAGGCAGAGGTAGAAAATTGATTAAATAGAAGAATTAAAGTTGTGAGATCCGATAGAGGTAGTGAGTATTATGGAAAATATGATGAAACTGGTCGTGATTTAGGACCATTTGCTAGATTTCTTCAAGATAATGGAATCATAGCTCAATATACAATGCCGAGAACGCCTCAGGAAAATGGTGTAGCTGAATGGCGTAATCGAACCCTCTTGGATATAGTTTGAAATATGATTAATGATAGTACTCTACCTAATTTTGTGGAGTTAAACTATTAAGACAGCCATGAATATTTTAAATAGAGTTCCTACTAAAGCAGTACATAAAATCCCTTATGAATTATGGGCTAGTAGGATACCAAGTTTAAATCATATACATGTTTGAGGTTGTTTGGCTAAAGCAAGGCTTTACAATCTATATGAAAGATCTTTCATTGGATTCTAAGACTATTAGTTGTTATTTTATTGATTATCTAGAAAGGTCCAAAGGATATCGATTTTATTGTCTTAATCATCATAATTGAATAATGGAATCGAATAATGTTAGGTTTCTTAAAAATTTGATTTCTAGTGGGAGTCATAATAAAAGAGAAGTTGTATTGATTCCAAATGTAGAGGAATCAATTGAAATGAACAACTTACCCATTACTGTCATCTGCATGTGTGGAAAACATTTCTAATACTTCACTTCTTGATAAAGGACATGATTCCATTACACCCATTGATACACATATTAGTGAACATCCAAATAATTTGCAAAGGTCAAAAAGAATTAAGATTAATGCAATTTCAGATGATTACCTGGTGTATTTACAAGAACATAGCATACTAGCATTGATGGTGATCCATTGACGTTTTTACAAGCCATAAATAGTAGTAAATCTAATGACTGGATGCACACTATGAAAGATGAAATGGCATCTATGAAAGCTGACCTCAAATTTGGGAATTAGTTGAATTACCTAAAGGGCTCATACCTATTCAATGTAAATGGATATTTAAAACTAAACGAGACTCTAAAGGTAATATTGACCGTTATAAAGTTCGATTAGTTGCTAAAAGATTTACTTAAAGAAAAGGTGTTGACTATAATGAGACTTTTTCTCTTGTATCTAAGAAAGACTCCTTCCGAATTATTATAGTTTTGGTAGCTCATTTTGATTTAGAGCTATATCAAATGGATGTAAAACGACATTCTTGAATAGAAATCTAGATGAAGAAATTTATATGAAACAACCTGAAGATTTTGAGGAGGAAGGAAAGGGAAACTTAGTATGCAAGCTTAAGAGGTCAATTTATGGATTTATCTTGTGCTTCCTGCCAAGGGTATCTTAAGTTTCAAGATACCATAAAAACCATTGGATTTTAAGAAAATAAATTTGATGGTTGTATATATCTAAAGGTTAGTGAGAACAAGTTCATATTTTTGCATATTGATGATATAGATTTACTTGCTACTAATGATTTAGGCATGTCACATGAAACCAAAGATTTCCTTTCAAATAGCTTTGAGATGAAAAATATGAATGATGTAGCTTTCTTACTTGGCATTGAGATCCACAGAGTTAGATCTAAGAGAATTCGAATTCTTGGTTTATCTCAAAGGTCTTATATAAACAAAGTTTTTGAAAGATTTCAAATGCAAAATTGTTCAGCAACTCCACCAATTGTCAAAGGGGATAAATTTAGTCAAAGTCAATATCCTCAAATGAAATTGAGCGACACCAAATGAAAAATGTACCATATGCCTTAGCTGTGGGAAGCTTAATATATGCTTAAACTTAGACATGACCTGATATTAGCTTTGCAGTTAGAATGCTCGGGAGAGTTCAGAGTAAACCAGTATGATCACTGGATATCTACTAAAAAGGTGATATGTTATCTTCAAAGTACCAAAGATTTAATACTCACCTATAAGCACAGTAATCATCTTGAAATTGTTAAATACAGACACTAACTCAGATTTTATGGGTTGTGTGGATAGTATGAAATCCATTTCTGGATCTATTTTTATACTCGCTGGTAGTGCTATATCATGGACAAATATCAAACAACTTATAACTACTTCTTCTACAATGGAAGTAAAATTTATAGCATGTCATGAGACTATTTCTCAAAGTATTTGATTGCATAATTTCATTGAAGGGTTCAAGATTGCAGATTCTATATCTAGACCCATAAAGCTGTATTGTGATAATTCTACAGCTAAATCTAAGCACATTGAAATGAAATATCATGTTATTCAAGAAAAAATTCAGCAACAAAAGGTGTACATTAAGCATATTAAAACTGAGAGATGCTTTCAAACCAACTAACAAAAACATTGGTGTCAAATAAATTTTTGGAACATGTTCGCTCCATGTCTATATAAATTTTGAATGTATGCTTAATTATCATTTATACACATATTTGATAAAATATTATTTCCTGATTTATGCATATTATTGATTTACAAATTAAATATCATTCGGGATGTAATATTTTGGACCATTAATAGACATTATGGATTTGATTGTCTATTTTCTTCCTCATTTAGTTTGTCTGCGTCTAGTTGTTGAATTTGTGATACATAGAAAGAAATATATACGTTGTGTGATATACAACCGCCATGATCCATTTCAACAATTATGTAGGATAATCATAGATTAATATTTGTGGCCACTTTATTGAACCATATTAATATTTATGTGGTCATTTGTCCAAGTGGGAGAATGTTAGAATATTAACTCTAGTGGACTTCATGACCACTCAATATTCTTATATTAATATTATTATTATTTTCTCACATTTAATTGTAGGACAAAATTACCATGTAAATAATTGGATAAATATAAATATATGATATATTAATCTAGAAGGAATTAAGAGCTTCATCTAATATATCCTTGGGATAAATAAGTCTTACAGTTTGCTCTATCACTAAAGAGTTTAATCAGTTAGGATTTCCCTATTTCTTGGACTTTATGTAAGATGGGAGGAGTCCTAAATTACTCTATAAATAACTCTTGGTTCCTCTCTCTACTGTAATGTAAGTTGTGTTCTACCCATCACTAAACACATAAAAGTATAGATAAAAAGGGGATAAAAGACCATAAGAGCAAGGTAATTGATCTTGTTTAGGACGACTTGGTTTTTATATCACGATGGCTCAAGGTATGTTTCATTGACAATACCTTAAATTGTATTTACAAATCATAAATGAAGGTCCTGCCAAATTTATGTCTAACATTTTTTTCCTTCTCAATTATGCTTAAACAATCCGAGCTTGTCTTGATTCGAGAACCAAAAGGAAAAAATAATGCTAATTGCATCATCTAGAATCACATCAACAAAATCACTTGAATGTTGTCATTTGGCAAAAATGTACTCAAAGTTGAGATTAAATTCAAAATATTGATTGACAAACGATATGATAAATTGTTGGGTAATGAGTACCTCAAATTTATAAATAGCTACAATCTTATGAGCACATACGCTAAATATGCTTTTCCTTGTCAAAATTGTTGAATGGTAATTAGAATAGGAGAATATTGAGTATATTTATAATAATACAAAACATATATTAATTATAGTTCTACAAGAATTGTAGTCATTAAGGGGTAGTGAGATGGTTTCTTAAAGAACTAAAAAAAAAAAATACAATGATCATGTAACTCAAAACTAGGAACCTATACAAATTAGGAAAACCTAGCTTAACAAGGAAAACCTACATAATTTATTGAATAATGGATATAAAAATTGATTTATATTAATAGCCCCTCAAATTCAAGTTGTTTCTGAGAAGCCATCTTAAATTTGCAAATGAGATCATGAAAATGATTAAACGGAGAGCTTTGGGGAAGATATCGATAGCTTGAACCATGGAAGAGACTGAAGAGAGACATAAGATGTTACGAACAAGATATTGCCACACAAAATGAAAATAAATTTTAGCATGTTTGTAACATTCATTTAAAATATCATTATGCACAATTTGTGTTGGTTCACTTCAATTATACAATAAAGAGTATTAGGAGATGAATGAGTGACACTCATATCTTCAAGTAAACAACGAAGCTAAACTAATTCTAAGAAGTATCAGTTAAAACTCTAATATTCAGCTTTAGTATTGGAACGAGCAGTGACATACTATTTCTTTCTCTGCAAAGAGATCAAAAAGTCACCTTAGAACAAATAGAATCCAACAGTAGATTGATGATTAGTGGGATTCACACATCAAAATGTACTAAATCAAAAGGCACAGTAGCAAGCGAGTCACTTTATTAATTTGCCATTAGAAACTTTAACCTATTATTGGAAATATGACCTAAATGAGAATGCCTTAATTATAAGGTTGACGTGGTCGTAAGACCCTTACAATAAGGAAGATGGAGAGAAGTCAGTTCAAATAGACATCCAACTTTATGCTCGGTCCAAACTGTTGCTTTTGTTAACGGATCCTGTATAAGACAACTAGCACAAAAAAAAAAAAAAACATAGGTTTAGACCAGAATCACCTATATGTCATTGTCCAAAAGAGAGTAAATTCAAAGATAACTGCGGAACAAAGTAAACATTAGCCAAGAAAAGTTAATAGAGGAAATAGTATCAATATGGATAAGAGACATAGTGGAACCATTGGCTGTAGAAATTGAGAGAATAGGTAAGGGTAAAACATTAGATGAAAAAATAGCAGGATTGCAAGTTACATGAAACATCCAAGATCGGTGAGTCATGAAGTGAGATACCTTAAGTGGAAGAAAGTACAATAGTAGAAACTTAGATAGAAGTGCAAGCAAGAACTCAAGAAACCATAGCCTTAGGTCAGAGATTGATAGTCCTACTAAAGAGATGGAACAGAAGAAGGCTCACAAAAGAATCAATGGTATCAGTAGTAGTAACGTTGTGAGTATAAGGGCACCAAGGATTACGTTGGCCTTGGAACTCAATTTTACTTTGCAACTTGCGACATTCAGATATATATGACCTTAACATAGCAGTACCTACATTTAGCTTTATTTTTTGAAATAATAAGTTCGACAAGAGGAGCAAGAAATGGCCGAAGAAATAGGCTAGTTGAATGAGCAGTAGCAAGAACCTTGTCAATAAAATGTGGAGCAACACTTTTCTAGCAAGTCCCCTTAGAGAATAAATCTTGTAAAACATCATCCAGAGATGATATCGACTTTTGTTTCAAAAGTGATGCACGAGTTGGCTCAAAATCATTATCGGGAACGATGAGAAACTGGATAAGATGATTGGCATCATGATATGCAATGAACTTGTCAGCATCTGTATATTTATCCAATTGAGGCTTAAATTCAGCAAGTTGATCACAAAGATGCACCATATCAAAATAGAAATCTCGGATAGATTAACCTCATTGTTGTTTCGTGTCATGTAAGCATAGCGAGTTGATATTGCCGAGAAAGATCAGTAGCAGTATACTGATCATCTAAAAAATTCCAGTTACCTTTGGCAACATCATACTTTTTGAAAGACAATTAATGCCAGGAACAGAGGTATTGGTAATCCATGTGATGATTTATGATGATACTGTCACTATCCCATTCTTCAAAGTAACTATTAAATTTTTTAGGAGATTTTTTAGACTGCTTAAAGGGTATGTACCAACAATAAATTTCCAAAGTTTACAACCACAGGGGAAAACTTTGAAAAGTTTGAGCGCCACAAGAGTAATTAGTACCATCAAGGATAATATGGATGGAATGGTAAACATAAAAGTGAGCCATATAGTACAATAATCAAAACACCTTAATATTATAAAAGAAATTAAATGCAGTACTATAGAGTTAGAATTTGGCCAAACAGATATCGAAATAAAATTTATGATCCCAGAATTTAGGGAACAAATTTGCTTTAAGAGACAGCTGGTCTGTAGAATAACAAACATGACAGAAACAATCAAAACCTGGTTGAGCCCAGTCAGTCTTGAATCGATGGGAAAATATGGACCAACAATAATTTGTAGGAACAAGTGTGAAAGTCAATGTAAGGAATAATAATGGTGGTGATGCAGATTAACAACCAAGCAGCAGATTGGTTTTCGTTATTGAAACAGTAGGCGTGGATGCATGTAAAAAATTTTGGAAGGAATTTTAAGTTTTAACCAAGAAGAATTGAATTAGAATTCAATACTGTATAATTGGATCTAGACCCCTATGTTGAATGGTAAGTAGAATAAGAGAATATTCACCATATATTTGAATAATACTGTGATGCCCCATCCCATATTGGAAGTTGAAGGGGATATTGTATTGTTTATAACATTTTGGGTCATGGGTTACTAACAACTTAGTTTAAGTATTTTGATCTCGTTATTTCCGCTCAAAAGTTGTTGGGCCAACCCAGGCCCGGGGTATTACAGTTGGTATTAGAGTGAATCTCGTGTGGTCTTTGCACGGGGTAAGACTGACCCAATGATATTAGACTGTGCTAGGCAGTGTATGTGACATGGTATTGGGTCCCGACTTTGAGTTTTACGTCCTAAGGGGTGCATGTGATGCCTCGTCCCATATCGAAAGTTTGAGGAAATATTATATTGTTTATAATATCTTGAGCCATGCTGCTGACTACTAACAATTTGATTTAAATATTTTAAACCCGTTGTTGGCGCTAAAAAGTTGTTGGCTCATGCCAGACTAGGGTGTTACAAATTACAAGAATTAGGGATCAAGTAATCCAAAATAGGAAAATAAACAAATTACGAAGAACTAACATGACAAGAAAAGACTACATAAGTGATTGAATAATGAATGTAAATCATTAATTTACATTAACAAAAATGAATATGTATTTTTAAGTAGAAAGTGGTTCAAGTTATAGGCAAAATCAAATACACAAACATGAATAAATCATAATCTTTATTTTTGGGTTGTATTAAAAGTGTAATTGTAATGTATTATCCTCTATAGGTGAGGAGAACCAAGTGTACAAGGACTTAAGTTAGGATGTAGTTTCAGTACCGAGAAAAAGGTAAGTGGCTCCTATTCCATTAACTATTTTTCCTAAAAGATTTTAGAAATGATTACATGTTTTAAACTATTTGCATATGTAAAACAAGTTCAGCTTGTGAGACGCATGATCTCTCTCAATATATGTGAACACAAGAATTGTACGCTCTAGAACATGCATGAGTTGTATGTGGGAATGTGAATGTGAATTGCATATATTATGTTCATTGGATAACATTAATTGTACAGTTTAGTGAGAACTAGTTATAATCTATGTTATGTTTTGTTATATTTGTTAGAGTAAAGGTTGCTCTATTCTGTCTGCATTTAATGGGTTCCTAAGAGATAGGAGTTTATCCAGTGTTAAAGTATAAATATCTTACATCGACTAACCAAGAGATACTGAACCCATTAAGAAGGTTAATGGGCCACTCCATTCATTGTCAATTAGTTTTGAAATGAAAGCACATGTTCTTTAATACCCAATATACCAATAGACAATTCTGAACTACAAACTATATATTTATGAAATCTATTATGTATGTGTTATGATATGTTCTAGCTTTGTTTATGTTATCATTATTATTTTCACTTGTGCTAAACTATTTATATTCTATGAAGCATTAGTATATGATAAGGAAAATTTTATGCTTGATGGATGTTGTCTTATGAATTGTATCTATGGATATCTATAATCATAAACTGCTTACTAAGCATAGTTTTTGCTCATTTTGTTATTATAACAATGGAGAAGCAAAATCAAGCATCATAGTCACACTTCTTCCTTTAGATTCTATATATCAAATTCCTTCGAACAACTTCTTGTATATTAAAAGTGGATTAGCAGCAGGTCAACACGAACTAATTCATCAATAGATTGAGAGGATTTGGTAGAATTGATCGTACTTCTTGCTTTCAGGTTGCTTTTCGACAGACTCACTCATTGTGTGTTTGTAGAAAAAGAATCCATAATAAGCTTGTTATCCTAGTATGGAGCCAAATTCTTCGCTTGGCCCTTATAATAGAAGACGGTACAGTTACTATATTAAAGAAGGTTATGTAGGGGACCCTAGACTTTGTGTTGGTTATTACTAGCTCTATATTATAGACATTTTAGGCTTCAGGTTTTGTGTCATGCGTGCCCATGGATAGACTCATTTATGGCTTATTTAATATTTTAGTATTGATATACATGTGTTGTAGTGATTTTTTGGATTATCAGCCACTGTAATTATTTGATATATTCACTAAAGAATGTTTGAATAACGTAGTAGAATAATTACCCAAAATTTATTCATAGGAAAGACTCAAATAGTAAATAAATCAACAAATAAAATCAACAAGTACAGAACACACAAGATTTTTGTATGGAAAACCCCTTCAATGTGAAAAAGTTAAAATCACGGGACATAGTCCAGAAATATTCCACTATCAATGAATCAATGACTATAGCAAAACGAGTCTCTTATAAACACCTAAAATTGAAACACACATCTACTTACTATCAAAAGTTTAAAAAAAAACCAAACCAGTAGTGCAAAACAATCCGACTTACAGATGTAAAGTCCAACCACTAGACAAGAGAATATAACAATCGACCATACAAAATGTAACCCATATTGCTGAGAGTATTATACTAAAATTTCACTGCAAACGGAGCAAAATTCACCCTGTAGGATTGAAGCACAAACTTGTTGATTTTCTCCCTAAAATTGGGGTTGCTGCTACTTCTCAAATGAAAGAATTTGTTTGATTAATTCTTTTTCACACAATTCAAGGCTAAAGTCAATCTTCTTAGCCCTTTTATATGGCTAGGTCACATTCCTTTAATTTCCAAAACCTCACCGCTACACATGCACACATGGCACTTGTAATTATTTTTGGTTTAGTATTTTGATTCCTCACTTAGGGAAGGACACGCAACAAATCCCCATCTGACTCAACTGCAGATATTTGCCAAACCGACAACCAAACAACAAGTCTCGAAGTTTTCCCTTGTTAGAAATTTCATCATCATATCTGAACCATTATCATCCTTATGAATCTTCACATGCTCAATTGCCTTAAGTCTAGAATATCCCGTATCCAATGATACCGCACATTAATGTGTTTAGATCTCCCGTAAGGAGTCGGATTCCTGCCAAGATGATCAGCATTCTAGCTATCACAGTATATTATACACTGGTCTCTCTTAGTAAAACCGAGCTTATGCCTGAACTTCTTCATCCAAAGCAAATCCTTGCAAGCTTCATACTAGCTATGAACTCTGCTGCCTTAGTCGTAGACAATGTAGCACGCTTTTGCAATCTTGATAGCTACGCCATAGTTCCTCTTACAAATGTAATTAGGTAACCTGAAATAGACTTCCTTGTGTCAACATCTCTGCCTATATCTGAATCTGTGTAACTACAAAGAATAGGTTTACCAGTCCCAAAACACAACTTCAAAGTTGATGTATACTGAAGATATCTCATAATCCAATTCATATCATTCTAATGCTCTCTGTCTGGATTTTTCACAAAAAGGCTAACAGTACCAATTGAATGGGCAATGTCTGCTCTAGTACAAACCATTGCATTCATCAAACTCCCTACTACATATGCATAAGGAATACATTGCATGTCTTCTTTCTCCTTATCACTAGATGGTGCCAGTCTAATGCTAAGCCTAAAGGGTATAGCGAGAGGAGTGCTTACCACTATTATCTGTATCCACACAAAACTGCTAGAGTACCTTTTTCACGTACTTTTATTGAGATAACAATAACTTCTTGGCCACTCTATCCCTAGTAATCTGAATGCCAAGAATCTACCTTACTGGTCCCAAGTCTTTCATGGTAAAAAAACTTAATAAGCTCTTTCTTCAACCTGTCAAGTCTACCAGAATTATGACAACAATCAATATGTCATCAACATAAAGTAGTAAAATGATGAAGTTATTAGCAGAAAAAGATACGAATACACAATGGTCAGAAGTAGTCTTCTTGTACCCTTACTGGATCATCACAGACTTAAACTTCTTGTACTACCTAGGAGCTTGTTTTAGACCATACAAGCTCTTTTTCAACCTACAGACTAAATTTTCTTTACCCTTCACCATAAAGCCTTCTGATTGCTCTATGTAAATTTTCTCCTCCAAATCACAATGAAGGAATGTGGTTTTCACATCCATTTGCTCTACTTCAAGATCAAGACTCACTGCCAAACTGAGTGTAATGGAGTACTCAAATGGATCTTCTCAATAACAGAGAAAATTTATGGAAAGTCAATACCCTTCTTTTAACTGAAGCCCTTGACCACCAATCTAGCTTTGTACCATCAAAGTGAAGACCCTTCTTTATTTTCAATCTATAGATTCATTGATTTTTTCAAACCTTTTCTATTCTTTGATAACTTTACCAGCTCAAATGTGTGGTTGTCAAGTAGTGATTTAATCTCATTATTCATAGAATCAACCTACTTTGCCTTATGCTCACCCTCCATGGCCACATCATAGTTCTATAATTCTCCCCATTAATGAGGAACAGTACTTATCTCATGAATAGCACATAAAGAGAACTCTAGTCCTGTCGACCTTCTTGTAGAAATTTAGGATCATTAATTCCACTAGTAGGATCATCTACCTCATCAGTAGCATAGTTAGCATCAACCTCACCTTGATCATCCTAATGTCGTACCTTATCATGATTTTCATCATCACTTACATCAGGTACACGTGTCATAGAAGTAGAGCGAATTGGATCTTAGTCTATCAGACTATCAGTATTTGTAGACTCTGACTTCTTTTTCTTATCAATATCTTCAATGGTTTAATCCTCCATGAATGAATCAGAAAATCTATAGCCAAACTCATCGTGACCATAGCCAACAAAGATGCATTGTCTACTCTTGACCTCTGACTTGGACCTCTCATCTTTAGGCACATGCACAAATGTTTTGCAACCAAATATGCGCAAGTGGTCATAGGATACCTCCTTGCTGTACCACATATGATTAGGGATATCAGCCTATAAAGAAATAACGAGATATAAATTAATAACATGTGCAATAGTATATAATACCTCACCCCAAAATGTATGTGGCAATCATGCTTTAGAAAGTAAATAGCTGACTAACTCCACCAATCTCTTATTCATCTTCTCTGCCAGATCATTCAATTGAAGAGTCTTGGAAGGCATCTTCTGGTGTCTCATATCCTGCTATCTATAGTAGTCATCAAAAGGTTCAAGATATTCGCCACCATTGTTAGTGGGAATACATTTTAACTGCTTACCAGTCTCCCTCTCAACGGATGCTTGAAACAGCACATAGACAACAAGTACCTAATTTTTGACTTCAAGGTAAACCCCACAATTTTCTTAAACAATCACAATAAATGTGACAAAATAGAGTGTACAATCAAATGTCTTCATTTTCATTGGACCACAAAGATTTGAATGCACTAATTCAAGCAACTCTGATTTTCTTATTGGAGGATGACTCTTAAAGAAGACCCTATTCTATTTTACTATCAAGCAATGTGCGTGCCTTTCCAGTTTACCAGTCTTCAATCCGAATAGTAAATTTTTCTTGGCCAAACAACTAAGTCCCTTTTGACTAATGTGGCTAAGTCTTTTGTTTCATAATACTGAAGAGGTATTGTCTATAATTGCATTGACATTGTTAATGCACACGGAAGCCTTGATCTAATACAAATCCGAACTCTTCTTCCCACACGTCACATTCAAAGAACCTTTCGTTAACTTACACTGCTCATTATCTTGGATGCTAATATAACCCTCACCATCTAGTGCATATTTAGATTTAGACAGACTTCCATTGCATATTTGACATCTCTCAAAACCAAAGTCATCCCAGTGCATGACTTCAATACAACAGTCCCTAAGCCAACTATCCTTGATTGGCCATCATGACCTATCTTTAATTTTTCAAAGTCACCGGGAGTATAAGATGTGAGAAATCCTTCCTTGATATCACATAGAAGTAGGCACCACTATTAATAACCCAATTTGATTCATCACTGGCAACATTGATCAAATTTTTGTCCCAGAACAATCACCAAATCCTCTGTAGTAGTGGTAGCAACATGATCATCATTTCACCATCCTTCTTATCCTATTTACCTCTATTCTTCTTTTTCAGCTTCTTGCAGTTGTTTTTTTTTACTCAAGATTCTCATACCTTGACTTTGATTTGCCGCTACTCTTACCTCTATTGGATTCTCCCTTATTTCTGTTTCTGAGTCTCTCCTAATTTTTCGTAATTATACATCTCAGACTTTGAAGTCGTTGCCTTTTGAGTTCTTCATCTCACCTTTTCTTTTAAAACGGCCTTTTTCACATAGCTCAAGGTCACAGCATCACTAGGACCAGAATTGGTCAACTTGACACGAAAATTCTCCCAAGAACCCGGTAAAGTATTTAATAACCAAAGTCCCATAATCTCATCCTCAAATCTGACACTCATGCTTGACAGCTAGTCAAAACACCCTTCAAACTCATTCACATAGTCAAAAATATAACATCCTTCTTTGTATTTCAAATTCATAACCTATTTCAACAAGAACTACTTGTTATTGCCTGATTTTGAAGCATACAAGGATTCAAACTTCTCTCACAAGGTTCTAGTATGTTTGTCATTGCGATGTGATTCAAAACATTATCATCTACCCATTGCCAAATGAAGTCAAAAAGCATCTCGTTCTTTAAAGCTCAATCCAAATCAGACATGCATTCAGGTTTCTCATCAAAAAATACCAGTAAGTGTAACTTTTTCACTAGGAATAGTAGATCTTTAATCTTGCCCTTTCATTTATGATAATTAAGGTCATTCAAACTGATCATCCAACTATAATTGGGTTCCATATTTATTCAAGTAAAAAAAAATCTTGATTTATAGTATTTGGTTTGCATAGAAATCGTTACTAGTTGCACTATCAAAGTGGACACGAAGATTATGAAATGTAAATGGTATCAAAAAAACTCCTATGTTTGGCTTAACTTGATTCTCCTCCAATAAATTTCGGGTAAAGAATTTGGGATCATGATATTTACACACTCATTTTAACTTCTTACATATTTTATTCACACTATTATTCATTAGTATAATTAAATTTTTATGTACTCTTTTTAATTTTTCAAACACCCTTGAACTGAACACAATGCATTAATAAATTGTGATCGAGATGTGCAAGAAATTAAAAGGAGTGTGTGAATACTATCACTCCCAAAATCTAAATTATCCATGACCTTTTAAATCGGTTCTATTTTGATCATTCAACTACATCTAGTATTTCTATTTTATTTTGACTCTTGAACTTCTAAAAGTGTGCCATTTTCCTTTTCTGTCTATTTTACCATTACATTTAATGATGAAGTTCATAATCTTACTCAGTATTTTTTTTTTTTTTCTTTTTTGGCTAATTTTTCGTTTTCACTCAATTCACATTCAAATCATTTGAAATTTACATCTTTATCTAAATTTTTCACGTAGCACACCATTATGATTCATTTTTCAAATATGATTCTAGCTAGTTTTTCTTTGCGAAATGAAGCTTAACGCTTAAAAGCATTCATGGTTATAAATGTTTCTTCTCATGTTTTCATATTTCAGAAAATACTAATATCTGTTGCTTATGCCCTAGGGAATATTTTTGTTTGATTTAATTTTAACTATAATCCTATAACTAAGAACTAAAGGCTTTTAGAACTGTAGTTTTACAGTATGAGGGTGAGAAAAATAATTCTTTTCTATTTGATTTTACAAGTTAATTTAGCCTAAAAATTGTTCTGTGAATATAGTTAGTTAATATATATATTCAAATAGTACCAGTCTAATTTATTTTTGTGTAACAAAATCTATTACTAAGGGGAACTCTTACAACATAATGCACAGATTTGAACTCTTACAATTAAGCAAATTATTTAATGGCCAACTCACCTAAAGTGAGTTAATTAAGTAGTGTTTTTATATAACTAATTTTGGCGTTGATCCACTAATTCGTACGTCGGAATTGAATCGGTTTTGTTCACATTTATCGGCGACCTGAATTCCGCATATTCATTGATTTCTGGGTTAATTTAGACCATACGGTCAAACTTAGTTATCTAAGGGGAGCATTATAATGTCTTTTTTGTTGGAAGAATCCATCAAAAGAATTTAATATTGTGTTTGGATGGATATATTTGATTTGATCGAATGATTTAAAATGCATGAATTTGAAATTACATAAAATTTGGGTTAATTTTAAATTTATTTATTTAATTATTAAAATCACATTATATTTTGTTAGTGAATTTTAAAAATTACAATTAAATCAATTATTTTGTTTAAATAATTTATTGTATATTAGAATTTCAAATTAAATTTACCTAAATTTTTATATCCAAATACAACGTAAGAGTGTATTGGGATGATCCTTACTACCCAGTAGTTAGGCACCCAATCAAACTCCTCCACGTCAATTTTATATCTACTATACTACCCTTTCCACCCTAATCGCACAACCTGCACGATAATAACCCGCAAGCCGGTCGAAATCCTCTGTCCAGCAAGCATGGGAGACAGTAACTCTTTTCTCATTTGACTTGAGATCCATTCCATATCCTTCAGTTTGTTACCACCTATAAAATGCAATCATAATTTATTATCCCCATTTACCAACACCATCATCAAATTCCATCGATTTCAAATATTAAGAAAATCAAACCCAATTCCAAAAATCGACATGGACAATTTTATTTATGATAGTGAATTGATAATGATTTTTTTAAGAAGAAACAAGAGCTTTTATATGAGTTTCAACATGGAACCTGCAAAGGTCTTTCCATAGATATATAAAATTGGGGTTTTGTTTTTTTTCATGGCAAATTTGTAGATGTAGGATGCAGAAGAAGACCCGGAGAGTGTCCGCAAAGAGGGGGCTGCTTTTTCAATTGGCAGTTTTTTTTTTTTTTTTCCTTCCCTAATCAAAACAGATTGAATTTTGAAGGGAAAGTTGATGGTGAGGTGAAGGATTTAATTAGATGGCTAATTAGTTGATTTGTCAGAATCATTTTAATTTACTTTAAACTCTCATCAAAATCTAATCTCGAAAAGTTTCTTGGAAACCTTTGTCAAGTTGTGCTCGAGGAAAACGATAGAACAGTAAATCTGATCACCTTTTTTTTTATGCATAATAGCGGCTAAAAAAGATAAAGGGACTAAAAAATAAAACTCTAGAAGTTGAATGTCTAAAATAAAATAAAGTGTAGTTGAGGTCGAAAAGGGAATTGATTTAAGAGTTGAGAGGTCAGTTATGTCTTCTAATACTGTTGATCACTGTCAATAGCACCGATCCTCACTGAGGAAAAATATAAAAAATTTTATCGGTGCTACAAGCATGCATACTTATACTTTTGCTTGTACAAATATTTAGAAGCTTTGATATATTTGAACGTTCATTAGTATTTATTCTGCGTGATGTCGAACGTATATTTTAATGTTTATATGCTTTCGATGCATAACCCAAAATTTAACTTATTACACTCGCATAATGCTTCCAAATAGGGGCATTATATGTAGTAACGACTAAAGTAAAATTCGATAAAGGGAAACATGACATTAAGAGGTGCCATTTTTGTTGACATGTGCATCCAACGTTTGGTTGGCAACAATAGCATACTCCATTCTTGCAATCACAGATTGTGTAATGTTTTGGGCACATTTTTTGGCAGTCTGATTTCCGTAAACAGGCAACGGGTCCTTTCAACCCAACTTTGTCTTTTAGTATCTCCACCATGCGCTTGCAAACTCCATCAGAACATAATGGAATACCTTTTGTACAAAGGCTTTTATGATATAAAGCTTATTAATTTTCCACTGGTCTCCAGAAAATGCATAAGTTCTTGGAAAGTTTGAGTGATAGGCAGAGTAAATTATTAGTGTTTTCCTTGCGTTGTTACCCCAAAAACAGTGGAAAATGTGCTTTTATAAAACGTGTATACACATATACTCCCGAATATATAATCAATTCTTACCCTCTAGTAATAACTTGTTAATCTGTTTTTGAATTCTTAAAAATCTACTAGTGGAAACATGTATTTACATAATCTACATGCTTTACTGTCTTCCAATCATTAAAGCATTACTACACAGTTTAGAAGATGTATTTGATTTGGGTAAACCTGAATTGTTATTTCCATCATAGACTACCTAACTAACAATCTAATTAATGTTGGTTTTTGGCAGACAGTTAGCGTACCAATTGAGAAATATCTATTTTAAATGAGTATAAAATTTTAAAAAGACCGTTCACAATGTTGTACTTAGATCATTTATAAAAAGAAATTGACAAACATAAATAGCTAAAGTATTAGATAGAGGGACAAAGAAAATTTTACCAATTAAAAAAACTAAGAAGACAACTGGTACTAGCATCTTGATAGAACTCTTCTCCATGTTATATTATCAAAATATCTTGCTGATGTAAATAATAATAATAATAATAATAGGAAAAGACTTAGGTAGACCTGGTCTTTGATCCCACTTGTAAATCTTGTGGTGTGAATTAAATATTATGAAATTTATGACATAAGTTGATGTAAATAAGATTTTATAAAATTTAATTTTGATCTTAGGGTTTACAGGTGGGATAAAAAATCGAATTTATGTAAGTTTTTTCCATAATAATAAACTTTTGATATGTTGAGACTTCTTAATGAACACGTGTAGATGTGGCTAGGCTTTAGACCGAATTTCGTATACATTATTTGAGGGTAACAGTATCTCATAATTATGGCTATCATTATTTCATGGGTAAGTAGCAATGAAGAATTATCAAGTAATATTGGTATTCAAATTTTTATTTTTTTTTCCTTTTTGCTAACTCGGGACTAAAACTAGAAAGAATTGTTAAATAAAAATCGATTTGGCAAGTCATTTTATGTAGAAAATCTGCTGACATTGCTAATTTCTTAAATATTAAGACTATTCTGATTCCATATATAGAGATTCTACCAAACGAAATCAACCACTCTTTATGTACAATATATAACCTACAATATAATCTTCTTCTTCCTTCCTATGCTATCATTAATTTAAGGTTAATAACACTTTGCCCCTTAACTATGTGGGTATTTATTTTTTACCCCTAAACGAATAGAAAATACACTTTACCTTTCATTCACATTATTCATCCTTTAAAAATTTTAAGGTTAATAACACTTTACCTTCTAAACTAGGCGGGTAATTACACTTTGCCACCCTAAACTTAGAAATATATATTTTGCCCCCATTGACACTATTCATCTATTACTAATACTAAAATCATTAATATGATCTAGTTAAATGCTTAAAATACACTTGGTACTATATTTTTATATCAATTTTATATATTTAAATTTTGATAGTGATGTGATATTATTTAAAAATAAGTAAAAATAAAATATATAATATTTCAATATAATCTATATCAATATATTTCTTGGTCAAATTTTTAAAATTTTTGGATTTTATTTTATATATTTCGAATTTGAATGTTTAACTATAGTGGTATAACAATTCCCAAATTGGCTTATTTTCTATTAAAAATTTTTCTTTAAAGGTATCGTATGAAAATATATTTTCTATAAAATTTTGTGATTTTTTTGAATCTCTTAGTACTTTACACTTTCAATAATTGGCTTACATGTGCAAATTGTGTTGTTGGATATAATATAAATCAACAGTTCCTCACATTTTCACTCCTTAAAGTCAAAAATATCAATATACCATGATATTTTATTTTTTCCTTATTCTTTATAACTATCAAAAGTCAATTAAATACATTAAAAATGAAAATATAATACTAAGGGTATTGTATTCATTTAAATAGATTTTCTTTACATTTTATTACATTTTTTAACGAATGGATAATGTGAATGGAGGGTAAAGTGTATATTTCTATAGTTTAAGGGATAAAGTGTAATTACTTATTTAGTTCAGGGGACAAAGTGTTATTAGCCCAAAATTTTAACACGTCGAAAAAATATAGTTAAAATGACTAAATATCCTTAGTATTATATTTTGATTTTCATGTATTTAATTTTGATGTTTGACAGCTTAAAAGAATTAGGAAACAATAAACTACAATAATAAATTAATATTTTTAATTTTAGGGAGTGAAAATGTTAAAAATTATTCAACTAAATTATATTCGACTAAGAGACATAAAAAATTACAAAAAAATTTTTATAAAAAATATATTGTCATACAATACTTTTAAAGAAAAATTTTCAATAAAAAATAGGAGCTATATTAAACATTTAAATTCAAAATAATATCAAATGAAATATAAAATACTAAAAAAATTGACTAAAAAATATATTGATATGGACTATATTGAAATATTATATAGTTTATTTTTTGCCCCTTATTTTTTAAACAATTTTCACATCATTATAAAAAATTAAATACATAAAAACAAAAATATAGTAGCAAAGGTATTTCGGTCATTTAATTAGATTATTTTGATAGCTTTAAAATTGTTATGAATGAATAGTGTAAGTGTATATTCTTTTTATTTAGGAAATAGTGTTATTACCAACTTAGTTCAATAGACAAACAAGTGTAATTAACCCTTATTAATATTCAAAAGTATAAATTAATTACTTTATACTTTTTCGGTGGTGTTATTGCCAGAGCAAATTGTATCTAGCCGGAGCAATTTTAATCAATTAGACATAAATATCCCACTTCCAACCCACCGAGACTATGAAAGATTGAATACCACCTATTCGAAGATTGACAGAAACGCGCCACTAGAGAAAGACCAAAACTACTAACAATTCTTAGCAGATTAAATACTTTTCCAACAAATCAAAACCAAGCTAAATATTACTGTACAAGTCCTATTCAAAATTATCCAAGCAAACCAAAACCAAAGGGTTTGATTTTGTTGCTTTGCCGTCGAAGTGTTTGTAAAATTGCTTTCACAGGGTATAAGTGAGGGAGGAGAGGGGGTTTACTAGGACGGATTACATGGACTAGACTGACACATTGGGTTTAGATTTTTGGACTCTGAGGGAGGGAGAGTTGTCGGCCAATATCATGCTAGTCAGAGCTAGCAGTTCGCCGGAGATGAATTTGTGGTGAATGGAAATTGTCGTAGGATCAGATCGATTATTTTATAGGTCCTCACAAATATTTTCCATCTTTATTTGACTTTTTCTTATTACTAATCATAATACTCAAAGGTTTTGTTGAAACTTCCATTGACTGATGATTTGGTGATGGTGAATGCTGATGAAGAAACCAGAGACACGTAGCTATGATGGGACTGAGGATATTTTTGTCCTTTCGAAGAAATTTGCTCTGGCAAAATACAATTTGCTCGGATAATATCGCTGCCCATACTTTTTAGTTTTAAACAAAACAAATAGTCTAATTCCTTTATATTAGGTGAGGATGTAGATTTTAGTTCTATTATGACATTTTAATCATATTCTTTGTTACCTAATTATTTTATGGGTTAATCACATTTACCTCTCTTAAGGTTTCGCCATTTACCAAACAAACCTTATTGTTTGGCCAATAACACCTATTCTTCTAAATTTGCAAATGTTAATCAAATTCCCTCTGAGGTCTGTGATAACTCTATTTCAGTAATCAATAAGTTACTGGGAACTTATTGCCAACTCTCGCAAAATTACCAGTGATACCATAACAGTAAGAAAAGAAAGCGGTTAACTTTCTGAGGAATATGATTAACAAACATTATGGCACCCCTGCTTCATCTTTTTAGCTTTTATGATGTGGAAGACAAATAGTTTTAAATTCCTTTGTAGTTTGAAAAAATTTCTTGGCATCTCTACTTTAGTTTGATATTGGATAATGACTTAGTGTTGGTATCTTCCGTGTTGGTGTTTTATCTGTGAAGTTGTTTTGGATTACAATATGATGTTTTATGCTGATGTGCAAGTTTATGGGCCAATTTTGGCGACATTATAAATGGAATTGGTGGTGTTAAATCCAATAGATTGTTTGTTGTGATGATTAACTTTGTAATTGTCAAAATGAACAGTTTAATAATTTCTTTTGTGACATGGATTGACATAATACAATAAGTCAAAAATTAGTAAGAATTTTTGAAATTTTTAAAATTTTAAAAGTACAAAATGATATATTCTAAATTTCAGGAGAGATTTTTGAAATTATCTCTACAAGTTAACAATAAAATTATAACAACTCAGAAAAAATCCATAGTTTTATAAAAGCAATTTATATACGGGGAAGTGAAGTAGATAAATGATCTCCCTCCTATAAAAAACAAGTTAATGAAATCCTTTTCAAGGATTGGTTGTCGCCTTCTTTAACAAGGAGAGTACACGCGAAATTACTTAACACATGCGCACAATGGGAAAATATTGGCGTTCTATCGTTTATCATTGGCTTTTCGTTGATTTATTAGGCATCGTTGCATGATTGGTCATTAAACGATGAATCTAGAGGAAATTTCTGCGGTCCGAAAGTGGATCCAATAACAGTTAAGAGCTAGTAGAATTAATTAAAGTCCAAAGCCGTCTGCGTTTATCCGATCATCATCATCCTGGTCCCACTGTTTGACACCTCTTACGTCATGGTCAATTTAGTTGTACATCGTTTGGTAAGATGTCAAAATCTTCTTTTTGGCTTGAAATGAAATGAAAAAAATAATCTCTTTTCTTTTTGGCATTGATCCTTTTTACAGCAGTGTACATGCGTACCAAGCAATTATTACTTAAATTTTAAATGTTAATTTTATATATGTAAAAGGAATAAATTTCATAAACTTTTCTGAAATTTATGCTAATATCACTTAGTATATCTTTGAATTTTTAAAAATATTACTTACCTCTCTTCTCTTATCAATGAGTCTCTTTATGGTACTAAAATGTATGAAATGACATTTATACACCCATATACCTTAGACATATTATGAAAGGGTAGTTTTAAAAATCACCCCTGAGATTTTTGACAATTTTCAATCGACACTCTTTTCGTTTTTAATAATTTTTTATCAATTTATTTAAAAAAAAAGAAAATATGTGCATTTATTAATTTGATTACTTTTATATGTTCTAATAAAAATCTTCACCACGTAAAAACACATAATTAGTATTTTATTTGGGAAATCACAAACTCGTAAATAAAAAAAATATTCTCTCGATAAATTTTTTGACTAGTAAATTTATGAAAATATTGCGCATATTAATGTATTTTTGGGCATCGATTTGAATAAATGTTTTGAATACGTAAAACAAATCATATGATATAATAAATAAATATCACTAGTACAATTTTTTTTTTAAATCAAAACTCGACATTGAAATATGTATTTTCTAAAAAAATAATAAATTTATTTACAAAAAATATAGTTACGTTCGAACAAAAATTTGAACGCTTAAAAAAATTACCATATATTATACAAAAAAACAAATATGATTCAAATTTGTTTGAGAAATCACGAATTCTTAAAAAATAAAATGAATTTTTTGATAAAGTTTTAGATAACTTATTTACTAATAATTAGGAACGTATTAATGTATTTGTATGTGTCATTTTGAACAAAAATTTAGAATACGTAAGTATACATAATATATAACAATAAAAAATATTATTGGTATTTTATTTTAGAAATCATTAACTTTTAAAATAAAAAATAATTAAAATATATTTTTTGACATTAATTGGTGAAGGATAGGAAAAGTTACAACCTATTGTTATTTGTTAATAATTATTTTATACCTTTTTTCCTTTTCTTCCAACCATTTTAATCAATGAAAGCTTTTGAACTAGTGGTAAAATTGGGAGAAAAATAGTCTCCCTCCACATAAATTAATTTTTTAAAAGAATGAGTTGAAAATGTTACAAAAAGTTTGAAACAAGGGAGACAAGTGATATTTTTAAAAATTCAGGGATATTAAATGAAATTAACTGTAAACCTGATGAGAGGTTTCTGAAATTATTCCTATATAAAATGCATATATATTTTTAGAAATATTTATACCGACAGTATAAAAAGATTAATTATTCGTTTTGCCAAAACTGTTGAATAACTCAATAGTACCTATGCGAAGACGTATTGTCTCATTAGTATATAAATGGTAAGGGGATGAATAATCTATGAAGCAGCGCAAAGAGACCATAGAGTAAGCATTTTAATTGAAATATTTATATAAAAAAATTGACTTAAAATTGGAAGCCGAAAAGAATTTAGTTAGCGAATTAGAGTTGGGATGGTTCTTCACCATTTAAAATATATCATTCACGGCAACTTAAATAACGCAAGTATGCTATGAAGGAAGACATGCTTTTTCCTATATGATTAATGCGGTCGACAACAGCACAAAGCATAACTCAAATTATTGAGTTGCAAAAATTTGAACTTCTAATTCGAAGTCTAATTGGACCATTTTGAAATTATGAAGTCACGCCTGTCGCTTGAGGATGGAGGTCCAGGATGAAATCCTTTTTCTGCAGTCAAAACGACAATCATTATCATAGGCAAAAAAGGAGATCAATAGAGAAAAAAGTACTTAAGCAACAAACAAAGTAGTAGATAGTAGTAAAATCAAAATAGCATAAATAGAGAAGATAATATAGTTTCACTATATATGCGTTCGATTATCCTATCATGTGTAGGTTTTGGTACTTTCATTATATTTAATTCTACCATTACGGACATATCTAATCTTATGAAAATGACTAATTCTAGTTTGTATCCCTCAACTTATACTTAATTCTCAAGTTGCTTTTCTAATTTTAGTTTTGAACACGTTACACCCCTAACTCTGAAATTTATACTACTTCAATCCAATTTTTAATACTGTTGTCAAAGTTAATGGAATCTTTACTCTTACGCCCAAAATACGATAGTAACATTATTGTACATTCCATTGAATATGTTGTGCACATAAAAGTATTCCGTTAATTTTGGTGTAGATGTGTTACAATGTTAAAATTTGGATAGAAGTGAGACGAATTTGTAAGTTGAGAAGCACAATGTCCAAAAATAAAATTAAGAGTTCAAAGTGAAAATTAAATATAAATAAGGGATACATAATAAAATTAGTCCTTCAGAAAATAGAAATATACCAAGTGCATATCAATTCCTAAAAATATTCGAGATGGGAAATTTTCTAGCCAATCTTTAAAAGCAGCAGTCCGTCTAAAATTATAGTCTACAAAAATGAATCGTAAATGTGTTGTCAAACTCTATAATAATAAAAGGTTATTAAAAATAATATTATTTTCTCACGGTTTAAAATTCACCTAATAATTATTTATTCATTTCCTAATTGGGTTAGATTTTCTATTTCAATTGTGTTTTTAGTAGTCAAATTTATTTGCTTATAAATAGAGGATCTGGTAGATTATTTAGTAGAAAAGAATTAATTTTAAAGTCTAGATTAGGGAAATTTTAAAGTAGTGATAAAGACTCTTACGTCGTATACTTGGGTTTATACTAGTCTCATGAGAGTCCAATTTGTTTTATTTTGTAACTCTTCATCTTATCCTACATATATTGATATATGTTACATAGATTTATTTTTTGTTGTGTTATTTTATGCTAATAAGTGATATCAGACCCCCTAAGTTGTAGTCCTAGGTACTTTGAAGGTTGAAGAAAAAAATTATTGAAGTACAATTGGATCATGAGAGTTTGGTCTAGAGGTATTTGGTTGTTGACAATTTGGGTGTAAAAAAATTGACCCTAATTGGGACAAAAATCTAAAAAAATATTATATCCTAATTATTATTTTGTGTGGAGTTGGACAGGGGTGCAAAAAAAATCCTATCAAATTGTAAGTTGTGATTAATTCACAAAATTGAGAATTTTCATAGCAGTTTTCATGAAATTCATGAAGGTTAATAAACTAAATAACAAATGTGTGATGAAAATTTATCAATCCAAATGTGAGGATTGTTTAAAAAATCGGAAGATAAAAATCGAATTAAATTGCATGGTAAAAAGAGAAGACAAAGTCGATGAAAAAAATTCATGTTCATGTTGTTCGTAGATAGTGTGGATTGCTTATATGGAGAGTTTGATTTAAGGAATCAAACTCTATAATAATAGAATTTGTTACGTAATAATTCTTTGTTAGTTTCCTAATTCAATTAAATTTCCTATTCCAATTAGGTTTTTTGTTAGTCAAGTTTGTTAATTTATATATAAAAGATCTGGTAGTTTATTCTAATGAGAATAATTGAGTTCAAAGTCTAGAATAGGAAAATTTTAGAGTAGAGATAAAGACAATTATGCCATGAGTTTTTGCGATTCTTAATATAAGAGTCTGATGTGCTTTATTTTGTAATTTCTTATCTTGTTCTGCATATATTGATATGTGTTAAATAAATTTATCTTCCGTTCCTTTTTTTTTTTCTGCTAACAAAATGCCTTGCAATACAGGCAATTCGAAAAGGATTCTAGATTAGTCCTTCATTCAGTAACCGTTGTTCCTGTGCTTAAAAAATTAACTTCTTCATAAAATTCAACAAATCCGAAAGGAAGAAGAATTTAGAAACAAAAAATAAGACAGGAAAAAATGTTGGAATAAATGGACAGAACAACAATCAGAACTAGAACAGGAATGACGAGGCGTGTAATCACTGTTTTTGAAAATGATTTCGCCTCTCATGCAATCATACTCCACTATTGCATATGGAATCATCGGATAGTCACTCTCCAAGTTCGGTCACGTGCACTAGCAAGCAAAGCTTCAAGCCTATGAATAAAGGAGGAAGAGAAAGCAAAAGGAGAATAGCTTTCAGTGTGTTTTGTAGAAGACCTCAAGACCTCTATTTATAGTAAACAATTCGGCCAAAGTTAGAGAACAATTTGCTTGTCTTGGACAAAAGGTAGGAAAATAATTTTCCAACTCAAGTGAATACTCAATCAGCGGTGTGAACACACACAAAAAAAAAGGTCGAGTTTTACAAGAATCTAACCAGAGAAGTAGGTTTAGAGTTCTACATGAAATTAGTAAACGTACAAAGACGGATAAGACCTCTAATAGACCAAAAATAAAAAGAAAAAGAAAAAGAAAAAAATGCACAAGAAGAAAAAGTCTAACGGTTCACATGCACATACTACACCACACCTCCCCGCGCTGAACGAGCGTGCGTGTATGGTACAGGAAAATTCCTCAAACCACTAACCATGCATAGTTTAGACTCCCAATTACTGTTGTTCAATGGCGAAATACCAAACGCATATAAGATGAAGAAATCCACTACAAGTTTCCATGTGGGGACAAATAGTTTTCACGAAGGACAGAACAAAAAGTTGGGAACCAAAATTTTCAAATAAAGGTATTTTTGTTGGCAAAATCCAACAAAAAGTAGTGACCAGCAAGTGCAAGACCATAGATATCGAATGCATGGTATGACTGTAATTCGTCATTTTATTAAAAATATATAATGTATAGTGCACTCGATACATGGTACATAGTACCTACACGTCATTCGCTTGGTTACCTAATTAATTAACTATGTTATGAGCGAGACATTAAATATTTTTACTTCTGTTCAGGTGGATTTGGTATTTGGATTAACTGATCAATTGGGAACAATGATTCGTGTATATGTGTGTGAATATATATAATTGGTAGGTTAATGGATCTTGGATTTTATCCAATAAGTATTCAAATATTCTTAACTAGTTAACTAATTAATTTTTTTATTTCTCTTTCTCTCCCTTTGATAGCTAGTTTTATCTTTTTATTTGAATTGTTTCATTTTAATCATACGAAATAAGAAATAACTTAACTTCGGAATATTTTTGTTTATATATTGACAAAAATGATAATTCTCTACAAGTTTAAATTCAATTAATTTATTTTTTCAAATCATCTTTAAAATAAAATTTCTCCAATCACTAACAATAGTATATTTTTAAAATGATTAAAGACAAAAGTTATTGATATTTAACACAGCAATTTGAAATTATTAAATTAAGTAATTTGTTTGAATGATGCATATAAATATAAAAATACTATTACTAATATCTACATTACTGTTATTAGTTATTAAATAAATACACCATCCCCGCAATGCAATGGTTAGCAAACAGCAGTTTTGAAGAACAGTTTGCTGCACCAAGTCCAATTAAAGGTTTAAGAAGCTGCAAATTGATTCGGATAGGAACGTAACTGATTCAAATTCAGTAAGCCATCGTAGTATTTTCAGAAGAAAAGTAGTAATGCTCAGTCCGAAATCTCTTCTTTTTTCCTCGAGACAACAAAATGTAATTATTTTCCCCATGTGAATTAATATGAGCATAATCCCAAAACTAAAATGAAGAAAAATATTTTGGATATTTGAAAAATTTTTGGTTCGTTATAATTTTGCCGTAGACACTTGTCCAATCAAAATCTCAGAGTTTTTTTTTTTTTTTTTTAAGAAAAAAAAGAAGTTCAATTTTTCTGTTGCCGGGACTCGAACCAGGGTCTTTTAAATCTCACAGTTCATAGTGCACAACAAACACTCTTTTTAAATGCTATGTATTTTTTATTTTATTTTATTTTATTTTGAGAAAAGCTACGCATATAAGATTAGGGGTGTAAATGAACCTAAACAAGTTAGACACTCTACTGTTCAATTTTATTTGATTATTTTAACTAGTTTATTTTTTTTTTTCAAATTTAGCTCATTTATATTTTAAGTTGAATTGAAACGAATTTTTATCGAACCAAACTTGAATTAAGATTGAGTAGTTAAGAATTTTACATGTAAATTTAAAATTGTTAACTTATCGAGACAAGATCAAATCGAACAGAAAACATTAACAAAAACTAAATTTTGTTCAAATTTAACTTAAATATTAATGAAATAAGTTTAAACAATTTTTTATTGAATCGAGTTCGATTTGACTATCAAATAATTTAAATTCACTTATAACCCTATATAACACCCTTCTAAGGCAAATCTAATTTAGTTTTCCTTTGCTAAGTGAAGGGAAAAAAATAAACTCGATGTGATTATCGCTCTAGTTTTTGTTCGAGTCTCATGCAAAAAAGCAATAACTATTAACCCTATTAAACCAAATTCTTAAACTTTATTAATAGGAAGTTCCTACGGAATGACATATTTTATTGGGCTTAATCTCACTTTGTACACCCAACTTATACTAAATTTTCACTTTATTTCTTAAATTTTTTTTTGGACACTTTACACTGCTTCCCACTTAAATCCAAAATGTGATTCTGTCAAAAAAGTTAACGGTTGTAAGGCATGTGTGCAACACTATCCGCTAAGTACAAGTGACAATAAAAAGACCTAACTCCACTTTGTAGCCCCAACTTTTTCGGATTCTCACTTTACACCCTAAACTTTTTTTTGGGACACTTTGCATCCCGAACTGTCTAAATCTTTCCATTTAAGCCCTAAATGTGATTTTTGTAAAAAAAAATATATAACGGTTGTAGGGCACATGTACAACACTTTCTTTTAAGTGGAAGTGACTATAAAAACTCAAAACATGAACAAAATGAAAAATTAAGAAATTTCCATAGAAAGGAAAAAATTGTGAATAGAAAAGAAAAAAATTGAACAAAATATTCAGAATAAACTTAGAAAAACAACGAAAAAATCAGAAAAATGCAGAGGTGGTGGAGAGAGTGGGAGTGGAGAAAGTATTGGGGTAAAGAGGGATTCAAAGATGGGGAAACGTAGATTGGTGGCGGTTCAAAAAGCTAGGGAACGGAAGTCGTGGGGGTTAGGGGAAGCAGGATAGGGAAGATCTGGGTTGGGGATGTTGGATCTAGGTGGTGGAAGAGATTGGTGGGGGATGGTGCAAGGGTTGGGGTGAAGTTGCAAGGATGGAGGTGGAGAGTTAAGAATGATGGCTATGGCTGAGAAGGAGAAAGAGGATGATGACTAGTTGAGGAAGAAATTGTTATTTTTTTTTTATTTTTAATTTCATCCCAAATTTTAGTTTAATTTCATTTATTTTCAAAATAATTTAATATAACTCAATTAGAATTTATAATGGGAAGTTTAGGAAGAAGGAATGAGTGTTGAGAGGGAAATGAATGAATAAGAGGAAATGAGACTATTTTTAACCCAAAATTTTTGTCGAAGGAGAAGGAAAATTACCCACCACTAAATTTTTAATACTTTTAGCGATTTTATGATCACTTGCACTTAACGGAAAGTGCTGCATACACGCCCTACAACCGTTATATTTTTTGATGGAATCACATTTTAGATTTAAGTAGGAAGATTTAGACAAATCGGTGTACAAAGTGTCCCAAAACAAAGTTTATGGTGCAAAGTGCGAATGCGATACAAGTTCGGGTACAAAGTGGAGTTAGGCCTTTTAATTGTCACTTGCACTTAATAGAGAATGCTGCACACACTCTATAACCGTTAAATTTTTTGACGAAATCACATTTTAGATTTAAGTGGAAAGATTTAAGAGTAGTAGCTTTTGTTTTCCTCTATTAAATGGTACTATGTGAGTAATCTACATTCGGAATTTGAGATAAGACAGGGCCAATTAATTGCAATGAGCCAACCTTTGTGGTCCACATGGATAATAATTTTAGAAAATCGGATTAATTAAATTCTTGGTAAGTAAATAAACGCAAATAATTATGAAATAGAAAGATTCTGACCCTAAAAAAATGGCCACAACAGTTAACAGCTAGCAGAGTTCATCAAAGTCCAAAGCCGTCTATTTCCACCTGCTCATCCTTGTCTGAATGTTTGAAACGTCATGGTCTGCCTATTTTCATGTCTTTGGTAAGATGTCAAGATCTTTGTTTTGCTAGAGGAAGAAAATTTACCCAATTTGGTTCTCCTAAAGGCTAAATCATCTGGGTACGTTGTGACTAAGAGAAGTTTATTTAGTTTAGAAAATGTCCATTTATAAAGACATCTGATTGGTTGGGCTTAAAATATTCTCCAACAAAGTATTTTCAGGATTTGTATTGGCATCAAATATTGAAAATATTTTACACAAATATTTTTTTTTGGGTAAAATATTTTTTAATTTCCTGGCTGAAAATATCTTACAGCATTTTTAGCGTAAGTTATTTTCCAAATATTTCAAAAGCAATATTAAAGTCCAAATACTACTTTTATAACTTTAAGTACTAAACTTAACGTTTTTATTTTCAATTCCTGTCCATTATTTTTCTCTTGGATCCCAAAGTAATGTAATTATCATTATATATAATATTACAACACTATTTTATCTTGAAATTAATTTAAAGCAAAATCAATTTTTTGTTAACTACAATTACATGTAACGTATTTAGTACAAATGTCGTATTAACTCACATTGATAAATCAAAGATGTAAAAATTAGAAAATTATATTTCAATATATTTTCATTTTTATCATCCAAACACTGAAAAATTGAAATGATATTTTTCATGTAGAATGTTTTCTTAGCAAAATATTTTCCCAAGAAAAAAAATTTGGATACATACGAAATGTAACATAAATGTCAAGGTGAATTGTTAATCTGAAATCAGCAACCATGATAGAAGACGACATGACAAACACTACAGCTCATTATAAATAGGAAGTTGATATGTCGTATTTATGAAACGAAAGACATTTTATAATCCTACATCTACATGTCAAGGATGAAAAGCGCCTTAGCCTTATCTCTTACCATCATAAGCCTAGTTTCATTTGCACAATGTTACCATGGAAAAGGATACGAGACTCTTGAGAAATTCCTCGAGGCTCAAAGATTAAAAAGATCAGAAAATTATATAGATGATTTGGATTCAGGAGACGAGTATTCACCAGTATATATTGGTTCTCAAGAAGGGTTGAAGGCTGCAAACAAAATCATTGCATGGCCCGGGCAACCAAAGGGATTGAATTTTGATCAATATTCAGGATATGTGACTGTTGATCCTAAGGCTGGTCGAGCTCTATTTTACTATTTTGCAGAGTCTGAAAACTGTTCTACCAAGCCGCTCGTCCTATGGCTAAATGGAGGTACATTTCGGTTTACTTCTTTTACGTAGCTTTAGAAAAAAAAATTTTTTTTGCAGTAAATCTCCACCTAGACATGAATCTATAACTAGGTCGTAAAAAAAATATAATCTTACCATTTGACCTACACGTTGTTGTCAATTATTTAACTAGCTAAATGCTTCCCTGTTATTTCTTGATAAAAATAAAATTCTTGAATGGTGACCACAGGACCTGGCTGCTCATCCTTTGGAGCTGGGGCCATGACCGAACTCGGACCATTTCGAGTTAACAAAGATGGAAAAACCCTATGGCATAATGAATATGCATGGAATAAAGGTATGAAATTAATCCTGAAATTTATAACATAATTACTATCAGTTTATTTGCAAATATTTGGAATGAGCCCTGATGATTTTGCATGTGTGGTTGCAGTGGCAAATGTAATATTCTTGGAATCACCAGCAGGTGTTGGGTTTTCTTACTCAAACACATCATCTGACTATAGTACCGGAGACAAACAAACAGCAAAAGATTCTTACACCTTTCTAGTTAATTGGTTAGAAAGGTTCCCAGAGTTCAAAACCAGAGACTTCTACATAACAGGAGAAAGTTATGCTGGCCATTATGTACCTCAACTTGCTCAACTTATCCTCCACAACAACAAAATAACTAACCAAACAGTGATTAATTTGTCATCCCTTGCGCTTGAAAGGGATTGCTGTGAGTATATTTTCTCCTTTATTGATTTATTAATAATATCCACTTTTTACACATGAAATGGTGATTTTGTCTTGTCATTTTCAGATGGGAAATGCCTTTGTGGACGTAGATACACAACGCAAGGGACGATATGATTATGTCTGGACACATAGCCTTATATCTGATGAAATTTATCATGGTTTAGTTTCAAATTGCATTCCATCTTCAAATGGTACGATATCAGATGCTTGCCAAACATACAGGGAACAAGGAGGCAAGGCGATTGGAAATATCGACTATTATAACATATACGCTCCATTGTGTGATTCTACATCAAATACTCCTTTGGTAGAATTTCACTGTCTTACCAAATATTCCTATTCTAATTAAATACTCGTCTTAATGAAAAATCAAATTTCCTAATTCAATTATCAATGATTAATTGATTTAACTAGGTAAATGGATATGATCCATGTGCGGATGATTATGTGTTTTCCTACCTAAAGCAATCCTGAAGTGCAAAAATCTCTTCATGCAAATGCCACAGGAATCCCTGGACCGTGGAGTGTCTGCAGGTACTAGGATATCATGGTATATGAAATCACTATTTCAAGTTTTCTTTTTGATTTCCGTGACTTAACTAATCCTAACTTGGATTACCATATAGCAATGTAGAATGGACGGAGAGTCCATATACAGTTTTACCTACCATCAAGAAGCTGATGACAAATGGCATTAGTATATGGCTATATAGGTAACTCAATGGCAATAAAATATGACTCTGATCGTGCTTTTGTTCCATTACTGTCAAACTAACAATAGGCACATTTTTAATTCCAGTGGCGACACAGACAGCGTAGTGCCCGTCACAACAACTAGGTATGCCATAAACAAACTTGGAGTGATGGTGAAAACTCCTTGGTATCCCTGGTACACCCAAGGCGAGGTAAAAGAAAGAAAAAAAAAATTAAAGAACTGAGGCTCAGACATATTATACTTTTTAAGTAGTTCATTTTCTATCTAATACTATTATCATATAATCCAATCTAATACGATTATGGTTCAGGTTGGAGGATATGTGGTGGAGTATGAAAATTTGACCTTTGTGACAGTAAGAGGAGCTGGACATTTGATTCCTAGCTATCAGCCTTCTCGCGCACTTGCTCTATTCTCATCCTTCTTGGGAGGAGAACTTCCACCATCAAGCTAGAACAAGATGAAACTGTGGAACGGAAAAGCAGTTTGATTAGTGCCAAGGAGCAAATGATTAGGAAAATGTTCAACTAGTTTGATTAAGCTGTTTTTCATTTGGTTCTACTTTGTCAATCAATAATACTCATATAATTTGCTTCTGTAATTATGTGGTCTTACTACACTTCATTTTTCAACAACTAACTTTCTAACGGTCTCAAGGCCAAGGTTGTGGCTTGGTTAGTTTACTGCAGCATATCCTTACTGGACCGGTCCATGTAACAGTGCATGAATTCTTGATTTTAAAAAGATCACATCACCCACCCATGAACAAGAAGTCCATGACAAAAGTAAAAAATCTGATCCAACGAAGAATTTTCCACTATCTTGTCTTTGAGGGACTATCAAGTAACAATTACTATAGTACTATTCAAATTAATAACTATAACCATGAACAATAGTAATTTATGAAAAATACTTAACTTGTCTTGGTCTACGACATTACTCATAAATCTTCTCGAAGCTACTAGAGAACCTACATGGGCAACATATGTCAAATGACATTGGTGTAGCAAATTACATAAACCCAGCTTGAGCTTCTCAAGCTTGATCCACCTTCTGTACACAAGGTAGGCTCACCTTGCTAGTTCCTCTAAGTTAGTCTGAGCCAAAGGGTTCACTCTTCACTAGTCTATTCTTTCTCACACTAATTCCCACTAGTTGAGCCAAGAAAGCTATACTACAAACCAATACAACAATATTACATTTGTAGTCCTGTTTAACTTAATTCCTGTTTAATTTATAGTTGCCAATAGCTAACAACTTCCCAACGGCTATTTTTCACGAAAATAGCCAAACACCTTCTGACGATGCTATTTTCTCATGTCTAGTCTGACGGCCAAAGTGATGCTCGAACAGATACTAAGCCTGCGCTTCGTTGATCTGTAGTAGAAGCGTCGCTTGATCTAGGTGATAGAGCGGTCTTCATTTATCGCTGCTTCATTTATCATTTATCTAGGCTTGATACCATAGCTCTCCGTGGTTGTTTTGTCGGACGTTCTTTAAACCATTAGCATAGCATTTGGTAACCGGGGCCAGTACTACTACTTAAGTATTTTCTGTAATTCATTTGTGAAAGTCATATAATTTTACTCCACTTTGCATTCCCTAACTTGTAATCGATTGTTACTTGATACCTTATGTTTTGGACATATTGATAGATGTTAGATATATGCATACCACGCACTTGTTTAGGGTTATATTACACCAGTGAAAGTAGTCATGACATTAACTTATGATAAATTCTCAATTTGCACCCATAATTTTAAATTTTAGATACATTGCACCCTTAACTCTTATATTTGTCCCACTTTATCTAATTTCAAGTAGTGATAAAAAAATTGATGATTGTTATACTTTAGGTGTGTAGTATGTATGGTTGGAATATCTATTAACTTTAGTAACGGTATTAAAAATATGATTGAAATAGCATAAATATGAAAGTTCAAGGTGTAATATGTCAAAAAAATAAGATGGGGTGCAAAGTAATAATCGAATATAAGTTAAGGAGTGTAGAGTGAAACAAGAAGTAAAAAAAAAAAAAAAAAAAAAGACATGTCGTATGTTATAGTAATATAAAGTCTGAAAAGTGAATCTAAATTAGAACCTAACAACCTTGTCCTCGTCAGAACTCCAACCATGTTTATCAATCCCAATTGTTGGAGTCATCCTCAACATATTGATTCTCAAAGTCATTTGTAAAACAAATGCTATACATGGTGTGAGCATACAATATCACTAAATAGAGACCTATTCTCTTCCATTTTAACGAGCATGCTACATATATATGTACTAGTAGAGGATGGCCGTCCCACTTAGTTGCCTAGTTGCCATTTTTTGGAGCAAAAGAAGCAGTCATACAATTTCCCAAATAATGGCATTTGTTTGCTCATGTCTCAAGAAAAGCTCAAATGCTGTGCATCACCATTATCTCAGAAAGCTCAAAATCCATTACTTTAAGTTTCTTATACATAGTTTATAAAGGGAGAAAAAAAAAAGCTACTGCATGCTGCACAATTATTGAAAATAAAAGAAAATTGTAAAAATAGTAATACAAAAAAAAAATAGAAAATCTAATACCATCAATTATAATTCAACCAAAATATTTTTATGCTAAATACATAGTTCGGTCTTAATAGTAACATCACGAGGCTACAATTTTTTCGAGGTAGGTTTGTTTACTCAAATTACAAAGAAATAAAAGTAGGTCTCCAAAATATATCTTTCAAATCCTTTTGATTTGAAACTATGCATTATAATTTTAAACCTCTCATTTGTTAAACCTGCAACATAATTCTATAAAGAACACAAAATCACATTAATACAAGATTCCTAGAATAACAAAAAAAATGCATTTTGAAATATAGGAGTGATACATGCTGACGTCCTTATTACTCCCCTCTCTTCCCTTCTCTTCCCCAGAAAAAATAAACTGAAAAAAGTCAGCTTTACGATTTGAACAAATGACTAAGAATGTTACTTAATGATCATGGAGAAAGTAAAGTTTCGAATATCAGTCTGTTTAAAATGCCTGAAAAAAAAGATTTTTTTACAGTTCAACGCTCTATGTCCTATTCTGAACACAGTAAGAAAATATATATCAAGTACAACTCAAACTAGTTGTTTAAACTTATTAACAAACACCTCATACACATTTCATGAGAAACAATAAAAATGTGATCACTGAGTCAATATCAACCAAAAAACACACAAAAGAACTTTATTTTTTTCACTACAAAAGCATCCCAATATCCAAACAAACCCCATACTACTAACATAGTTTAACCAAAAAAAAAAAAAGTACCCCTCATGGCTCTTAGTTTTTTTAATACTGGTTAATTAATGGAGTTAATGCAGTCAAATTATCAAGCGAAATAACAATGGAGTAAGAAAGATCCATTATTACACTGAGTGAAAAATACCAATTACCAAAATTAAAAAAAAGAAAAAGAAAATAAAAGGTAAGAAATCATTCAAATGGATGTTATAAGCATAAAATTTTTAACCAGAAACGGAAGTAACAAATTAAATTAACAGTCTAATTGTGAAGGTATTAATTTCTTACTCTTAGAGTTCTTTAGAGACAATGATAGAGAATTGGAGTTGTTCCATCGCACTCTGGATCCTTGACTCCTCTCCATTTCCATGATAGCGCTTGAATGCTCTCGAGAACAAATTTTTCATCAATGACTTGAAAAAAGTGTTAAACTTGTGAAGTATAAAAAAGTTTAGTAAGTAGACTAATCTTCAACAAACTCGTATCACTGATTGGTCAAATAAATTTTCGGAAGTCTAACGTGGAAGTAATTCTTCCAACAAAGACACAGTTAGTAAATAATCTACCTTGAATATTTTAGGAGTGCTTCTACGGCACATATATCTCCAGTTCTCAAGAGGAACAACAGTTTGCAGTTAAATTTAATTCATAAATAACATACCTAGCATTTATTATTTCCATGTAGATTTTCTGCATAATAATAGAGAATGACAATCTTTTGATCAAGCCTGGCCATGGACTTAGTCGACCTGCAATGTCAAGTTTTATTTGTATATGGTCAATCACTGCCGATATATAACAAACCAAAAGAGGAAAGTCAACAATGAAATATATACCAAAAAGGAAGTCCACAGTGAAATGAAAAAAAAATCAATAATGCATAATTAAGTCCAAAAAGTTATTGTGACATCGATCCAAACTCCAAAGGCAGTGGGAGTTAAAATATTGGAAAATTCTACAGTTCTTATCATTCTCTTATATTTTAAATAATTGTACAGTATAATATCATATGTTTTAAATGTTTGTACTGTACAAATTTTTAAAACTAAAGAAATGGTTCGTAAAAGAGATTGTAGAATTTCCTTAATTTTTTTTTTAATTCACTTATTTGGGTGTTTTATCTAGATATTAAAAATAATCCTTTAAGATGAGTTGGCAACAAAAAACATCAAAATGTATTTGGATTGATTGTGAAACTTCACCGACATCTTAGAGTTCCATTGATCTAGCATCTTGTTGCTGATGGAACTTTTTTTTTTTTTTTTTTTTAAGAAAAAAGAGACAAAAAAGGTAAATACTACATCAAAGCATCCTATGGGGGGATAATTACTTACTCAACAATTATACATTTTCTACGCTATCTTTCAACAAAAAATGAAATTTCTGACATGAATAAAATGTGAGCAATAGATATACAAATTCTGAAAAAAAAAAAAAAAACACTAATGAAGATAGCAAATAACAACCTTATACCTTATCTTGAAGGAGAGAAATTGGAGAATCAGCTAGCGGCTCCTCTTGCTCCATTCTTAACTACCACCAATGTTTTCAATCAAAGTCTCAACTATTAAAAATCAGGAAAACCTTAGTGACTAAAAACTTAGCTAGCTTTTCCCATATTCCAAAAAATAAAAAATAAAAACTCTACAAATCATATACATTTATTTCCACAACCTATGATTTTGGGGCTTAAATAATAATTAAAAAAATTCATTCATCAAATAAACAAATAAATGCATATAGATTAAAAAGAGAAAAAGATCTTCAAACCAAAAGGTACATTTAAAGCTGCAAAAACTTACTTGATTATTTTTTTTGAAGAAAAAAAGAGAAATAGGCGGAAGGAAAGCTTAAGACCATTGGGAATCTGATCACCTGCAAATTTTTTAGAACATGATATTCTTAAATTCCTCCAAAAAAGAAAGATTATCCCTCCTATCTCCATTTAATTTCTTACCCTCTGTAATTTTAGGTAAATTGTGTTGAGACTTGTAAGGAAAGTTGACAGGGGGTAAGGAAAGACTAAGGGAGAAGGGAGTTTCCTACTGGAGGCAGGAGCAAAGGAATTATTTGGGAAATTTCCTAGAAGAAGATTAGAGTGGCTGATCAAGGTTTTTTTTTTTTTTTTTTAGAGATGGAGTGAAAGATGTCTAGCTTTAGTGATAGAGATCAAACTAAATCAAACAAGTAATAATAAATCTCACAAAATCACTACACTCTATCTTATTTCCGCAAATATACGGAATTGGTAGTAGTATAAGTTGAGTGGGTATCGGTCCCACGAAAATTGGTTGGCAAGCAATTATCGAGATTTATGAATCTTTATATAGTTTTAAGAAAATTCAAATAAGAAGAGATGAAACTACACTAATTAAAACCATAATTAAACTTAAGCAATTGAAATCTAAATTAACTAAATTATCTAATAAAGCAAATAAATGGAACTAAGCAACTATGAAATTGAGAAACTACTTAATCTATTCAAATAAAAACAAGTAAAAAAAAAAGTGCTTAATTCTACTCTAAATTAACTAAAATAGGACTAGAATTAAAGAGCAAGTAATTAACCCAACTAAAAAGACTATAAAAAAGGTTATAAAGGTAGAACCTATCATTTCTAAACTAGAATTTGTAAAGAGTTTCAACTTGAAATCTAAATATTTTTGGATTTTCAACAATAATAAAGAAAATCCACTAAAAATTAACTAGAAATTAATGTAAGGAATTGATAATTCTTAACTAGAAAGCACTAAATCAACAAGAACCCTAATTTTCATATGAAAGCTTGAAATGAAAGCAAAGAGATTTTCACTAATTTAAACTAGAAAGTAAGTAAAAATTATATCTACTTGAACCTAATGACTAACCCACTACAACTATGTAATCAAAATTTAAACTTGCAAAGAATTAAAAACTAGATCTAAAGGATAATTAAAGAGAACTAGTATTCAAATATAACTCAAGAGTCAACTTACCCTATACTATTCTAAACTAACCTACAATTACTAACTATCTACTTTTCTTTATTACCTACTTACTTTCTATTACATGTTTAAAGTAGCTTAAATAGTGGAGTATTACATAAGGCAAAATTAGAAATTGGCTTCTAGAATATTACAGAATTGCCATTACTACTTGTGCTGGAAGCGAGTCCATGTCGCGATCTAGAATAAATGAGATTGCTAAATGGACCTCAAATTACATTGACACATTTTCGTGTCCAGATCGCGATTTGGAATAATCTAGATCGCGATCTGGACTCTTCTTCCATTTTTCTTCAATTCTTCTATAATTGCATTTTGGTCTTTGCATTTTGTTCATTCTAGCTTCCAACCTTTAACTAATTTAAACCTACATAATATTGAACCAATTAAGTAATTAATTTGACTAAATTCTAATCAAACTTATCATATTTAACAATAACAAAAATATAAACACATAATGAACAAAATTAACTAAAATATTCAATTAATTAATTAAAGTTTGGAATTTAAACTATTACAATGCCATAATTTAGAGTAAAATATCTCTAGTTTACTAGAGTTATAACACCCCCAAACTTAGCGTTTTGATAGTCCCAAGCAAAACAAAAATTAGAAAAAACCTACTAACAATTAAATACAAAAACACCACCAAAATTGACAAAACACTTGATGAGTTGTGGATGTACTTGGAACAATTAAGAAATCTCTCAAGCAACTTTCAATACTATATGGTAAGTGAAGTATTTAAATGAGTCAATCTACTTTGCAAATTTTCTACAAATAAGCACACGTTCATTTGCTACACAAGATTTCAAGTCACCAAGAATTACTATTTTCAAAAAGAATTACCAAATGTTTCTAGTTCTATCTATTTAAAGCATCATTTCTTCTCAAATCACAAATATTATGGACTTAGTCAATTATCCCAACTTGGATGCATGAAAATAGAAGTTCATTAGCAATCTACTTAAATGCAATTATCACACAATTTGGGAATAGACCACTAAAAAGGAATAAGTAATACGAAATCAATAATAAGTATTACAAACATTTACTTCTTAACTTATTGGTATACTAAAACACAAATCCTAATGGCTTAATTCGGAGAAACAATATGGGTACATGTCAGAATCCTGTACTCGCCTTATTACTACTGCAATGGCTTATTTCGGAGAAACAACTTGGGTACATGCTGGAATCCCGTACTTGCCTTATTCCTAAAAGCAAAGTTTTTTTTTTCTTTTTACGCGACCCTAAACCAAGGAAAAAGAGTGAAATGTACTTAAAATTAATCTCAAATACCAATTATTCACAAATTAAAAGAACATTCCCTATGCAAACACACAAAATGTCCCAAAATTCCCTTCTATTTCATTTAGTTCATTTATTCCAAAAGATAAATCGGCTAACAAAATAAAATAAGTGATTTGATCAAAAATAACATTTCAAATAAATTTTCCCAAAATTTTAGTATTTCTTTTTGAAAAATAGTAATGCCAAGTTTTTAAAATCTTTATGTTATAAAAGAGCTACTCAATCACACTTAAATTCATGAAATGACCCAATCAAATACTTCAATAATATAATATTGTACGTCAAAACCCATCATGATCGAGTACTCGTTTCATCACTTTTTCATCCACTAGTCACCAAGTCCCATCAATACACATAAAATAACCATTCCCAACACGAGAAATATATACCTCCAAACTTTTCTCTTTTATTCAAATTGATGAATACTTCATCTTTCCACTCACCCAAAATCCTAACATAAAGATATAGCAACAATTAAGCAAGAACTACAAAAACTATGACAAAATTTTAATCTAGCAATTAATACTACGTGAAAGTAATAAGGGTACTAAACTAAGCCATGTATCTCATCAATAAAGCTCTATAAAAATCAATATCCAAATCAAGTTATCAACAATTGCAAATATGGCATCAGCTTAAGCCCTTAGTCACTCTACTATATTTAGTTAATGAATATGACCAAAAACCACACCTAGTATTCAACAAAGCAATTCTCAAAATGATCTACTCCATGAAACACCAAAAAGATATCAACTTGGTGTCAGCTTAAAACTATTAGCCAATCTACTTAAAAACTAAAATATCCCAAAATAAAATACTAAAGATAAGAGTAATTAAAAACAAAGGTGCTAAATAATAAGAAATAAAAGAAATTGTTCATCTTCATCATCATCAACGAGAAGAATAAGTCTTATAATTCTAAAATCCTGCTTGTATGGAAATTGCGATTTGGCCTAATCTCGAAATCACGATCCGGGTTGTTAGATCGCTATTTGGCTGGTTTCGAGATTGCAATTTTGAATTCTAGATTGCGATCTTGACTCAGATGAAATTTTGAAAAGTGCCTTTACAAAAGTTCGAGTTTGATGTCTCGATTAGGATTCCTAAATCGCGATTTTGCCCAAATGACCAAAATATCTTCTAGAAGTTTGAGTTCCAAATTGCGATTTGGGATTCCAGATCATGATTTGGAGTTGAACTTCTGCAAAGTGTATTTTCAACACTTCGCCAAAAGTTCTCCTCTCTTCATCACTTTTCTCCAATTCCGTGCACAACCTACCAATACAAAATTAACAAGTGAATATGACAATTTTCCTCATTCTTTAGCACAATTTATTTAATTCAAAAAACTTATACTTTTAAACTAAAATTCTAACTTAATTCAAACCAAATTACTCAAAATCAAATTAATTAAAAATCACACCAAAAGGAAATAATAACAACTAAATTAAAAACTTGGGTTGCCTCCCAAGAAGCGCTCTTTTTTAGTCACTAGTTTGACTATGGCATGGGTGTTCATTCCAAGCTCTTGAGGATGGTCGACCATCCTTTTCTTTTTGGTCTCCACGAGGAAAAAGCTTGATGCCTTTTTTCTTTATGAGTAAAGCTTGATTCTCGATTCTCCTATGCGCAAGTCCTTTCTTCCAAACCTTAGCCATTGCTAGTGCCCCAATTAGCATCTCCAATTGTTTTCAAACCATTTTCTTTTCTTTCGTTACTTTTCAACTTCTTGACATCACCATTTTGCTGATCCTTAGCAAAATTCTCTTGATCTTTCGTCAAATCACATCCCTTATCGGGTGGTTTTCCTTCAATTCATTTTTCGGATCTTCTTTTATTTCCAACACTTGCTTGAGTGAATTGCCTTGGTTAACTTCATTTCGCTCATTTGACCTAGAAATGAAAGAACTAAGAGATTGGTTAGCACATTTTCTTCAACAATGGGACTATTATCAGTATATTCAAACACATCAAATTCAATTGATTCATTTTCAACTTGTAAAACCAACTTCCCTTTATTCACATCAATTAATGCATGGGCGGTTGACAAGAACGGCCTCCCTAGAATCAATTGGAATCCCACTTTCTTCACCCGTATCTAACACCAAGAAATCAACGAAAAATACAAACTTTTCAACTTGTACAAGCTGTCCTCCGACAAACCATATGGTTTCCTCTCAGATAAATCCGCCAATTGGAGTGTGATATTAGTTGGCTTGACATTGTTGATCCCTAATTTGCCATAGATAGCCTTTGGTATAATATTTATGTTTGCCACAAATCACAAAGTGATCAATGCAACATTTTTCCTCCAATATTCACCGGTATTATAAAAACCGGGATCTTTGAATTTAGGGTGTAGCCTCCTTTGAACAATGACACTACACTTGGCATCAAGGCGTACTTTCTCATCATCATCATCCAACTTTCGCTTTCTTGCCATAAGATCTTTCATGAAATGAGCATAGTTAGGCATCTTGTTAAGGACATCAATTAAAGAAATGTTGACTTTAATCCTTTTCAACATATCCAAGAAGTGGTTGAATTGCTTCTCTTTTTTCTCCTTTCTTGGATCAATGATCCATGAAGTAAACTTTGAGAAAATGACACTTTTATCGGTGAATCCATCTTCAAAGGTTCTTCCACGTGCTTCTTCTTGGATACTTTGATCTCATCCTTTTGTTCCTTCTTGTCTTCATCACCAACAACTTCCTTTTCATTCTCAATTACCTTAGACATTTGTTCCTTACTTCCTCCACCTTTTTCTTCTCATTAGGTTCCACCAACTCTTTTCCACTCGTTAGGGTTATGGCATGGCATTGTTCCTTTAGGTTTGGAATAGTATCACTCGAAAGTGCCCCAATAGGTCTTTCATTATTCAATCTTGCCAATTGTCGCAATTGAATTTCCAAATTTCTTGTCGAAGATTTAAAATTCTCAAACTCTCTCCTATGTTCTTCTTTTTTCCTTTACAACTCTCTTTCTCAAATACTCTGCTTCTCTCTTCCAAGCATCTTCACATACATTCTCTCTTGGAAGAAATTGGTCATTATACATAGGTTGGGAAGAATTTGCATATTGGAAGGGAGTTCGTGGTTGTTGATCTTTTGAAATGGAGAGGTAGGGGAAGATTGATATGAGTTGGTTTGGAAATTTCTTTGATGTGGTAGTTGATAGGGTCTAGATGAGGAATTTGAAGCTTGATTGTGTTGGGAATTTTGAGATGGGGGATTTGGTTGATAAGAAGGATTGGATTGATTGTTGGTATTGCTCCATGAAAAGTTGGGATGATTCCTCCAAGATAGATTATATGTGTTCCCATAAACTCTGGATGGGTTCCTTGGAAAAGATGATTGATTAGACACATAGTTGAGTCTCTCATTGGACGCATAAGGTATTTTACATTGCTCATTTGCAAATCCGTCCCCACAAGAATCACACACCATGCTTGGTTGAGTTGAAAAAGAAGACATTGCAATCACACTATTCGGTTTTCCAAAATTATCCAACACTTTTGTAACACTGTTCATCATATTCATAAACATACTGTGTTATGCCAAAAGTGCATCTTGCATATTCAAATTCAATACTCTATTATGTGCACTAGCTGACTTGATTGGCTTGGTATTGAGCTACTGGTGGAGTCATTGGTCCATGATAATAATGATTGTAGGCCATCCTATTGAGCAATTCTTGACCTTTCTCCGCTGTCTTATAAGAGATGGAACCATCGGCGGAGGCATCCACTATGAATTTCGTCTATTGTGTCAATCCATTGTAGAAGGTTTTAATTTGAAGCCATAATAGAATAACATGATGAGGACATTTCCTTAGCAAATCCTTAAACTGTTCCCAAGCCTCTCCTACACTCTCACCAACAACTTGCTTAAAGGAGGTAATTTCATTCCTCAATTTGGTGGTCCTTAAAGGTGGAAAATATTTTGCCAAGAATTCTTGAGCAAGTTGATTCTAAGTGGTAAATGTTTTTTGGGCATGAGATTGAAGCAATGATTTCACCCTATCACTTAGAGAGAAAGGAAATACTATCATTCTTACACAATCTAGGTGCACACCATTGAATTTTAATGTGTCCAAAACCTCCTCAAAGTTCATTAGATGTGTGTATATAGATCTTTATTGGGACCACCCCTAAACATTGTGTGAGCTTGTAGCATTTGTATCAAAGCGGGCTTAATCTCAAAATTGTTTGCTTGCATGGGCATCCGTGTAATGCTAGAATTTGCCCCATCAAAACTTGGTATGGCATATTCTCTCAACGGTTTTCCATTCATATTCATGTCATTCCCATTTCCATAACTACTCATTCCATTATTTTCGGCAACCTCTTCTTCGTCCTTCTCAATGTTTAAATTCTTTTGATTTTGATTTGCATTTGCCATTTCAATTCTCTCTTGCTCTTGTCGTACTCTTCTAAACTTCTGGATTTTCCTTAACTCTTTTTCTCTTTTTTCATCCAAGCAAATAAATGGCCCTTTATCTCTTCTTACCATACACTACAAAAGCCAAAGCAAGTATCAATTCAAGTGCCAAAATAATTCAAGAAGACAAACAACCAACACAAACGAATAAACAAAAATTAACAACTAAATTAAACTAAATGTGCTTAATCTAAACGACCCATAAAGAGCTCAATATTGCCAAATACCAAGGACAATCCCCGACAACGATGCCAAAAACTTGTCTAGCCTTTAGGTAGATATCAAATTAAAACAAACAAGTAATAATAAACCTCACAAAATCACTACACTCTACCTTACTTCCGCAAATATACGGAATTGGTAGTAGTATAAGTTGAGTGGGTATCGGTCCCACGAAAATTGTTTGGCAAGTAAGTACCGAGATTTACGAATCTTTGTATAGTTAAGCAAATTCAAATAAGAAGAGATGAAACTACACTAATTAAAACCATAATTAAACTTAAGCAATTGAAATCTTAATCAAACTAAATTATCTACTAAAGAAAGTAAATGGAACAAAGCAACTTAATCTATTCTAATAAAAGCAAGTAAAAAAAAGCACTTAATTCTACTCTAAATTAACTAAAATAGGACTAGAATTAAAGAGCAAGTAATTGACTCTATTAAAAAGACTATAAAAGAGGTTAGAGTAGCCTAAAGATAGAAACTACCATTTCTAAAATAGAATTTGTAAAGAGTTAAACTTGAAATCTAAACATTTTTTGATTTTTGACAATAATAAAGAAAGCCTACTAAAAATTAACTAAAAATTAATGCAAGGAATTGATAATTCTTAACTAGAAAGCAGTAAATCAACAAGAACCTAATTTCTATATGAATGATTGAAATGAAAGCAAAGAGATTTTCACTAATTTAAACAAGAACGCAAGTAAAAATTATATCTACTTGAAGCTAATGATTAACCCACTACAACTATGTAATCAAAATTTAAACTTGCAAGGAATTAAAAACTAGATCTAAAGGATAATTAAAGAGAACTTGTATTCAAATATAACTTAAGAGTCAACTTACCCTATACTATTCTAAACTAATCTAAAATTTCTAACTACCTACTTTTCTCTATTACCTACTTACTTTCTATTACATGTTGAAAATAGTTTAACTAGTGGAGTATTACACAAGACAAAATCAAAAGCTAATTCCACTGGCTGCTAAAATATTACTAAATTGCCATTACTACTTGTGCTAGAAGCGAGTTCATGTCGCGATCTGGAATAAATGAGATCGCGATATGGACCTCAAATTACATTGACACATTTCCGTGTCCATATCGCGATTTGGAATAATCCATATCGCGATCTGGACTATAATTGTATTTTGGTCCTTGCACTTCATTCAATCTAGCTTCCAACCTCTAATTTAAACTTACATAATATTAAACCAATTAAGTAATTAGTTTAACTAAAATTCTTATCAAAACTTATCATATTCAACAATAACAAAATATAAACACATAATAAAGAAATTAACTAAAATATTCAATTAATTAACCAAAGTTCGGAATTTAAACTATCAAAATGTCATAATTTATAGTAAAATAACTCTAGTTTACTAGAGTTTTCAGAAGAAAATATCTCTGACAAAAAAATTGGAGCATCTAAGTCCAGTGAAGGAAACTTCGGTAAGAATTTCAGTTGGTATAGGGTTGAAAGAAATAAATCCTTGAAAATCTGGGATTCTTTCACCAACCTTATCTCATAGTTTTGGCCTCTAATTTACCTTCTTGTCCCTGCACAGTTAGGCACTGTTGAAGACTTATTCTTTAGTGGAATGGGTTCCATCATAATTTTGACAATATCAGCCATTTTTTTGTAAAAAGTTAAACATTCTAGTCTAATTGGCCAATAATTTTACAGTGGAGCCCCTCAAATATGTATAGTATTCACATTTATGGGCCAAATATATAACTTTACCCACTGAAACAACAAACCAAGCAAAGTAGCACCAAAAAGAAAAAAAAATTTATTAAAATACACATTTACACATCATTTTCAGAGCTACGTGATATCTTTTGGAGTTCAATTGCTTCTTATATAGATGTTAGAGGTGACTTTTCATACCTATTAGCATACATTGTACGTGCAAGTATATGTGCATAAGAAACATTGTGATTTAATAAGTAAAATGCATAAAATTCAATCATAGGCAAGTAATATCAAAATTTTATTTACACAGTAATAATCGGTGGAATGGTTCATTGCACATATTACATTTCAATTCATTAGGCTGAATTCCACTAGGTCTAATTGGCAATTTATGATATTCATTACTAACAATTAACTCTCTTGATGCAGGGATCTAGTTTACTTTCTAGGCAAACCATTTTGATAATCCCTACTAGTAAGGTCCACATACCTTGCTTAATCCTTCTAGTAAAGTCCAAATACAATACGAATAAGAACTAGCTCCCACCTATTTTTCTTTTTTTTTAGTAAACCAACGGTACCTTGGTGAGAAGTTAGTCACCTGCTTTATTAACCTTGATAAAATGAAAATATAAGGAGTGAGACCGAACTAAAACCTCCTAAAGAACAAGATCAATGAGAAACCCTAAGGGGTTTACAAAATATTATCAAGCCTAACTAAACCTTTAGCAAAACTAGGTAAAGCATTACAATCAGAAACAAGGTAGCCCAAGAGATTTTGGGACCCAAAGCAAAATTTTAATAACAGAGACCTTTTATTTATATAATAAAATTACCATAGACTTCTTGTATCTGAGTGGAACCAAACATTATTAAAAAATATTTTGAGTTTATAATTTTTTAAATAATTTTACTTTTAATTTCACTTGCTAACATATTTATTAACTCATTTTGTATTTTATGTCCATGGTTATGAATTCCGTCTTATTTAATGCATCGAATATGCCATTGTATCATTGGATCGAACTCTGTAATCGTTTCAATTGGACTTTAAAAATTTCCATAACTTTCTTGATAGATCTTTTCATTTTTTCCCCCTAAATGCTAAATTATTTTTATCAAGAGTTTTTATCACAACAATTATTCTCAATAATACTTTTTTCCAATGTTCTCTTTGTTTATTAATTTGTTCTTGAACATTCTTATCAATTGTTTTATTTTTTCATAATCTCATTTCTAAATCAATCCATCATGAAGTCATGTTAGTTATATGATCATTACTTGTTTCATGAGTTTTAAGTTTAGCACTAATGTATGATTTTCCAATCACAGCAACCTTCGTTAGCTATTTTATTAGTAATAGAATTAGAATTAAATAACTTACAACAAAAAACCAAAATACTTTATCCAAATCTCTAGAATGAACTAACCATCTTCTTTCATGCTTTTCTCCATTTGCCAATTTTTTTAATATAATGTGTATTAGCAAAATATCTTGAGAATTTATCTTTTGAAAAATCTATATCAACAATTCTAATCGGGCACCTTTTCAATAATAAATCTCTCAAATTTGAATCGATATTAGTCCATTGGCCAGGATCATAGATATTTTTGATGATGAATCATTTGCTTTTTAACAAGTGGGTCCTTATGAAGATCTTTCTGGAACTTTTCACTTACTTCTTCTTCCTTTATTTTATTATCATCTACCTCAACTACATTACTAAGTTGTTCATTCAAGGAACATTCTCCCATATTTTCTGATTCATTTTTTTTATTACTTGCAAAAAAATTTATCATGAGTTCCTTTTGAGAATGTATTGAAAGTTTCAATTTTTTTTTTTTTTTTTGAAGTTTTGAATAATTCGTAGGAATAAAATGTTATAGTATAAATTAAAACTTAAAAATTGATGTAAATTAATATAATAGAATGGTAGAACAACAGAACCTAGGTGTCGAAGTTGATTCACTTTGCTTGATTAAAAGAGATCATATCACGAGCTTGTTAGTCGAAGTGCTTCAAGGTATTGTTATTGTTGTAATGCCTCTGAACAAAATGTAGAATAATTTTTGTTTGTGCTAGGAACGATTAAGAGAAAGAATGAAAAAATATAAAAGGAAGACCAGTTTATATAAAGATGAAAAATGACCGATGGATTGGGGTTGGGGTTGCAAGAATCAAGCCAGTTTGAATTTTTAAACTTAGTTAATGATGATTGATAGAAGCTAAAAATTTAATGTTGCAGGGCTCTTTTAATTTGGTCAAAGACATTGATGGAAGTTGCAAGAAATCAAATTAGTTGAGAGATATTAGGAAATTAATAAGGCAGTAAAGGGTTGTGGAGGAATGTAAGGAACAAATTGGGCATGGAGAAAAAAATCAAGATTGTGGAAATTAATTGGGTAACACTGACTTGTTAATGCAAAGAAGATGGATTGAAATTTATTGGGGATCAAATTAGTTGTTAGGGGCCTTAATTTATGATGCACAAATATAACAATTCTATAAATAAAACATACCATTCTCTCCTCTAATAGGCTTAAAATTTCTGAGGCTTAAGGCAAAGGCCTTTTTTGGCCTAGTGCCTAGGCTGGTCTTGATCATAAGCCTTGATCATAAGTAAGATTACAATGCAAATCATGCCCTTTATTAGTTAAAAAATTAGCTAGCTAATTGCCTTCCCTTTAGATTTCTTGTGCAACTATGTTAAGGCCTCTCATGATGTGAAAGATCTGTTGAAAAATGATATCAATCTTCAAGGATCTTTGACTTTCCTATTGAGTATATTAATCAAAACCATGGAGTCCATCTCAATAATAATATTGTGTAAATTTTGATTGCACAGAGCAAAGCTAAAGTTCATGAAAAAAAGACATAGCCACAGTTGTTACCATGCTGATTTCATATTGATGATAATAGTCTGAAATTGTTGTGATAATATTTTCTCTATTTCTTGGATTTCTCCGCCTCCGGTTGCTAGTCAACGATTGTCACTAATGCTACCCAAGCTTAACCAATGAGAAAAGTATATAGTTACCTATTAGATAGTCGTTCATGGAACATACATAGCATTACGTATAAATTGTTGCCTACTACTGCATTTAACATAACAATAATCAAATTATTCATGTTTGAACTATCACGCCACAACCTTTGGCTCCATCCACATTCATGTTACATTAAGGTGAGTCTAAGACTTGCCCTCTGGAGGGATAGATGCCTTGCGTACCTTCCTTACTTGGCTTGTTTGAGCTTTCATCTTCTACTCATCAACAATGAAATCAAGCAAGGCTTGAGCCTTGATGGACGTTTCAAGGTTGAAAATGAATTTATACTCACTTAATATATATTGGACCATTTTACCAATCTACCTTAGACTTCGGGCTTTTGAAGAATCGAATTTAGTTGATGATTAAAGAGAATCATGATGGATGACTTAAGAAATAAGGCCTCAGTCATTAAGGCTAAGGACAATCTCTCAACAATAGGATACTGGGTCTCGGAATCACTTAGCACTTTGCTTACGAAGTACAATGGCCTCGAAGCCATTAAATTAAGACTACAAAATTAAATGAAAGCGATTGAAAGAAATACTAAGATCGTAGTTCAAGAATTAGGCAACCAATGAAATAATTGGACTAAATTCAAATAAAGAAAGTGTTAGGAAATTTATATCACCTAACTAACATAACCATAAAATCATCCAATCATATAAAATTAATCAATTCACAAGACAATTGAGTTAATTACCCTTTGGAATTAATCAATTGAACAACATAACTAGTTCATGTGTATTCTCTCGAATCAAACACAAAATTGTCATGGTATACATTATCATAGACTAAAACTATCATCAAATAATTCAATACACAACAACAATGCACACTGTTATGGAAGAAAAGATTGGAATAAGTCCTTGATCACTATAGAAAAGCATTAAAACAACAATGCACACTGTTATGGAAGAAAAGATTGAACCTTTTAATTATAAATAAACCATGAAAGTTAGTAAATAACACACTCAAAAGAGTTGACAAACGTGGATAGTACTAATGCTTGAGCTTTCTTGACAATGTGGATCAAAGCCCTTAATGAATTTCAATGATCTTCTAATTCTTCTTGAACTAAAAATAAGAAGAAATCAAAGAAAGTTGAAAAGCTTCTAATTAAACTAATTTACCCTAAAGAGCTAAAGACGGGAATAGAACTCGTTTATTTAGCCTTCAAGGCATTGTATTTAAAGGTAGAAGGTATGCCTAATGTTTGGAGTCATTCTCAGCTGATACGAGTTCCAAATTACCCAAATATGGTTGAAAGTCATCAAAATCCCAAAGTTTCTTGCGTAGAACTTAGGTTTCAAACGCCGCGGTGCTTGAAATATGCCTTTTGCAGGACGCTGTAGTGATTGGCTTTTGGATTCCTAGATATCTTGGTGAACACTACAGCGCTTTGTTCACAAGTAAATATGAAGGCCACGGCGCTTGAGTGTCAGAATATATCTTGAAGCTCCATACCACTTTGGGTTTCTTTGTAATAAAAATCGTCAACCTTTTTACCTACCTGGAAAACATACAAATAACACATAAAAACCACAAACACACAAAAACATGAATAATCTCTAGAGCACCAAAAGTACTTAAACATAGCCAGAAATCCTAGAAATGTCTCAAAAACTTAACAAAACCAAAACTGAAATGAATAGAAGAAAAAAGCTTTACTTTATAGAGTTGTCACCTTCCATGTTGCACTGTAATTAATTTGCAAATATTTGATCCACCATCCTCTGATAAGTAGCCTGTTGGCCCAAAAATCAAACTAAAAGGGGGTGAATTAGGTTGTTTCTACAAAACAAACCTGATAATGTTTGATGCTTAATGGAAATTCAAACTTTATGCAACAAATGAACACTTAGGCACAAATAATCACAAGTAGAGATTCAACAATTGAATCACAAAGAACCAATAAGAAGATTAAGATTAAGAAATGCAAAACAAACTCCCAAACTTCTCAAACTTGGAGTACATTCACAAAGAGCTTCTCTCAAGGCAACTACCAAGTTCTCAACTTGAAATTCAACCACTAAAAGTCTCTTCAAAGTAGGTGAGACAATAACCTCTTATACACAAGTGAGGATCACTCTTGCTCACACTAATTTCCTTTAGCTGAAGAGTTTTACACTTTCAACCTCCCCTTGTTACAATTGTTATCTCTCCACTCAAACACTTGAAGAACTTTTGCACTTCTAAGCTCTTTTCACAAAACTACCTACACTATTACAACACTTATACTCATTATTTCTCCCAAATACCTCAAGAATTACTTGTAATCAATGTAGAAGTCCTCTTGCTTTTAATTCAAGCTTAGGGGTAATAATTTTTATAGTTGTCCAAAATCTGCTTCCAACAACTTCCAACGGCTATTTTCTGTTTACTAGAAAACTAGCCGTTGGACCTTTCGGACGGCCGATGCAGTGGATGTGCGTCCGAGCGAACTAGCCGTTGGACCTTTCAGATGGAGGCTGCTAACCTCTGCGTCCGACGTTGCATCCATTCTCTGAGGGTATTCGTTCGGACGTCCGAGGATGCGTCCAATCGAAGCAATGTCTTCTGGAAATATGATTGGACGCTGTTCTTCGCTCGAAACTACTTCAGGTTCTTTGTGTCGGATGATTACCATCGTCCGAAACTCTATCTTTCAGACAGCCATTTGCATCCTGGGAGTCTTCTAGTTGTTTTGTTCGGATGATCATTTGAGTCCGAGGCTCCCTGTTTTTCTGCACACTTGTTTTCAAACCATTAATGCGATTTGGTCATCATCAAAACATGATTAACATAATTGGGGTTCAACATAGCCCTGACCATTTTAATTTAATTCATGGTAAATGTAGAACAGGCCGGTTGTATAATAACTCTTTTTTTGTTCTCAAATCCAAACAATGATGATTCTCATATCCAACCATGAAGTACCACAATGAAGCAAACATTATGTTGGCACTGTGGCACGGCTAGAGTACCAACTGACGTCTACAACAAATAACATCCGGAGTTAGGTGGTAGGAAATCTTAATTGTATGGTTTCTAAATTTATTTATGGTAATTCATAATCTACAATAACTTTTTTAATTTTGAATTTTTATAGTGAACCTACAGTTGGGAGACACAACACAACACGAAGATATGTTGGATTTTCAAGAAGAAGGTTAGCAACTTCGTGTGGAACACCATTAACAAGGCAAAGAAGGATTAGAAGATGTTGTTTTTCATCTCTATTGAGTGCTAGCAGGAGATGCATGAGGAGCGGGAAAAGCCCAAAGCCCATGGAAGGGCAAACAAAATAAGCAAAACAGGGTGTCCGAACATGCCTAGAGGACCACTAATACCGGTGGTTCTATAGATGTCATGCAGCTATTGTCAACAGTTGATAAGTTTGTATTTAGTGTTTTGTTTACTATAATTGTTTCTAAAAGTATCAAAATTTTGTTTTCGGCAGTCGAAGTCATTAGACCGCATGCCATGTGTCTCAAAATCTTAAACAAATACTGGCTATAGCAATTCCACTAGACTTTCTATGCAGTTTTGGCTAAGACTCGAGACATCGCGATAGTTAGGAGTCTTCCTACGCATCCGTGGATAAGATACAACTGTGGGTAGAGGTCGTCAACAGCGTCAAGAACGAGAAAGTCATCTATTTGGATTCAATGGGTAGACAGTACGCCTCTTCGCATGGACCAGGACAACATCTTATCAACACTGCCTATGTCTTATATTGCTAGCCTTCAAACCCATGTCTCCAAGCTAAATGAGGCGTAAGAGTAGAAGAACGAGCAGCTGTATCACATCCCTCAGAGAGTTGACACAAATCACCAATGTGTTTACGATGCTCTAGAATGAGGTTCCCAACCGCAGGGACACTGTCGACCCTTCTCAATCACTGTCCCGCGATGGTAGCTAGTTGTAAGGTTTTTACCGAAATTGTTGTAGAAAAAAATTTTTGTTTCATAAATAAAATTAATATTTCGGTTCATTATCGCTCCCTTGTTTTCTTTTTTTTTTTTGTATGCATTCATTTTTTTCAACTTTATTCCAAAATTTGCAAGAAATAAATTAAATTTTAATCACAAAATAATTAAATAACATTGCGTCGCGAAATTTGTTGCTAACTTTAAAGATATTATTAAAAAAATCAAACATTTCTGCTAAATACATTGATAATTACATAAAATAAAACCTTGTTGCCAAATGTGTTGTTATTTGTCCCTAGATGGAAATGTTGCAAACGTCATTTGCCACTAAGTAGCACAATGTATTCTTCCACAAAAACATTGCTATCTCTGTGTCACAACGTCTCATCGTTGCTTGGTGATGAATTCCGTGACACATTATTCGTTGGTAATCTCATTTCTATGTATCTACGAAAACTGTCTATGGGATTTTTGTGGTAAGGTGGCGACAAATACTCTTTTGCCGTTATTTTTGCTTGCGACTCCCCATATTTCAATGGTTCATTTTTCATTACTAGCAAATTAGCAACAATAAATTGTTATAAACTTCATCACTATTCATGTGTTTTTTCTAGTGCATGTTTGAAGTATTATTTTTAGATAATTATTGGCAGAAATTACATAAGAAAATGGTAGAGGATCACTTTCTTGAGATCCAAATAATGAAAAGAAAATTTTATAAAGAAAAAGATATTAGAATTGAAAATGATTAAAAAATAGTTCCATAAATTATGTAGTGAGGATTAACCATCCATGTTTTGAGGTAGTTAGACATTTGCATAAATATGTATAATTAAAGAATTATTAATAGTATTACAATATTCATTAAAACTTTTATTTTCTTCCTTTTTAGAGTAATTACTCTTTGCATGCTTTATGCTTATACCATCTTCAAACTCAAAATTTATATTTGGAGGATAGGACAGAGAATTCGAAAGAAATAGCATCACAGTTAAATAAATGGGGATTCAATTCTTGTGCTTTGAAAACTTATATAATACAATATCATGTGATTCAAAAATGAAAAATATTTACAAAATCACAAGATTAGGACCACTTGTCAAAGCCACTCTACGTGGCAATATCATATCGAATACCAACCTCTGATTTCGATATTTAGTAGGATTTCATTCCTTCTTTTTTCGATCTAATAACACATTAGTGATTTTGTCACAGTGCACTGTTTAAAAAATTTACTATCTTTTTAAACTTTCAAAACACAATAGAATTAGGGCTATCAATCATGTTGTGTTACAGGTAATCATGTCATGTTATAGCCGTGTTCAGGTCAAAAAATCCCAACCTTAACTTTTCCCAATTAATAATCGATTCGTGTCATGTTGAACCCGTTTATTATCACGTTGTGTTATGTTTAACCCATCTAACCCATTTAGATTTAATTAGCCATTTTGTAAATTTTATAATTACAGAATTTGTACAATTGGCAAATAAAAAAAATAAATTTTTATTGGTCTTTTTTTATTCTTTTTTACTTCTAGAGTGATATTATTGTATTAACAACTGATAAAGCATAATTGCTATTTAGTATGTGATGCTAAATAGTATAAATCCTATACGTATTTACTAAATAAATTATTATTTAATGGAAGAGTCAAAATTTTACTGTTCAATCAGTTAAGTGATCTTAGTTCAGTAATGCTCGTAGCTATTCTATATTATTGAATATTATTCTCCAAGTACAATATTCAAAAAGATACTTAATTTTTTGCTTTCTTATGTGAAACAGTTGGACGATCAACTTGTCTACTATTACTAAAGATGGCAGTGGGTCGGGTTAGCTTGCAGACCAGGCCCGTTCGGCCCACACGGCTCGGCTCAGCTCGGCCCAACCCAATAGATATTATAGTATACTGGGCTAGGCCCGACCCATACCATAGGCAGGGTTGGTGCTTGGTTTTGTTGGCCTATGGCTTGGCACGAATTGGCTTGTTGGTTTTGGTCCAGACCGGCTCGTCAGTCTACAGGTTGGCTATTGACCGGTTCAGTCAATGATTGGATTGGTCAACTTGTTGACTGTATTTTTAATTTTTTTTTTTTACAAAATCTTCTAACATTTTAAATGACCATTTTTCTAAACATATTTATATATTTTTTTCTTCAGTGACTAATAAATTATAATTTGCAATAATAAAGATTAAATTGTACAAATAAATAAACTAATTTATTCTAAGAAGTATTATAACATTTATGCACTTTCCTCTTGGACTAATAAGTAACAAATTAAATAATAAGTAATAACCTTAAAATAAAATGAGGAATATCGTGGTCTAATAAATATTAACTTAGAATAAAATTAAGAATCACTTGGTCCAATAACTCGAAATAGTAATATGTAATCACTTGTATTAATAAATATTGAAAAATAATGTGCTAACTAGTAATAACTTCAAATAATATGTAATAATTTGAAATAATAACTAGATATTATGTAATAATATGATAAGCATTAATAACTAATAATTTGTTTCTCTTATTTATAACTTCTATGATAATGATTGAAAAATCAGTACTAATTAATAATATCTTCATATAATAGGCAATAATTTGGACTATTTAGTACTATTATTGAACTATAAGTAATAACTTAGACTATTAAGTACTAATTTGAAATAAAATAATTAATAATTTGATATAATTTTAATTAATTAAAAGTAGGCCAATATGTGGGCCACACCGTGGCCCAACCCGCCCGTCAATCTATAAGCCTAGCCCAGGGGCCGATCGAGGTTAGGTATTTCCCATCCTAGCCCGACCCAGCCCCTTACCCAGCCCACCTCGTGGACACCATTCAAGGGTCTGGCTTAATGGGCTTTGGGCCCGGCCTGACCCATTGCTATCTCTAAATATTACCTTTTGCCTAAACTAGTGAGTGCAATATTAATAATTTTCTATATTCAAAATAAGAAAGGGAATGAATTCATAATATACAAGGCCAAAATACTAGCCCACTAATGCCCTTGATTCTATCGGATTAAATTCAAGTTTTGAATCACAGAAATATGTAAATTATAATAGAATACATAATAAAAAGTTTTAGCCAATAAATTTTGGGATTGCTCAAGCAACATGCGAGTCTATTTGATCTGACCCAACTCATTTATTTGCATGTGGTAAATAGGTTGATCATTTACAATCTAAACCCGATAAACTCCAACTCTAATCAACTAATTTTGTTGTGTTCGTGGAGTTGTCGTGTTGTGTCAGAAATTAATACCCCTAAATAGAATAGATAATTGACAAACCAAGTAAAATTTTCTTAAATCAATATCCAGAATAAATTGTCATGAAATCAGTTTGCCCCGAAAGAGGAGACGATCACTTCGAAACCAAGGGAGTATTTCCTTTACTTTTCTTCCTGAACTAAAAAATTGTACGTGTGCCATAGCACTTGGTATCATCCAATTATTTTTGTTGAGACTTAGTCATCGTTAACTATACAGTATCATGTAACATGCATGTTGTATTCTACAAAAGGGAAACCTATCGCTGAAATAATCTATCAACTTTTTTACTTTAGTTGAAATAGTCTCTTAACCTTTTTCTTAGGTAGGATAGTCCTTTAATTTTTATTTTTTAACCAAGGTAATCCTTTTATGGTGGAGCCACCATAAAGATTTTTTTTGATAAATTCTACATACACCTCCTAAGACTTAATTATTTTCACATCACTCCCATATAGTTTAAAATGAAAAAATAAGAAAGAAATTAATTTGAAGAGGGGAAAATGAAAAAAAACAAAAAACTTCATGACAATTTTTTTAAAAAAATAAAAATAAAATATTTACTGTTTACAAAAAAAAAAAAAAATGAAAATCCTAACATTTCCCTCTTCTCCTTCCCTTTATCGAAGCTATCACCTACCCAATTCCAAAGCTACTCTAGAGCCACCTACTGTAACCATCAAACCACCCAAGTGCCTCCTTACCCACCAAACACCAACCGCTACCTACTAGCCCCACCGCCAGATTTTTTTACTCAACCACTAATTCTTCTTTTTTTAAAAGTTGTCTCTAATTTATAAAATTTTAAATTAATCTAATGTGGAAAATAACTACCACAGGTGGTGTACATGGAATTTACCCAAAAAAAAAAGATTTTTGTGGTGGCTCCATCATAAAAGGACTATCGTGGCCAAAAAATAAAAATTGAAGGACTATCCTGACCAAAAAAAAGATTGAGGGACTATTTTGACTAAAGAAAAAAAAGTTGAGGGACTATTTCCGCTATTTTTCCTCTACAAAATTCAAGTAGACTAAAAGTGATTACTTCCAAGAAGGTACATAAACTTGTTTTTTGGGGAACGTGGACTCCTAAATCTCACCTAGAAATCAATGAGAAACCTAGTTTCTCCAAGTCAGCTACCGAAGATTAGAACACTGAAAATCAAAAGTATCCCCATCCTTGGAGCAAAAGTGATGAGGGTTTCTCATCCGAATCTCGCGACTTCACAGTCCTCGTGATGAAAAATTATTGTGGAAGAACGGTCATTATATCTCTATGTTGATTATGACATATTAAACCAAATGTCATTGATTAATGTAAATAATTAAAGTTATCTTTAACTACCTTTCAACATGAACTATTATGCTCAACAATTCGACATTCTAAAATCTAATAACCAAATTTAGACGTGGTGTACCAGCTTTATATATCCCTTGATGACTCGAACTCATGACCTAAGTTATGAAAAAAATATAATTTTACCATTTAAACTACACTTTACTGTCTCACTAATACAACACTTACATTCATGTAAAAAGGTAAGATAGAACTTATTTCCGATGGCTTTATATACAGTAGCGTTGGATTTTGGGATAATTTCAAAAACATCTCCTGAATTTTACGCTAATATCACTTACAGCCTCTCAACTTTAAAAAATTTCATTTACATCCCCTTTCTTGTAAGTGAACCCAATTTATCATGAAATAACATTTATATCCTTTGTACTTTAGTAAAATAATAGAAAGGGATATTTCAAAAACCTCTCCTAAAATTTATGATTATTTCATTCCCTGGCACCCTTTAACTTTCAAACAATTCTTTTTTTAACTTACTTGCGAAAATGTACGTGTGCTTTAATGTGCTTTTCCTTGTCTAGCTAGAAAATATTTTGAGTTTATTACAATAAAATAAATGTGATTTAGAATTTTAAATAGGGAATCACAAAGTCCTAAACTAAAAAGATTAAAATATAATTTTCGATAAAGATTTTTTTAGCCAACTCATTTATGAAAATTGTGTGGGCATGTGAGTTTATGACAATTTGAATAAATAATTAGAAGATAAAAATGAGCAAACTGCCAAAAATATCATTCAACAATTAAGTTGTACAAGTTGTAGCCATTAAACTATTTTTGTGGCTAGATAGGTGACTAAATTGTTAAAAACATCTACTTTTGCCCATTCCATCTCTTTTATCCATTAAACGCATTGTTAATTCAAACCACATAGTACTTCTGAAGGGTAAAAATGTCTTAAAAAATTTGCACATAAATAAAACGACGTTATTTTGTATCAAGTGTAGTTTTTGAGGGACCGATTATAGTTTTTAATGTTTATGTTTTTCTTTACCAAACAAATTTTTTAGAAGGATCAATTGCAAATCTAAGATTTTTTTCTGCTTCTTTGATGAACATACCGCTGCTACTACTCTGCTTATTCTTCTCTAGCAATGCTGGCTGGAATTTCTCTCTGCCACCCATATAACACACAAAATCTCATACAAAAAAACCTTATCAAAAATTCAGAAAGCAAAACAGAATTAAAAGGGAAAAAAATTCAATCTCTCATCCCTTTCCCTAGACTCTCTACTCCGACGGTGATAGAAGCTATGGATGGCTGAAGTTTTCTTCTTACATCTCTCGGGCTCAAAAATTTCTCATCTATCTTAAGGTTTCAATATAGCATTTTATCAAACATTAGAAAGGCAGAAGCAATATCTCAAAATTTTCACTAATTTCCAAAATTTAAAATGGCAAACATATTCTATAAACAAAGAAACTCACAATGTTATCCTCAACAATGCATATATTACATAGGATAAATCACAAAATCGAGAAATATTCATCTTTGTCTTTCTCCCTTTATTTTGATAAATATTTAGATATCATGACTGCAAATCACATAAAATTGCAAATTTTTAATGTGTAATATAGTAAAATTTGTTAAGGCTGGCAAAGGGGAAGGCCCCGGTATAGTTTCTAGAGGTGAATTTGGGTTGGGTTAGGCAGGCGAAAGGGAAGGGCCCGGAGCAGTTGAACCATTATCCCATATATGCTAGGGTTACGTAAGGGAAAGAGAGGAAGAATGAGAGGAAAAAGGGAAAGAAAGGGAAAATCGCCAAAATAGTCCCTCAACTTTTGCACTTTAGCCAGAATAGTCCTTCAACTTTCTTTTTAGCCAGAATAGTCCTTCAACTTTTTTTTTAGCCAGAATAGTCCTTTAACTTTTATTTTTTATAAAATCTCCTTTTATAAGTGTAGTCACCATAATTTTTTTTTTTTATATTCATATTTCACATGAAAGGACTATTTTGGCTAAAAAATAAAAGTTGGAAGACCATTTTGGCTACAAAAAAAGTTGAGGGACTATTCTGGCTAAAGTGTAAAAGTTGAGGGACTATTTCAGCGATTTTCCCAGAAAGAAAAAAGGAAAAACTTGAACAGACAATTTATCCTTGAGTCAACCACGTGAATTTGACCTAACAGAGACTTAATGGATGAATTTAACGGAAGGGGCATAATATGACGTTTCTAGTATTTTAATGATGTATTTGGGCATAAAAATATTTCAGTGACTAAAATTCATGCAAGTAAATAGTTGAGTGACGTTGTTGGCACTTTACTCTATAAAAATTCACCATATATCATACAATAAACGTGGTTGATATTTTTTTAGAGAATCATAAACTTGTAAACTAAAAAAAAGTAAAAAGTACCTTTTTTATTAATTTCTTTTGTTTAGTTAGTTATGAAAATGGGTATGTGTATTAATGTGCTTGTATGAGTAAAAAATTTGAAAAGTTTTTTAGAAAAAACAAGGCATACTATAATAAAATAAATATTGATTAATATTTTTTGTCAAATCACAAACTTATAAAGTAACAAAGAATAACATGTATTTTTTTTCAATATTAACTGGTGAATCACATGAAAACTTACATTCTTATATTATTTTTTAATAATTTCATTTGAGCAAACGGGCTATTTTATCACTAAACTATGCTCCAATTGTTGAATTAGTCACCGAACTATTTTTTTGTGGAAAAAAAGGTCATTAAATTTCAGAAGCTTGTCTATGGAGTCATTTTGCCTATTTTAGGCGTTAAGTATTTTGTTAACTCATTTTTGTGCATGTCATGTGAGTTTTATCAAGGGTAAAATTGTTAAATCACGAGTGTTGTCCACACCATTGCGTCTCTCTTTAGCATTTCATCAAACACAAGAGAAGAATAATCCGTATACCCACATTTTACATATATGAATTTCCATTCAAAAGATTCAATTTTGAAACCATCCCATGAACTTTCATTCTATTTTCAACCAATTCAAGTTCAACACAAGCTAAAACAAGAACCATAGCGATAGTAAATTGGTTAGGAAAAATACTACAAATACACATTTTGTCGAAAAATTCAAGGGCTCGTGAAAAGCTACCATTGAAGAAATTGGCTTTGATAATTTAATTCCAAAGAAAAGGCTCTATATTGGTGGAATCAAAGATTTTGGTATAATATTTGAAGTGATTGTGTGTAAGGTGTGGATGAAGAGGTAGGGAGAGTGTCGGATTAGTTAGAGGAAAGGGTCACTAGGAAGGGAAAGCGAGGGTCAGATTTGTGTTGGGAAAGAAGAGGGATGATCAGATCAGTGCGGGAGAGGAAATAGTAAGATTAGTGATGGGGCAAGAAAAGAGAGAGTCATACGGGTAAAGTACAAGAGGGAGGAGTGGCGGGGACACATCTTCTGTTTATAAGGGTTGGCGGGGATGGAAGAGAATGGAGAGTGGGTGGTGGGGGGCTAGTTAGGAGGGAAGTGGCAGAAGGGAGAGGGCGAAATAGGGCTAGTTGGTGTAGGGGCCTAACGTAAGAGAGGATAAGGAGGGTGGTGGTTGGCTGACTAAAAGAAGGGATGGGAGTGATAGAGAAGAATAAGCAGAGTAGTAGCAGCGGTATGTCTGTCTCTTATACACATCTAGATGTGTATAAGAGACAGGGAATGTAGTGGTAAGTAAACTGGGGGGAAGGGAAATAGAAGTGGGTGGAAGATGAGAGATGGAGGATGGGGAAGGGGTGGTTAGGGATTCAATTTGTAAATTTAGTAAATCAAAATTATTTAATATTTGACCCAAAAATTTCACATCTTTCAATAAGGCCTTATAATTTACACAGGTTTTTTATCATTTAATTTTGAACCCAATTTTTTTTTTACTATTAGTTCATTGTAGTTGGACAACTTTAACCCTCAAAAAACTAATTTTCGTTAACACTAATGGCTCAAGTAGATGAAGTGACTCCATAGTCGTAGTTTTTGAAGTTTAAGGACCTTTTTGACCACTAAAATAGTTTGGTGACTAGTTTCGCAACATCCGGAGCATAGTTTGGTAATCATATAGGCCGTTTGCTCATTTCATTTTAACCCTTAAATTTTGTTTTTCCTTTTTCACACATTATAATGACCTAAATTTTGCGTCTAGGGGTAATGTTGGAACAAAAGATTCCTCTCTCTCCTTAAACAATATTTTAATTATTTGGGTTGAAATTGTTACACCAAATATAAAGTTAGGAAAAGTTAGTGAGAATTTTGAAAGTTCAAGGGTACTAAATGACATTAGTTTAAACCTCATAGGAAGTTTGTGAAATTATTCCTTGAACTAATCACACCAAAATAAAAATTATGGCGGAGAAATTAAGGAGTGGTCAATGTTTCTTTCGCCAAGAATATAATAATTCTTTAGTTAGAATGCGTGATATTCTCGTATAACACAAATATTACAGATACTCTAAATACATTGTCATCTAATTATAAATTTCTTAGCAAAAATATTTTGGAAAATATAGAGGAGATATAATAATCCTTGCTTAATATTTAAAAGTCAGAATACAATTCTTAGTCTAAATACATTTGCATCCATAATTTATTACAAAAATAACTTTTATCCTCGACCAATTATTAGTTTTCCATAAACTAGCCCAAGATTGCATCATCCCAATGTGGGGCGATCATTATTATTACATTGACTGTCAAGTCCCTGCCATTATCACCTCACTCCAATAAGGAAGAGTCAAAGTCTTCCTACACTGTCCTAATTACAAGCGTCGTTAATTTCAATCTTTAACAAGATTTTCTAGGATTATTATATCCATAAAATATTGGTGCATTGCACCTGGACACCTAAGCAGCATATGCATTTGTTACTAGAATATATTGTCTCCAGATACAGACAACCACGTGCATGACTAACAGCAATAAAGTGTACCCTCTCACCTTCCCTCCCACCATTCCTCCTTTATAGAGATAAAGATAACAACAACGTTTGTTTTTGTTCCTGCCACAAAAATTCGATTCATAATATTATAGAAATTTGATTTATATTATTTTATATTATTTATTTAAATAATATAAAATAATATATATTAATAAATTTATAATATTATATTATAAATTTGATATATAAATATTTCTCTATCACAGCGTGGCTTGTGCATGCAGTTAATTTTATTCCATAATTAAAATATTTTTGTTAATTATAAAATCAAGAAAATATTATTATAGATTTGATTTAGGTTTGAATCATAAATTTTACAATCAAAAATAAATTTTATAAAATTTTATTTAATTGATATTATAAATTTCATAATATTTAAACTATACGACAGAATCTATAAATAGAATTTTATAAATTCATAACATTTAATATATAGAACAGAGTCTATAAATAGAATTATAAATTAGATCTACCTAAATATTAAAGTTTTATTATTACTGTGTAAATGGGCGATGTTAGGATAGAATCTTTTTACATCTGGGATTTTCTTGTTTTATGTATATAGCCTTTGAGGAGGAAATAGGTGTAGAGGGAAGAGGAGAAAGTAGATGGCTGGTGGTGCAAGTGATGTTGTGGTTTTGGAACATGGGGCAGTGAATAATAGCAGCTGCTGCAAAAAGGGGGGTCCTGGATATGCTAGTCCACTTGAGGCCATGTCTGGTCCTAGAGAAGCTCTCATCTATGTCACCTGTATTTATACAGGTATTTTTATTTGATCTCCTGTTGCCTTTATAATATTTTCAGAATTTTGATGATCAGCAAATTTTGATATTATGATTGAGCATTTTTTTTCCCCAATTAGTTATTTCATTGATGTTATATCCTGGTTTTTTCAATTCAGACAGATAATGATTTTCAAGTTTGGAAAAATATTTACTTTCTTATACTGTTATGATAAGATTTTGATTTCAGGAGTGATTACTTATTGGATCTTGAGTTGATTTTTTTTTTTTTTTGTGGGCCAACTGGAATTATTGTGATTGAATCTTGATCTGGTCGCAAATAATTCAGAGAGAATAGGGGGGTTTTTCTTTTTAAAGGGCAAAGGGTTACAAATAATTTATCTAATTAAAAGGGAGAAAAACAATTGGATTAAGAAGGATTTGAGGAATTGTTTTCTGTGCATGTTTTGAGGGATCTGTTGTATGAATTTGTTTTGGGTCTCCGATTGAGTAATTTCCTATATGGCTGTTTAAGCATATATATCGACATAGATACGAACAGAGTATTTTTCTGGTAGTTTTCTTTTATTACACATATTTTATTTGCATTGTCTGTTCAATGGTTTGTTTAAAACAGCATAAGCTGTGGCGGATGAGCTTCCAGAACAACCTGTTGATGCGGAGAATTGCAGTTTTTTGAGGTTAAGGTTGCGTTTGGATGAATGAATTTGAATTGTAAGAAAGATTTGAAATGGATGGATTTGAAATGACATGAAATTTTGATAAATTTGAAATCCACTCATTTTAATATTATAAACTCACTCTTTATTGGTGGATTTCAAATTCTCAACTAAACACTTTAGTTTGGATAACTTAAGATGGATTTGGATTTATTGTAATCCAAATCCACACAAATCCCTCCGTCCAAACGCAACCTGAAAGAATTTATCCTAACAACTTGTGCTAGTTGAGCATCGTGTCAAACATGGGATGGACAATGTTAATTTTTCATGTACTGTTTGTTGGAAAAAGAAATTAGATATGATGTAATTGTCGAATCCTGGAAACAAGAGTCAGTTTTCTTCATACATGATTCTGCACAATTAGTTATTCCACATGTCTGCTATTTTGCGCAAGGAATTGTTACGTATAATAGATACTAGAAATGTGAGGTTCTGTAAGATTTTCTGATTGTTTTAATGACAAAAAAAACTTCATGTGGAATTTTGTACTTTTATGTTTCTGCCTCGTGTTTATGAGTTAAAGAGGTCTTAGCCAAAACTTACGGACAAATCGAGCTGGTATTTACAAATTTCATTCAATTACAGGAACAGGAAAGGAGAAGCCCGACTACCTGGCCACTGTTGATGTAGATCCAAATTCACCAACTTATGCTAAAGGTGCAGTTATCCACAGGCTGCCTATGCCCTATGTTGGCGATGAACTGCACCATTCTGGATGGAATGCCTGCAGCTCCTGCCATGGAGATCCATCAGCTGCTAGGAGATATCTTGTATTGCCTTCGTTATTGTAAGAGTAACATCTCTACAATGCTTTAAAGGAAACATTGTTATAACTCCTCTAATATAATGTAATTGAAGCTGAAAAATATCTACTTATCTATGACTGTTTTCTAGAAATCAAATTTTTAATTTTGGTGAATTTTCTTGAGAAATTGTGGCCCATCACTAATACCAGACTTGCTCTTAACATTGACAGTGATGTTTCAGCATGAAAATCATTTATCTGAAAGGTTGTAAGAAATAACTAAGCAACACTAATTCGTTCAAATTTTTCCTTTGATAGTTATCATCTGAGTATCTGTTGAAATTCAGATATTTGTCCATAGATATTGTTGATAGAGTTACATAATGAAAATTTTCTGTACAATATCTTGAAATAGTAAGTTACATGAAGCTGAGACTATGGATATAACAACTTTTTGCAGCAAAAGGACATTATCTTTGACATTGACTGCAAAATATTCAATTTTCAAGTTAAAGTTGTTTAAAAAACAGTGTGAATGCAGTTTGACATGGGTTCAAATTTTCAAATTTGCCTCTTTAGTGGCTTTAAGTAATATCTAAAAAGATAAGTTGTTATTGGAGTTTCTACATTGCATACCTAAATTATTCTTAAAGTAGTAGTAGTTTTATATTTAAGTCAATGGATATAACAATGGTAATTTGTATATGCTTAGTTTGAGTAATTCTCTTTCAGATCTGGACGCATCTACGCGATTGACACAAAGAAGGATCCTAAGGCTCCATCTCTGCATAAGGTTGTTGAGCCTGAAGATATCATACAGAAGACAGGTTTAGCATATCCACACACAGCCCACTGTCTTGCTTCTGGTGAAATCATGGTGTCATGCCTTGGAGATAAAGATGGAAATGCTGAGGGAAATGACCAGAAAACTTGCTTCCTTTTGCTTGACTCGGACTTTAATGTGAAAGGAAGGTACTGTCTTTTGTACTTTATGGCTTGGGGCTTGACAGAATTTTTAATATTAGAAGTTATCTATTTAGTTCCGTATTAAGATGTTTGTTATGCTAAAACCATAGATCCTCCAAAGACGGCATAATCGTCTGAGATCTTATCAGGGAAAAAAATTGTGCCATCGGTATTATTTGCTAATGGTACTATCGTTTTTCCAGATCATGTAGGTCTCAGAAAAGCTGTCTTATTAATACAAATATATGGAGATCTAAAATCAAATCTCAAAAGGCATCTCAGAAAGCCATTGTTGTACTTCTCCATCAGCTCTTGGCTCGCTATGGTGCCTACACACATATGGAGAGGGAAAAAAAAAGTTGTTTGTTATGCTATACCAATAAGGACCTGCATCTTTATCTTTAAATCTATTGTGTCCAAGTAGATAGACTCGACATCTACTCCCTGTTGTGTTGCTTAATCACCATCCTCTTGACCTTATGATCAGTCTACTTTTCATCTATGTTGGTATTTCAATGCACAAGCTACATGATCTGCAACTGAAAATCAATTCTTAGGTTTCTATTTTCCAACTTGTCGCATACAGGCAAGAAAATATGGAAATTGTTGGGCTTATTATGGAATGTAATAACACCACTGTTTCTGCCTCTGTGTAATAGGTGGGACAAACCTGGACATAGTCCGCTTTATGGTTATGATTTCTGGTACCAGCCCCGGCACAAAACTATGATCAGCACTTCATGGGGGGCCCCAGCTGCTTTTACTACGGGTTTCAACCTCCAGCATGTTTCAGATGGCCTTTATGGACGGCATTTGCATGTCTACAGCTGGCCTGATGGTAAATTAAAACAGACTTTGGATCTTGGCAACACTGGATAAGACCATTGGAGGTGAAATGACATCTTCTATAAGACTTATGTATCCACTGATTTTACTTTCCAAAGTCGTGTCAGGGTTTATGAATGTGTATTTTGCATTATTCTTTTTGTTGTCAAACAAATTTCTGCAAGTGATAGTTCATGAACTCCTGGTAATTTTACTTGTTTGCAGATAAGGTTCCTGCATGATCCATCTAAAGATACAGGCTTTGTTGGTTGTGCCTTAACAAGCAACATGGTGCGATTCTTTAAGAACCCAGATGACACATGGAGCCATGAGGTGATCCCAAATATTTACTACTTTGGCTAATCAAATAGGGTTCCATTTAAGTTTTGCAATTGAACAAATCTTAAATTGGCCTTGCAGGTATCCATATCAGTAAAATCAGTAAAGGTGCAGAATTGGATCCTTCCTGAAATGCCTGGTCTAATAACAGATTTCCTTATATCTCTTGATGATCGTTTTCTTTATTTGGCCAACTGGCTTCATGGTGATATAAGACAATATAACATTGAGGACCCTAAAAACCCGAAGCTTGCTGGGCAAATATGGGTTGGGGGATTGTTCAGGAAAGGTAGCTCTGTACTTGCTGAAGCTCTGAAGATGGTACAACGTATCAGGTTGATGTCCCAGATATCCAGGTACATTTGCATCTGTGGCTTTAAGTAGAATTTCTGGTGATCTCGGCTTGCCATTCAAATTCCACACTGTAGCCTGAATCAACATGTTCATTGTAATTCCAAATTTTCTTTCTTCTTTTCAATATCTCCAAGAAATAATAACTGAATTCTTGATTATGTTTGTTAAAAAGGGGAAGCAGCTGAGAGGAGGACCACAGATGATTCAGTTGAGTTTAGATGGAAAGCGGCTTTATGCAACTAACTCACTCTTCAGTGCGTGGGATCGACAGTTTTACCCTGATCTTGTGGAGAAAGGAGGGCATATTATACAGATTGATGTTGACACAGAGAAGGGTGGCCTTGCCATAAATCCCAATTTTTTCGTTGATTTTGGGGCTGAGCCGGATGGTCCATCCTTGGCTCATGAGATGAGGTATCCCGGAGGTGACTGCACTTCCGACATATGGATATGAGCATCCCCCAATGTTAGTTGAAAATGAACATTGCAGGCATTGGAGGTCACATCCATGTATTGGATGATTTGATTAGTGTAGTTAATTGAATAGAAAATAATTGATGATGAATAACGATACTTATAAAAATTTTCTGCTTTTTATCCTTCTTATCTGATTGTTACATAAGAGTAGATTTTCACATACTTTTGTTACATGATTGCTTATTACTGCCAAAGCCATAGAATTCTTTGCAGCAGTTTATCAAATATTCTAGGGTAAATTACCTGATATGCTCCTCTTGACCCATGACCCTTTTGGAATGAAAGGTAATATGGATAGAAATTAATACAAATTGACAGATTTCAGTACAATTATTTCTGTACTCCTAACCTCAATTCATTTGCTGCAAAATTACTTGAAATCCAGAAAGTTGTGAAACCCTGTGTATGATGAGGGGTTGTGGGATGATGGGGAGAGGAATGGACGGTTTTGGAGAGGGACGAGTTGTTAGGGGTAGAAAGCAGGGCTGCTAGTGGTGGTTGACAGTACTAGTGGGGGTGGTAGTTTTGTGGAAAGAAAAGGGTTATGGGGATGGGGATGGGGATGGGGAAAGGGAGGGACATGGCTACGAGAGAGAACGGCGAAGCGGAAAAAAGTTGGAGAAAGGCTACAATTGGGAAGAGGGGGATTGGTGGTTGAAGGTGGTGGTAGTTGAAGATGGCGGTGGAAATGGGTGTTTTTTTTTTTGTTCAAAAATTGATAGAAACAAGGGTATTTTAGTCACTAAAGGTGAGATGCTATGGAGAAAAAATAGTATTTATTTTTGGTTGAACACTCGCATTTGGGGTGAGTGTATGTCAAATTCTATCAATTTGTATGATTTTTATATATATTATCTTTAAGTTCAAACCACACTTGGGAGTAAGGTATATTTCTAAAAAATATAATGGTGTAAATGAATATAAATAAATCAGACATTTTAATGTTTAAATTTGTTTGATTATTAAAATAAGTTTAAAATTTTGTTCAATAGATCATAAATTATCTTTCAAAACGAATTCAATTGAAATTTTAACGAGTTACACGCGAATCGAACTTAAGTAGTTTGAAAATTTTACATGTAATTTTCAAATTTTTAACTTGTAGAGTCGAATACAAAAAGTTAACAAACATTAAATTTCGTCTAGATAATTGACAAACCAAACTTGACCGAGTTCTTACTGAGCCAAATTTCGTTCGAGTTCTGAATAATTTGAATTTATTTAAAAACTAAAGAGGGTCATGGGTCAAAGGAATATATCGTATGGGATTTATGACGATTTACCCAATATTCTAATTTCTAGTTTCCTAGTTTGGGAGTTTAGAGGGTAAATAAATTGAGATAGAAAACTTAAGTTATGAAATAAAAGAAGGGAAGAGAAATGATTATTACTTCCTCTTGCCTTGTTTGAGAGTTTAGGAGGGAAAAAGAATGATTTTGGATCCTTAAGCCAATATTTCTTTTGCTCTTGATTATATGATCGGTAAATTGGGCATTTCAAAATAAAAATAAAAATTAATGGTACTGTTTAAATTTCCTTCCATTTCACTCCACTCTTTGAAGAAAAGGTTTTTAACTATTTCATCCTCCCATTTCCTCCCTTGTCTCTTCTTTTACTTTCTTTCCACTTAGAAGTGCTAAACAACAGAAAATCTTCCATTTTACCATCATTTCTCTCTAAACCCTTCTATCCAAACGGACTATTAACGCCTCTATTCTGTATTGTATTGAGTTCTTCCTCATGAGAAGTAAGTGGGTAACGAGATAATTTTTTTTGGAAGGAAAATAACTTTTGTTTTGTTTTTTGTTTTTTCTGGAAGTTACTTTACATCCAATGTTGTAAAAATTTCATGAAAAAACATTTTATCACTTATAATTCAACCAGCTACCTGAAGTAACAAAAAATATTTTCCGTCGAAACAAACACCCTAAATCATATTTTTGCATACTAGAGGTACAAATATTGTGCAAAATTGCCTCTTCCATATGAATATGGGTAAAGCAGCTTCCATGTAATGAGATATTCGGGTCACTAATTTGCCATCTTCTACAATGGCAGTTTTATATAATGAAAGTGTAATCCAGTCACAAACAGCTTGTTAGCATTATCATCTGCACATTTTAGTAAGGTTTTTAATGTTGTTCCTTAGGGACATGAAAGTAGCTTAATTGCCACTAATGTGCTGCTTCCCATATCATGAAAGATTCTTGTCTAAGTTTAAAAAGAAATAAAACAAATTACAGGTTTTGCTTTTTTATTTTTACGACTATGGTACCATTTATTTCTACTTTATCCCACGTCACTTCATTCATGATACATTACTTTAGGTTTCTTCATTTAACAATATGATAATACTTTAGGTTTCTTCATTTAACAATATGATAACTCTAGGAAACTAAATTTCTTGTACTTGTTTTACTATAACTATTTGATAATGTTATCTTGATTTTAATGTTTAATTAATTATTTTAGCTAATTACTTGCATTAGTATTTATATTTGCATTGTAATAAATATGTTTGCATAATTGAAAAGACAAATCCCATGAATCAATATTAAGTCAATAATTAAGTTACTTTCTCTTATTATAGTAAGAAATGAGAGTTCTTATTAGATATAACTTATTGGGCTAATCTAAAGTTATTCTATGTTGAACATGTTTAAATTATGAGATAAGATCATTGAATAATGGGTATGACTTAATGAGGCATATAATTTGTTGGGTACACTCAAGATTGTGTGTCTTTGATACAAAGGTTAAGAATCGCATAAGATGTGCTATCAAGAGTTGATATCTAATTATCTAGGAATTCCAAAGTGTTATAATTGGTAAGAGTTACCTACCTTTTAAAATTGTTTTGGTTTGTTCGGTACACCTAAAATTAAAATAATTAGATGGGATCCTAGACCACTAGGCATTCTGTGAGAGCTTCCGAATCAATATGTGAGGGTTATTGATTTGAATTAAAACAGTGGGAGCAAAACCAAATTAAATAAAGTCTATATTATCTTTTGGTTTTGTTTATAAGAATGCATAAAGAGTAAATTCTTATTCGATCTTTAGTTAAATGTTGTAGAATATGAGTAGCAACGTAATAATTTTAGCAAACTAGAGTTATTTTACTTTTAAATTATGATATTTTGATAGTTTAATCTCGATTTTTATTATCAAACTAATTATTTTAACTTAATTAGTTACATTTCGTAGTTGCATTTGTTCTTATTGTAAATATCATGAATTTTAAATCAATTCTAGTTAATTTGGTTACTTATTTAGTTAAATGTGTTTGCAGGTAAGGAATTGAAAAGATGAAAGTTAAGATTATAAAGGTTCAAGGGCTAAAGTAGAATTAATAAATAGTTGAAGATTTGAGCCAAACTATGCTCGATGTCGCGACATTGAGGAAAATTTCACTGATTAATTTTTTGTTTCGTGTTGCGACATCAAAATCCATGTTGCAACATTGAGGCACGTTTGGCTAATGCTGAATGGCAATTTTATAATTTTTGGATTCCAGATTTTTATTTCTTACCTCCTTTGTAAAGCACTTAAGATATAAAGTAGGAGACAGTGGAAAAATACACATAGTAAGTAGTGTAGTGTGTAGTTTTAAATTAGAGTAGATTAAATTAGGTTGACTTTCAAGTCTTTAGTTTAATACAAATTCTATTTTACTTTTCCTTTGATCTTGTTTTTAATTTATTGCAAGTTTTAATTTTGAGTAGATAATCTTAGTGGGTTAATCTTTACATATGTTTAATATATAATTTTTACTTGCTTTCTAGTTAAATTTCCTTAAAATCTAGTTTCTTCCATTTGAGTTTTCTTAGGTTTCTTGATAATTTAGTGATTTCTAGTTACAATTTGCATTTCCTTGTTTTAATTCCTAGTAATTTTCATTGGGCTTTCTTATATTAATCTAAAAAGGTAAAAAAATCTAGTTTTAATCTCAATTCCTTTATAAATTTCAATAGTCAAATTTAGTAGTAAATGAAGTTTACTTGTTTTTCATGCCTTTTAATTGCTTTCCTTAATCAAATTACAAGAATTACTTGTCTTGTTAATCTATTTAATTTAGAAGTAATTATACTTACTTTCATTTACTTGCTTTTATTAGGTTAGGTTAATTAGTCTTTCAATTTAGTAGTCTAATCACTTTCATTATTTGATTTCCCTAACTATATAAAGACTCGTAAATCTTAGTACTTGCTAACCAACAATCCCCGTAAGAACGATCCCACTCATTCTATACTACAATCTAGTATTATATACTTGCTGGCACGAGGGTGAAAGTTAAGAATTAGTGTAGTTTTACTATTTGACATTTTGAATTATTTTATTCTACCCACAGATCAAGTTTTTGGTATTGTTGTCGGAGAACATTCTTAGTTTTGAGCAACATTGAGCGCTTTACGGGTCGCATAGATTAGGCATTTTTATTTATTTAGTTATTAATTTTATTCCTTCATTAGTAATTGTTAATGTTGGTAATTTTTTCTTGTGAATTGATTTGGCACTTGTGACTAATCACTTGGATTTCATCTTTGTAGACATCTTGCATGGTAAGAAAGGACAAAGAACATTTGGTTTGTTTGGATTCCGAAAGAAAGAAGGAACTTAGAGAAATCTGTAGGAAAAGATGAGTTCAACAACAATTGGAAAGAGTGGAAATGGCCAACAATAATCAAAATCAAAGAAATTTGAATAATGAGAATGATCAACAAGAAGAAGTTACTAGAAATCATGGAATTGGTGGTTTTGGAAATAGGAATAGGATGAACATAAATGGTCGCACTTTGAGAGAGTATGCTATGCCTAATTTTGATGGGGCCAATTCAAGTATTGCAAGAATGCCCGTGCAAGCAAACAATTTCAAGATTAATCCCACATTGATTCAAATATTGCAATCACATGCTATGTTTGGAAGAGCTCCTCATGAAGATCCTTACACTCATTTGATGAACTTTAAGGAGGTATTGGATACATTCAAATTTGATGGTGTACATCCGAATTGCGTGAGGATATGAGTTTGTCCTTTCTCATTAGGGGATAGAGCAGATCGCTGAAGGCATGGCTAAGTAAAGCTACGCGGAGTCAAGGCACTTTCACTACTTGGAGTCCACTAGCACAAGAGTTTTTGGCAAAGTATTTCCCACTATCAAGGATAGCCAAGTTGCATAATGAGACCACTTCTTTCAAACACGATGTTGGTAAAAGCCCAAGTGAAGTTTGGGAACGTTTTAAAGAGTTGTTGAGAAAATGTCCCCACCATGCCATTCTGTTATGGTTACGAATTCAAACATTTTACAATGGTTTGGCTCAAGAAACAAAGTTTATAGTTGATACATCCGCCGACGACTCCATTTCATTCAAAATTCCGGAAGAGACCCAAGAGTTACTTAACGGAATGGCTCCAAATTATTATTATCATGGGCCTATGACTCATCTGGTGATTCAACAGCAAGTTAACCAAACCTAGGCTCAACAAGGTGGCGTTATGAATTTGAATCTTAATGATGGTTTCCTTGTCCAACAAAGCATACTTATGAATGTTATGAACAACTTTTGAGACAATAGTGTTAGAGAACTTTGGAAAGCCAAACACCGTAAATGCCGTTGGCTCATCATTTTAATCAAATTTGATATGTGACTTTTGTGTCGTTGGACACTTCAATGGATAATGTGAGGTTCCTATGGCGGGAAATGAACAAGTCCACTATGTATCAAATCAACCTTCATCTTCAAAAAACTCACAAGGAGCTTATAGAAATACTTACAATCCTTTATGGAGAAATCATCCTAATTTCTCTTGGAGCAACCCAAACAATGAACAAAATCCTCCATTTCAACATAATCTTCCACTCCAAGACTTTCAAAATTATGCCCCAAGTTCCTCTTCTGGACCTTATCAACCCCATCACCAAAGAAACTTTCAAGCTAACTCCTATCAAATTCCATCTAACTCTCTATTTCAAAATCAACAATCAAGACCTCCATACCAACATTCTTACTTTTCTCAATCTATGAACAATGATCTATTTGTTTCAAGAGAAAATGTATATGAAGATGATTTCGGAAAAGGGAGGTGGAGTATTTGACAAGAGAATTGGAAAGAGAAAATAGGGTTAAAGAAGAACAAATGAGAGATTATAAAAATTTGAGAGTATCAACAAGGAATTTGGAAATACAAATAGGTCAATTGGAAGATTGAACAATGAAAGACCTATAGGGGCACTTCCGAGAGACACCATTCCAACTCTAAAGGAGCAATATCATGCTATAACTTTAAGGAGTGAAAAAGAGTAAATGGAACCTAATGATAAGGGAAAAATGGATAAAGAAGATGAGAAACAAAAATCTAAGTTAATTGAGAATGAAATGGAAGTTGTTGGTGATGAAAACAAAAGGAATGAGAGGATAAGATCAAGGTATCCACGAAGAAAGAAGTAGAAAAACCTTTGGAGTTAGGTTCATCGGTAAAAGTTCCATTCCCTCGAAGGCTCATTGATCCAGGAAAAAAGGAAAAAGAGAAGAAATTCAACCAATTCTTGGATATGTTCAAAAAGATTAAATTCAACATGTGTAATTCCTTTAATTGATGTCTTCACCAAAATGCCCAACTATACTCATTTCATGAAAAATTTTTTGTCTAGAAAATGGAGATGGGATAATGATGAGAAAATGTTTTGATGCTAATTGTAGTGCCATTTTTCAAGGAAGACTACCTCCTAAACTCAAAGATCCCGGTAGTTTTTCTATGCCACTGAACATTGGTGGTAAAATGTTGCATCGGTCATTTTGTGATTTGGGGGTGAGCATTAATATTATGCGTAAAGCTATTTATGACAAGTTAGAAATTTTTAATGCTAAACCAACTACAATCATCCATCTATTAGCAGATTTGTCTGAGAGGAAATCGTATGGCTTGTTGGAGGGCGTGCTTGTTCAAGTTGATAGGTTGTTTTTTTCAGTAGATTTCTTAGTGTTAGATACCGGTGAGGAAGTGAGGTACCATCGATATTGGGGAGGCCATTTTTGTCAATTGCTCATGCATTAATTGATGTGAATGAAGGGAAGTTAATTTTACAAAGATGGCTTGAAAATGATTTGGTTGAAATTGATGTTTTTAATTATAATGATAATGTCCCAATTTTTGATGAAAAATGTACTAATTTCTCTCTTCATTCTCTTTGTGGTAGGTTAATTGAAGAGTATCTCAAGGTCAATGAAAGTAAATCAATCAAAGAAGTGGTTGAAGTGAAACAATATTCAAAATTTGAATTGAAGGAAGAAACACCCGACAATGAATGTTTGGTTATGAAGGATCAAATTAATTGTGAAAGGGATCGAGAAATTCCTTTTGGCAAAAAGTTGAAAAGTCGTAAAAAGAAGAGAAAGTGGTTTGAAAAGCAATTGGATGTGATTATCGGAGCACTAGTGTGGCAAAAACATGGAAATAGGGACAAGTTGAAGTTCAAGTTGGGAATAAAGCATTGAAAATGGAGAAGAATGAAGTCAAACTTTTTCCATGGAAACCCAAGGGTAAGGGGTGGCCAACTATCTTTAATGGTTTAAAATTATCAATCATTGCAATAGTATCAAGTTAATGACTATAAAAAAGTACTTCTTGGAAGGTTACCTAAACTTTAATTTCATGTTTTTGTTTAATTTTGTTGTGAATTTGTATTTAGTTTCAATTTAGTGTGAGTAAGTTCAAATTAGGTTAAATTAAGTTCTAAAAGTTTTTCTTTTAATTTCAATAATTGGAGCTAAGAAATGGATGGAATTTGTGTTTTTGATGTTTTAAGGTGTTGGGAAGATGTGGATTGAAGTAGGAAAGAAGTCACAAAAAATTGGCTAAGTATTTATATTAAACTTTGCAGAAGTTTAACTTAATGTCGCCATACAAAGTTGGTGTCGCGACATCAACCTCGAACTTCTGCAAAGGCAAAAAATTGAACCCTGAGTCAATGTCGTGACACCAAGGTACGAGCAGGGCACATGAAACATTCCGTGTCGTGACATCAAATTTGATGTCGCGACATTGAAGCGTTGATTTGAATTTCAAATTTAGTTCAATATCGCGACACCAAAGTTGATGTTGCGCAACATCGAATACAAGTAAATTAGAAAATACTTCTTGTCCTTCTTTTCCCATTTTTCTCCAATTTTTCAAACCCTAATTGTACACGCTCCTCCCTCAACTCCTAACTCTCTCAAAATTCTTCCATCAATTCACTCTCTAATACTATTAATTCATATCTCTAATACATTTTCTTCATCAAATTCTCACAAATTGTGGTTTCATTTCAAGGGATTTACCCAACTAGAGGAATTTTATCAACAATTCAAGGATTTTTCTTTGCAACATGGGTAATAACTTTCAATTTGTATATGCTTCGGGCGTGAGGATTGAAATTGCTGAAATTCGGTTGATTCGTTGATGATTATTTGGGTAATTGATATTGTGAATTATTGGACATTTTGAATCTTCTTGTTGGAAGAATTTGGTGCAAATTTTTATGTGAATTTCTTGTTAATCTGATTGTGGTTCAATTGAAAATAATTTGTGTTGGAAAATTGTGTGGTAATTGTTTAGATTTTTATTGTGTTTGGGACTGTTTAATTGATTGATAATTGAGCTATTTTTGGTAATTGTTTGATTGTTTTTTACTAATAAAAATGACGAGGAAAGTTTATGAAAGTGCTGAGAGGAGAGTTAGAATGAGAGGTAGGGGAAGTGGTGATAGTTCAAGAAAAAGAAGAGCAGACAAGGGGACTAGTAGTGAAGGAGGAATTGGTGAACCGATTGGGGGCTAGTGAAAAGATTGTAGAGCCTCAATTTTCTAGTGATCGAGCTGAAGTATTATTTCAAAACAATGAAAAACATGAGATTATAAGGGATCGTGGATTTGATTTGTCTATGCATTGGGGGGCTTATAAAGAGACAATAAAAGAGAATGAAACCCAAATTACAGCAAGGCATCGGGAGGGGTTTGATAGGATAGTTGAGCCCAGTTATACCCAATTAGTTAAAGAGTTTCATTGCAATTTATGTGATCCAGAGGATGGTAAGGTGAGAGTTTGGGGAATTTTAGTTGGCTTTAGTGCCGATGTGATAAAATGCTTATTTCAATATACCTTCTGTCATTTCTGATAAATATCATGAGTTGTGTTGTATTACAAGAACAAGTCAAAATGATGATTTTTGATGTGGATGTTTCTTGGGTAATGAATGTGACAAAAACAGTTGAATTGCAATTTATTTGCCATGGTTTATCCCTTGCAGCAAAACTATGGTTTTATTTAATAAGTTGTCGTCTTTGGGGCTCTAATTCTTTAAGTTACATTCAAAAGGATAAAGTGTTTTTGGTTTATGCTATCATGATAGAGATACCAATGAATGTTGGTGGGTTGATTAAACAGAGATTTCTTGATACTGGGAGGTCCGACAGGCTTATCTTTTATGCTCTCAGTCTAATTACTCATTTATGTATCACTGTAAGGTGTTCTCATTTTATTGATGAATCCATGACTCATCAGAGAGGTAGATTTAATAAGATTATATGTATAAAATTGTTTGGGTTTATGAGAAACATTATCCTGTAGAAGGTCAAATGCCTCCACCATACTGTCTCCCAAGAACATCATCTATTCCTTTACCACCCGAATATGTATTCAATGCACCAACCACAGAAGAGGAGCGAAATGAGTTACAAGGCTATTGGACGTATAGTCAATTGATGATGCACAACAATACGCTAGCAATAGGAGATGGGCTCTGGACCAACTCACATAGCACATAGATTCAACCACCGCAGCCTCCACAATGGTACTATGGATTATCTTGGGGTAGTACTACACGCCACCAACGGTTCCTGTACATCAAGGAAGAATTCAACAGACTGGTGAACTTGCTGGAGTCCAAGATGTGGATTTTGAGGAGAGTCAACAAGGTGGAGATGAGGATGACCAAGAGGGCATGGATGACAACTGATAAGACGTCAAGAAGAAAATGACTTTATGGGACAGAAAGATATTTTTAGACATTTTTACTCTTATTTCTTAGTACTTTAGTAGTTTATTATATTTTATATTTTTGGATATGTTTATTTGGATAATTTCTTTTGATTTGTATAAGATATTGGCTAAGGGTCTTAGGCTGATGCAAATTTACTTTCACTGGTATTTGATTTGAATTTTATTTATTTGAATTTCATGGTTGAAAATTTGGTTTGATGCCTAGTATGTTCTTAGTTGGTTTATGTGTTTGAGTAGTGATAATGGCTAAAGGCCTTAAACTGACGCCATGTAAATTTTTATTGATGCTCAAAAGTTGGAAATAATCAAATGAGCTTACCCGTATGCCATGACTTGATGTGTTCTTGGTGATTTCACTTTCTGGTTTTCTTTTTATTAAGAGAGGATGATGGTTTAGGTTATTTTTGTTTTAAGTTTGTTTTTATTCATTTTGTTGAAATTTTGGATGAGTGGTAGGATGAATTTACTAATCAATTCGTATAAAAGAGTCAAGTTTGGGAGTGTCTATTTCTTGTGTCGGGGATGGTCATTTTCTATTTATATGTATGTTAGATTACTCTTGGATGAAAATTTGATCAATTTGGTTATCGATGATGATATTTGACAAGACAGATTATAATACTCTATGATTGGACTATTTGAATTAATCATTTCATGAATTTAAGTGTGTGTGAGTGGTTCTTTTGCAACATAAGAATTTCAAAAACTTAGTATTGCCATTTTCAAAAGAGGGACTGATATTTTGGGTGAAATTCACTCAGAATTTTGTTTTTAATCAAAGCACTAATATTACTTTGTTAGTTGATTTATCTTCCGAAATACATTAGGTTAAATGGAGTAGAAGAAATTTAGGACATTTTGTGTGTTTGCATAGGAAATGTTATTCTAATTTGTGAATGATTGGTATTAGATGTTTATTTTAGGTATATTGTACTCCTCTTCCTTGGTTTATGGTCGAGATATATATATATATATATAAAATTTGTGCTGCTAGAAATAAGACGAGTACGGAATTCTGGAATGTACCCATGTTGTTTATCTGAAATAAGGCATTAGAGTAGTAACAAGGCGAGTAAGAGATTTTTGCATGTATCCATATTGTTTCTCCAAATTAATCCACTTAGGAATTACGTTTTAGAATACCAACAAGTCGAGGGGGAAATGTTTGCAATACTTATCACTGATATCATACTATTCATTCCTTGATAGATTAACGTTCTCAACTTGTATGACATGTGCATATAGGTGGATTCCTAATGAACTTCTATTTCCATGCGACCTCATCGGGATGATTGAATAACTTTATAATACTTGTGATTTGAGAAAAGATGATGTTTTGAATGAATAAAACTCAATTTTTGGGAACCTTTTGGAGAATGGTTAATGCTTGGTAATTTGAAGTTTTGTGTAGTAAATGAACTTTTGATTTTTTTGGGAAAATTGGAGTGACTAATTCAAATAGTTGAATTGTCATATGGTATTTGAGGTCATTTGAGAGAATTCCTTATTCATCATAAGTACATCCATTGTTCATCGATGGTTTTGTCAATTTGACAGCGTATTTGTTAAGTTGTTTAATTTTATTTCTTTTTTTACTTGGGACTAGCAAAACACTAAATTTGGGGGTGTAATAACTCTAGGAAACTAGAGTTATTTTATCTTTAAATTATGGCATTTCAATGGTTTAATCTCAATTTTTAGTATCGAATTAAGTATTTTAGGTTAATTAGTTACACTTCGTAGTTGCATTTGCACTTCTTACAAATATTTTGAATTTTTAATCAATTCTATTTAATTTGTTTCCTTATTTAGTTAAGTGTGTTTGTAGGTTAGGCATCAAAAAGATTGAAGTCAAGATTATAAAGGTTCGAGGGCTAAAGTAGAATGAATGAAGAATTGAAGACTTGAGCTGAAATATACCCAATATCGCGACATGAATTTTGATGTCACGACTTCAAGTAGGAATTTCATTTATTAATTTTTAGCTTAATGTCGCGATATCAAAATCCATGTCGCAACATTGAGGCATGTTTGGCAAATGCTTAATGGCAATTTTGTAATTTTTGGCTTCCAAATTTTTAGTTCGTGCTTTGTAAAGAACTTAACATATATAGTAGGAGATAGTTAAGTACTAGAAAAAGTACACCTATTAGGTAGTGTAGTGTGTAGTGTTAGAGTAGTGTAGATTAGATTAGCTTGACTTTCAAATCTTTAGTTTAATGCAAATTCTATTTTACTTGTCCTTAGATCTTGTTTTTAATTTCTTGCAAATTTTAATTTTGAGTAGATAATCTTAGTGGGTTAATCTTTATCTATAAATAGATATAATTTTTACTTGCTTTCTAGTTAAATTTTCTTTAAATCTAGTTTCTTCCATTTCAAGTTTTCTTAGGTTTGTTGATAATTTAGTGATTTCTAGTTAAAATTTGCATTTCATTATTTCAATTCCTAGTAATTTTCATTGGAGTTTCTTTTATTAATCTAAAAATCCAAAAATATCCAATTTTAATCTCAATTCCTTTGCAAATTTCAATAGTCAATTTTAGTAGTAAATGGAGTTTACTTGTTTTTCATGCCTTTTAACTACTTTTCTTAGTCAACTTAGAATTACTTGTCTTTCAATTTTAATATAGATTAATTAATCCAGTTAATTTAGAAGGAATTTTATTTTCTTTTATTTACTTGATTTTATTAGGTTATGTTAATTAGTCTTTCAATTTAGTTGTCTAATCACTTTCATTACTTGATTTGCCTAACTGTGACACAGTTTGGTAGATTTAGTATATATTCTCATCTGAGATCTAATTGAGGTGATTAAATATGTTTTGGAAAGATAAGACACAGATATACAACTTTTATGTTTTGAGTTTTCCCAAATTCGCTCTTTATCAGGGTCAAAATCAAAGACGAAAGTGAAGCCCAGTGCACATGCGCTGGGGTTGTGCAGCGCATGTGTGCTAGCAACTTTTCAGCACTGCCTAGCACACACATGCTCCCAAAATAGGCAGCGCATGTGCGCCCGAAGCAGCAGAATTGCGTATTTTTGAGTTTTTGACAGATTTCTTCGCTTAGTTGGACTCTTTTTCACCCAATTTCACATTCTTATCTGTAGGCATTAGTTGTAACCCTAAGTACTCATTATAAATACCCCATTCTTCACCTTAGGGTGAGAAAAAGGGGTCGACACCTTTATTTTCTTTTGGCTAGGGTTTTTAGCAGTAGAAATTCCTCTTTATTCTTTCATGGCACTTTGTGCCTAAACCCTTTTCTTGGTAGAGGGAATTGAAGCCATGGTCAATTCTACAAAGTTGTGAGACTTCTTGTTCTTGAATTATTCACTTTTATCTCAAGTATTGATTTTTTTTTTTGCGATTAAATTTAGGTTGTTCTTTTTAACTTATTATTGCTGCAGAATACTAAGTTATTAGAATTAACCTACTACTAGATTGTTTTAACCTCGTGTGTTTAATTCAATCTATGAAGCAACTAAATTTGATAATTACTGGATTTGTGTTGTTGAATTTAGGAAAATTAATCATCTAATTGGCATAACCGCGTGTGTTTATGTTTAATTAGTCTAATTGTTCTTGTTGATCTTAAAGTTTCTATTAATTGATCTTTGGCGCGTGCCTGGGTTAAATTAATAGTTAGGGTTAATTGGATGGCGTGATTGAAAATTAACCAACTTTAGAAAGAAATAAGAATCAACTTTGAATTGATATTTGTTCGGATTAATTCTTCAATTAGTGCTTGATATAAATTGAATTATTTTGTGTATCAATGATCGACTAGTAAAATTGCTATTGTGGATATGACCAAAACCAAGATATTTCTTAATTGAATTATCTTCAATTATTTTATTATTTTAATTTTAGTTAAAAAGCATTCAAAACCCCCTTGTTTCATTAGCACGAAAATAAACCCCGTTCTCTGTAGGACGACCTGTACTCACCGCTACTACATATTGAGAGTTGTTAATTTTGGGTGCTTACGATAGCATTGCAACTCGACAGCATATCATTGTGCGATCTCACCAATCATGGATCTTGCCATATCCATCATAGTTATGTTTTTTTCTCTCAATCATACTATTTTGCTGAGGAGTGTACCTAGCAGTCATTTGATTTCTAATACCATGTTTTTCTAAAAATTACACCGACAGTAAATTCAGTACTCTCAATCTGTTCTCAAAGTTTTGATTAAGTATCTACTTTGTTTTTCCACATACACTTTTAAAACTTTTTAAAACATCATATACATAAGATTTATTTTTCAAAAAATAAAACCAAGTTTTCCTATTGAAATCATCAATAAAAGTAACAAAATATCCGCTACCACCATTTGAAGGAATATCAACTGAACACAAATTTGAATGAATTAATTTCAAAGGTTTCTTAGCCTTCCAATGCCTTTAGGAAAAGAATCTCTATGTTTCTTTTCTAAAATACAAGACTCACAGTGCTTATTTGAAAATTTAAAAGTAGGCAAACCATAATCCATCTTTTTCCTAGTAAGGAAACTTAGACTATCAAAATTCGAATGACCAAAACACATGTGCCACAACCAAATATCATCGAAGGTCACGAAATTAAAGCAAAGTTAATTGCCACAATTTAGAGAAATACACCATAAACGACTGTGATTCATATTTACTTTTGAAATCAGTCCCAAACGATTGAAGGCATCACTAATAGTTCCAACATGATATTTGAAACGCAAATCATACCCTTTTTTTAGAAAATTATCCCAAACTCAACAAATTATGATAAAGGCTTGGCACATAATATACATCAGATATGAAATTAGCATATTCATTCTTCAAAGTAATACCAATTTTACCTTTACCAGGAATAGATACCCTTTCATTATTTTCAAATTTAACATAAGATCTGAAAGACTCATCCAATTCAGAAAACATATCCTTATTTCCACACATATGATTACTGCACCCAGAATCAATGAACTAATTATTATTTTTATTTTCCTCAAATCCAGAACTGGAAAACAAAATTGTTCATCTTTTTCACCATTATTTTCAACCACTTTAGCATGCACATTTCTATTATCAAATTTATTTGACCAACATTCAAATTTAAAATGACCAAATTTCCAGTAATTATAGCACTGAATTTTATGTCTGTCAACATAATTATTTTGCTCATTATTTGGACCATGATTATTATCTCTTTGTTGGATAATAAAAGTTACATTTACTATGACTTCTAAAATTACCTTTGCCACCACGACCTCTTTTACGTCCTTAGAAATTTTGATTTCACTGGTTTGAATTTTCACCCTTCTCTTTTGCCTTATCTGTCTGCATTTGCAACAGCTTTTCATCTATTTCCTTTTTATAGCATCGTCCAACTTTTCGTTAATTCTCTGTTCGTGAAGAATTAATGAACCCTACAAATCCAAAAGGCTCAAATTTGACAAATCTTTTATCTCTTGAATCACTGCTACCACATGATCAAATTTCATGGGTAATGTATTAAGATTTTTCTCAACAAACATGTCATCGCTGAGATGATGGCCATTTAAAGTCATCTCGTTCTTGATATATGTCACCCGAAAAAATTTAGATTCAATCGTTTTCAATTTTTCCATGGTGATCAGTTCAAATTTTCTCTTCAACATCAACAAATTATTTTGCTGGACTTGATCAATTCCATGGTATATCTTTTCCAAAATAACCCATGCCCTACTTTGCAGTTTTGGCATTCGTAATTTTGTCAAAAATTGACATATCAAAGGTTTGATGAATTTGATACAACACCAACTTCGCTCTCCTCTTTGTATTGGCATTGGCATTTTCTTCAATTTCTTGAAGAACATACCCATATAAAGTATGTGGCTAAAGATGGGACTCTATCTGAATTCTCTAACAATTGTAATCCTTTTTCTTGTAGGTTTTGGAAAAGTAGAATTATTTAAAACACATATAAAATTTTTAGGAGTAGAAATAGGAAACGGTCAGATGAAGCTACAAGAACACATAGCTAAAAAAGTATTAGAAATGCCAGACAAATTAGAAAATCTAAAGGAATTACAAAATTTTTTAGGTCTTATAAATTATGCTAGGCCATTTTTAAATGATATAGGAAAAATAGCAGGGCCTTTATATTCTAAAATTGGAAAAAATGGGTAGAGGTTTTTTAATAAAGAAGATATAAATTTAGTTAAGAAAATAAAAGGTATGACAACAAAAATATACCTCCACTGTAATTACCCCTAGAATCAGACTATTTAATAATAGAAACAGATGGTTGTGATTTAGGATGGGGAGGAATTCTTAAATCAAAACCTCATAAATATTCCCCTAAAGATGAAGAAAAATTTATGTAGATATTCTAGTCTTACATATAAAGAAAAAGGACATAAGACAAGCTTAGACTATTAAATTTTGGCAATAATATATACTTTAGATGCCTTTAGATTATTTATTATTTCAAATAAAGAATTCACAATTAGAACTGATTGTGAAGCAATAGTAAAGTATGCCCAAAATATGAAAGAAAAAAGTAGGCATCGTAGATGGCAAAAGTTTTCTCTTTCTGTAGTAGAATACAACATCAATTTTGAACATATAAAAGGTAAAGATAATAAATTAGCTGATGAAATATCTAGAAAAAATTATAGTTTTAATGGTGAACAGGTCTAATGATTTTTAATTTTTACAGGCCTGGATCAGACCCAAGAGGCCAACTCAGGGTTCCTAGACCTATAAGTTTTATTTCTTATCTAGTATCAAGACTTGCTGTTGCTGAATCTAGCCAGCAAGCACATCAGACATTTATAAGTTTAGACAATCCATTTCATTTTCCTAGTAAATTAAAACAGACTCCCAGTGGCACATAAAAAAGATTCGATTTTAATGGACATAGTTTATGTGCCATGCCACCTCATAATAGTTTTGGAATATTAGACCTTTATAGAAATATAAATGAACAACAAAGGGTAATTTTAGATAATTTATGGATTTCCTATCAGAGAAAAAATAGTGGACACTTTACTAATTCTTTAAATGCTTTATCTGCTTATTTTCATGGATTAAATGACCTCTCTAAATTTGAGTGTTATGCAGTTTTCATGGCACTCCAGGGAAGGCAGGATTATACAAGACATGGGTTGAAGTCCTTATGGCAATAAAAGGAGTAAAAAACCCAAAATATAAAGGTTTTCAGACAATCACAGAAGGGCTTGGAGCCTGTAGGTTTTATCTAGGAATTTAATGTATTAATGCATATAAAAGAATTATTAAGTTTAAAAGTAATAAGACCATCAGAATCTCCCCATAGATCCGCAGCATTTATAGTATGTGAGGCTAAATCTTTTAAATATTCTTCTATTTTTACCATTTTATGCTCTAATTTGTCTATTTTAATCTGTGTTGCTATTACTAATGCTATTATAGTATTATTCTGCCTTATTAATTGTTTATCTACTGGTGTTCCTGATTCAAATGTTGGAAATCCTATTGGATCTTGTAAATATCTTTTTGTTTCATCTATTGCTAATTTGTAATCTATATTATGTTCCATTATTCTATTTGCTGAACTTTTATTATTTTGTCTAGTTGTTTTCCTATCTTTTCTAAATTATTTTCTATTTTTTGTAAGTCTGGAGTTTTATGATCTTTTTTCTTTTCTATATTTACTATTACTCTATTTAAATAATCTAAATTTTTTTGTTATACTTTGTAATTCTGTATTTTGATTTTTTAGAGTCTCATATATAACTGTTATCATACGCTTTCTATATTTCTATCTATTGCTTAGGAAGTTCTGTTTTATATTGTCTAATATAATCTAACATACTAATTATCAATCCTTCTTTAAATTTTATTTCAGTTTGAGTCTCTGGGATTCCTGTCTCTGAAGTTATTCTTAGATATCTATGTATATCTGTTAGGCATTCTTCTAAATGTGTAACAGTCTGTTCTAAAGATCTTTGTGTACTCATATTAGAATCTACTAAACAATATTTCCAACTCACTTGTATAAAAGACATTTAATCTGTATCAGGGTATTAATCAGAATCAAAATAGTCCAAAGAATTATAACAAGTGTAGTTACTATTATCTTCTGGTACTGATGTAAATAACACAAAATCATTTGTTATTGTAAAAAATTCTATATTATAATTTTTGTCTATTTCTTCTGATGTGACTGATAATAAAAATTATGAAATTATAGACCAATTCATAGAATCAGAAGAACCAGATTTAGAAGAATTTATACAAGATTTACAGGGAATAAATATTTATGTTTAAAGCAAAAGCAAAAATACCTGAAATAGATTGTAACCATAATTGGCAAAAGAATAAAGGATTAGATTCTAAGCCATGTTTATTTTGTGATTGGCACCCAGGTCGTAATAAAAGAAGTAAATGTAATTTATGTTTTAATGAAGCATGCATAAGTTGTGTAGAAAAATACACAGAATTTAAATTTCAGGAAATACAAAATATAAGAAATTCACAGATAAATGAAAATGCTTTTGATAGAATAACTCAACTAGAACAAAGAGTGGCTAACTTAGAAAAAGAGATTTTTTATAAAAACAAAGAAAAAATAGAAGAAAATACAGAAGAAAATATAAATTTAGCCAATTTAGAACAACAAATAAAATTTTGTAACCAAGACAAAAAATTAAATTCTATAAAATTAGAAGTTACATTTAAACATTATAATAAAATAACAGGAACAAGTGCAATTATAGACACAGGATGCACAACCATAATTGTAGATCCAAAACTGGTAGACACAAGGTCTAAAATATTAAAATTTAAAGAACCTATAAAGGCAACATAAATGGATGGAAGCATAAATGAATATAATCATTATGCAAAAATTTGCAATATAACCTTTCTTAATAATTGCAATAATTATAGTCATTATTATTTTACGCCATACGTATAAAGACATTCTAGAAAAACATGGGGTAGGTATAATTATAGGATTAAAATTTTTATTAGATTTAGATGGAGGAATTATTTTGACAAAAGAATATGTACAAATTTTTTAAATGTAACTACTAGTCCATGTAATCCAATATCACTACCACCTATCCATCCAGACCTAATAAAACAAATAGAAAATAAAGAAACCAATCATAGAACAGAAGAAAAATGCATGGAATGCAAAAAAGGAAAAGAAGATTGCTGTAATAATATAATAATCTTAGAACAAGACTATTTAGAGGTTAACGAAATAAATGAATACTTGATAGATAGGATAAACCTTAAAAATTTATTACATTTAAAAATAAAAACGGACAGTGTGATAGAAGCACAAATAGATACCTTACCATTCATAGGAGAAGACCCTATAAGATTATCGGACAAAAATAAAATCTATTGTGAAATAAAAGTTAAAAATCCAGATTATATAATAAAGACAGCAAAAATAGAAGCAAGTCCACAAGACATAGAAGAATTTAAAATGCATATAAAAGAATTATTAAGTTTAAAAGTAATAAGACCATCAGAATCTCCCCATAGATCCGCAGCATTTATAGTAAGAAAATATAGTGAAATAATTAGGGGAAAAAGTAGGATGGTAATAAATTATAAAAGATTAAATGATAACACTATAGATGATAGTTACGATATTCCAGACAAAACATTTTTGATAAATAGAATACAAGGAAAAAAGATTTTTAGTAAGTTTGATTGTAAATCAGGATTTTGGCAGATAAAAATACATCCAGACAGTATAAAATGGACAGCTTTCACTTGTCCATTAGGATTATTTGAATGGTTAGTCATGCCATTCGGATTAAAAAATATTGCACCCAGTATATTCCAAAGAAAAATGGACCAGATCTTTTTAGAACATTCCCAATTTGTATTGGTATATATAGATGATATATTAGTTTTCTCAAAAAATGAACAAGAACATATAGGTCACTTAAATACAGTTTTTAGAATTTTTTACCAAAATGGGATAGTAATAAGTAAAAAGAAAGTAGCATTATTTAAAACACATATAAAATTTTTAGGAGTAGAAATAGGAAACGGTCAGATGAAGCTACAAGAACACATAGCTAAAAAAGTATTAGAAATGCCAGACAAATTAGAAAATCTAAAGGAATTACAAATTTTTTTAGGTCTTATAAATTATGCTAGGCCATTTTTAAATGATATAGGAAAAATAGCAGGGCCTTTATATTCTAAAACTAGAAAAAATGGGTAGAGGTTTTTTAATAAAGAAGATATAAATTTAGTTAAGAAAATAAAAGGTATGATACAAAATATACCTCCACTGCAATTACCCCTAGAATCAGACTATTTAATAATAGAAACAGATGGTTGTGATTTAGGATGGGGAGGAATTCTTAAATCAAAACCTCATAAATATTCCCCTAAAGATGAAGAAAAATTATGTAGATATTCTAGTGGTACATATAAAGAAAAAGGATATAAGACAAGCTTAGACTGTGAAATTTTGGCAATAATATATACTTTAGATGCCTTTAGATTATTTATTATTTCAAAGAAAGAATTCACAATTAGAACTGATTGTGAAGCAATAGTAAAGTATGCCCAAAATATGAAAGAAAAAAGTAGGCATCGTAGATGGCAAAAGTTTTCACTTTCTGTAGTAGAATACAACATCAATTTTTGAACATATAAAAGGTAAAGATAATAAATTAGCTAAAGAATTATCTAGAAAAAATTATAGTTTTAATGGTGAACAGGTCTAATGATTTTTAATTTTTACAGGCCTGGATCAGACCCAAGAGGCCAACTCAGGGTTCCTAGACCAAGTTTTATTTCTTATCCAGTATCAAGACCTGCTGTTGCTGAATCCAGCCAGCAAGCACATTAGACATTTATAAGTTTAGACAATCCATTTCATTTTCCTAGTATATTAAAACAGACTCCCAGTGGCACAGAAACATTCGATTTTAATGGACATAGTTTATGTGCCATGCCACCTCATAATAGTTTCAGAATATTAGACCTTTATAGAAATATAAATGAATAACAAAAGGTAATGTTAGATAACTTATGGATTTCCTATCAGAGAAAAAATAGTGGACACTTTACTAATTCTTTAAATGCTTTATCTGCTTATTTTCATGGATTAAATGACCTCTCTAAGTTTGAGTGTTATGTAGTATTTCATGGCACTCCAGGGAAGGCAGGATTATACAAGACATGGGTTGAAGTCCTTACGGCAATAAGAGGAGTAAAAACCCAAAATATAAAGGTTTTCAGACAATCACAGAAGGGCTTGAAGCCTGTAGATTTTATTTAGAAAATCAGTTTTACATCTCATAACAAATTAACACTAGATCCATTATTCAGACAGACGAAGGTATTATCAGATTAATTTCTGTGATAACTGCGAAACGCTTGTTAAAATTTTTAAAACAATTAATGAAAAATATAGAAATTTAGAACAAGAATTTTGAGATAATAAGACCAAATTATTTGAATTAGAACAAAAAGTCCAAGTTTTAACTTTAGAAAAAGAAGACTGGAAAAATAGGTATTTAAACACAAAAAATTTAACCAAGGCCAGTGTTTCCGATAAAGGAACTCCTAGTCCGGTTCAAACGGCAGTTTCTTATTTAAATCAAGTCCGTTGATAGTTGGTGATTCACTAAAAATCACACAGACCAATACAGGGTGTCAGCCTGTATCTAGTCCCTTACAAACGGATAAGGGTAAAGACAAAATCAATAATCCGTTTATGGCTGGAAGTTTGCCAAAAACTTCTAAAAAAGAGGAGTCCTCTTCCCCAGAAACAAAAAGAGTGATTAAATTAAGAAAAAATAAAAATAAAAAGAAAAAGAAAAAAGGAAGACATCACAAAGACCATTCTAGACCAACTTCTAGTTGGTGAAATTAAGAATCTACCTAAAATTCCATTAATTGGCATCATGATTCAAACAGAAGAACAGATACAGCCAAACAAGATAAATGAAGACTCCAAGACCAATTCAAGAACGGACTCCACTAAAGATAATCAACAGGAGCCATGTGATCTGGAAGACCAAGTGTCATCCACTGATGGTGTAGACAGCATTGGATTCCAAATTGTGGAGAGCACACTTTAAACAGCTTTTTGTCACACTAGGTAGAAAATGTTAGACAGCTGTTAGAAATTTTTCTCCAATTATTGTACTTTAAGACAGCTTTTAGAAAAGTAAAAGTAAAGTAAGGAATCTCTTGCTTTATAGGATTAGGATAGTTAAAGTCCGGGTTTGAAGTCCGGAATTCATTGTATATATAGACTAATTCCTCACTTGTATAGCATCATCGAGGAAAAATCATCAGAAAAACTCAAAAAACTCTCTCCTTTGTAAATTTTCTATAAACAATCAAGTTCATATATTCTCTCTCTCAATTTTGTCATCTAATATTCTCTTTTAATTTTAAGTTCTTTATATTAGTTCTTTAATTTAAGAAGAATAAGGTTAGGGAGAGAGGCCGAAAGGTCTCAAACCCATAAAATTTTCAACAAGGAATTTTCAAAGGACAAACTCAGACAAGAACAGGATTCCAGGCACCATGAGGTATGTTGGCACTCTTTGGATGAAAATTTTCCTTTCTATGGTTTAAATCTGGGGTAAAACAAAACTTGTATAGAATTTCTGGACAAAAGGCTAGGGCCGAGAGAGTACCCGTTAAGGCAAATGTTGAAGCCTCTCAGGGGAAAATCCCCGTATGATGAGTCTAGAAAACCTCTATACTAGGGTTGTTATACCTCCAGATACTATAGATTGTAATGCATATGGGTTGGTTTTGATTGGTTGATTATATATGATGCCTGTTTTCTTGTCCTTTCTCCCAAGTCGGTCTAAGAGTCAAGAATCTCATCCTCCTCCCTTCTCGTGGTTTATGGTGCCACCCCCAGAAAATAAACCGTGCACATCAACCTTTTGCTTGACTTAATTCAAAGAAAAGAGATAATATTATATATTATATTATCTATACTATATTAAAAGAACCAATAAAATTTAGTGATTTAGATTTTCTGTTCGAAATTACCCTTACTATAAAATTTAGTTACTTTTTTATGTTCCCTAACTTAAATGCCTTTTTTAAATAATTATTTAGGCTATTTATGTAAATAATCCTCAAAGAGTAAAAGAGGTAACAAAACCTACTTTTAAAGCTTTATATTAAAAAATAAATTTGATTGAAGTAAATTTCCTTATGTAATAGAACATTAGAAATGAGTTTTAGAAATTAAAGAAGACTAAGAAATAATTTTATTGGGATTGTTTTTAGAAATCAAGCAATAATAAAAATAAATAAAATTTACTTGCAAAATAAATTTACATATTTCATTTGTACTTTTGGACCCTTAACAAGAAAAAATCCTAAAATGTACATAGGAAATAAAACTAATTTTTTTAGATCTTATATGTAGAATTAATTTAATTGAAGAAAATTTTCTCATCAAGTAGAATTTTGGGATAGATTTAGAAATAAAAGATGAATATTAAATAAAGTTATTAAAAATTAATTGAATATTTACTATAATAAAAAGAAGAAATTTGATTTAGTTTTTGATTTTCTTTCCCAAGTTACCCTCACTATAAAATTTAATCACTTTGTTGCCAACTTGAATGTCTTTTTTATAATTTTTTAGGCTATTTATGTAAATACTCCTCAAATAGTAAAAGAAGAAATAAAACCTACTTTTAAGACTTCATATTAAGAAATAAATTTGATTGAAATAAATTTCCTTATGTTATAGAATATTAGAAATGAGTTTTAGAAATTGAAGAAGAGTAGGGAATATTTTTTTTGGGGATGAGTTTTAGAAATGTAGCAATAATAAAAACATAAAATTTATTTGAAAAATAAATTTGCATGTTTTACCTAGACTTTTGGACCTTTATAGAGAAAAAAAATCCTACCTCAAAAGTACAAATGAAATAAAAAACTAACATTTTGAGAGTTTATTTAAAATTAAATTTGATTGAAGTAAATTTTATCATAGAGTAGAATTTTGGGATAGGTTTAGAAATTGAAGATGAATGTTAAATAAAGTTACAAAAACAAGTTAATGGAATAAATTTTCTCATTAAATATAATTATGCATATATTATCAACATATATAAGTTGTAGATACATTAATAGACTGGACAATATTCATAAGCAACTAAAGAAACTAATAGTTTATTAAGAACTATTAAAAGAGAATAATCACTTTTTACGATGAAATGCAATTTAGATGATAAGACGTTTCCCTTATAATTTAAAACAAAGTTATTTTAATTTTAAAGAGTTAAATACTATTCTGGCATTCAAACTAAGGAAAAATCTCAATGACCTTTCAAATTGAAAAGATCTTAATTTGACCCTTCAAATTGAAAAAAAAAAAAAAAAAAATTCCAATATAGTCTTCCAAATTCAAAGAATCTCAATTCGTGGTCCTCAAAACTAAAACAAATGTCCCAATGTGGTCTCTGAAGCGGAATGATTATGAATTCGACTCTCCAAACTGAAAATTTATTTTAAAATATCCTCTAGACTATATTCCGATACAAAAAAGTGTCGTTAACCTTTTAAAATCACACAATTTTAAAATATACTTTCAAACATATTGATTACTTTACTTTTAGAATAATGTTTTTGTACAGAATAGAGAGTTTCATCTAATATCCATTTTTCAAGTATGTATTTAGAAATTATACAAGTATGCAAATAATTTTTTTTTTCGGATTAGGAATTAATTAAATTAAATAATAGTAGGAATTACCTTTAAACAAAAAAAAAAAAAAATTAGGACTTATTACGTATAAAACTTTTTAACTCTTCTGAGAGAATAATTCTAAAATCTTTTTCTATTTTTGATACAAAAAATGAAAAAAAAAGAACAAAAAACAAAGGAGGCATAAAATTGCTTAAAAGGCTCAAAGACATCAAAATTTGATTTAACAAAGATTATTTAAATTATCCTTCATAGATATTGACAACATATTCACCTTTCTTCTACTAATGTCATTTATTTTCTCTCTAATGTTGTCTAAATTTTGAAATGATGAAAGAGATTCGTTGTCTAGGTATGAAAAAGAATTTAGTTTCTATGTGGTGTACTAAAAAATAAATATAATGTAAACTTTATCTTTTTGATTATTGCTAAACTGATTGGATGGGTAACAAAGGGGGTGAACAATGTGATCTGTAACTATTTTTTTTTTATTCGAAAAACATAGACCTTGTCTTACAATCTTACTTTACTTTTAGTTTCCTTATGATATTTTTAATAATTAACACATATTTAATCTAAATTACACTCTTTCTGTAATAAAAAGTTAGTTCCTAAATTATATCCTCCATCGCAATATAATAGTCACCTTTTACATTTGCACAAATTTTTAGGTAACTATAGATTTCTATAAAATATTTACAAATGCCCTTATCAATTTTAATTGATTTCATATTACTAAAGGATAAATCCCTATTTGAAATGCGAGAGTCTTTATTAGGAAGAGAGAGGCGAGAGAACATACTAGTGTAAGATGATAAATTAATTATTGGGCCCATTTTTTATCGGAGTTTGGAATATTTGAATGATTGGGAAGGACAAATTTGAAATTTAAGCAATATAAATAACCCTTTGCAAGTAATATGTCATTTTTATTAGAACATTCCAATATAAGAAGTGTGATAATATAAATGAGACACAGGGAGCATTAACTAAAATTCTTTATAGATAAATCCTCCTATAAAAAATTATTGTTATTGTCTATGGACCTATAAATATCTAATGTTGAATATTACTAACCGTATAAATTACATACTAAAAAATAGGGATATCAAATCGGTTACTAATTATATATTAATTAAAGTATACTTTGTCTAATAAAATCTACATACTAAATGTTTATTGTTAATTTTGAATTATTAGTATACAAGTTGATTGTCACTATAACTAGCTATATGTTCTTGATCTTATTCTATTAAGTATAAAATTTATAATACTGAATATCTACTTTCTAATTTACTAATATACAGATTCATAATTTTTGCTAATAAATTAATCACTAAATTTTACGCTATAAATTGCTAAACAGTGGTAGACTATTTTTCACTTTTTTCCTATTTCATGATGTGATTCCTATAGTTGTGCAAACTATATGTTTAAGAGAGCTTTTATTTCCTAAATTAGAAATTGCTATTTAGTATTTGCACATGAATTATTCCATCGTTAAGTTGGTTCCAAAAAAGGCATAGGAATTCAAGAATAATCAAATACCTTAATGCTCTTGATAAATCTAAAGTTATTAAAATAAAATTTGAATTTGAATAGCAAAGAGAATAAAGGATTCCAATAAACACTATAAATTTTCAATCTTTTTCAAAATTACACTACCTTCTTTGATTACTAAACTTTTAGAATGGATATAATAATAAATTTTAATATATTTTATATTATACACTGTGCTCCAATTTGATAATAAATTTTCCCCCTTTTTTAAGTTAAATAGAGAACCAATGAGTTCATTGTAGAATGCTTCGATAATTCTCAATCGAATAAATGGTCTTATATTTTAAAAATTGTAAGGTAAATGTGTTATTCACAAGATATAGTTATTTAGGTTTTATGTCATTGCTTGAACTATTAAATTAAACAAATCTCTTATATTTTCAACAAATTATATCTAAAGAAAATGTAAAAAATCATCTATGAGCAAATATTTCTCTAAACTTATACAAACTACAAAAATTTCTTTGTCTTAGTTAAACATTGAAACAAGAATTATATAAATACAAAATTAAGTAAATTAAAAAAAATCAAATACTTGTTATCTCCAAACATGCTTTATTTTTAATTCATAACAATAAAAATCAAATAATTAGTATCTCTAAACGTGCAAAACACGTACTTTTAGAGACCAAATCCATAAGAAAGTGGAGTCCATTGCATACGGATGAAAATTATACTCCTAAGCCACCAGGTTAAGTTTAACATCGGCTATCCTATCATTTCGGAAAAGAGTTCTAGTGGCTTACAGAAAGATAATATGTATATAATACACCACTTTACCTTCTTCAGTTTTTGGCTTCCAAAAGTTCAAGAGAAGATAAAAGAAATTAGATAGTAAACTACGTGACGGTTCCATAGAGATTGAAATATGAGGATAGTACAATATTAATTATGAGAAAATTGTAATTTTTATCCTGACATTTTTTTGCAATCCATATTTTGGACCATCTTACATTATTCGCACAAGTTTTTGCAATTTTTGCCCCCTATATTCCGAGTATTTTTGTTTTAATCTCCAGTTTCGGTTCCTTGCATATTCATCCAAAGTGATTTGGAATAATATAAATCAGTCACACTAGTTACAGCAATTTTAGACCCAAACATTTTGAGTTAAATTTTTATTTTAATATCTAGTTTCGATTCATGCTATGTAGATGAACATCTTTAAATTATTCTAATTATACTTCCTTTTGTCATTTATTTCAACTACAAATGAATGCAATGTAACTAAAATGTACTTTCTACGTTCATTTTAATTATTCACTAAACAATGTTTCAATTTCTAAACAGTAGAACCGTGTAGAGCACCAGTAAAAATGTACACATTCATCACTAGCACTGGGTGGTACTTATGGGTCGAGGCCGACTGATTATATTTCAAGGCACAATATTAACGACGTATTTAGCCTTGGCACAGTGCCATGGGACAAAGAGAGAATGAAATAATTATGTTGATATGGAATAATGGTTAATTCTCAAATGCAAGCAATTTAAAAGTGCAATCCATCCAACAACATTCAGTAGCCATTATTTAATAATGGGTTAAATGCGAAAAATTTCTTTGAACTTACACTCTAGCATTCTAGTTGTACTTTGTCCCCACAACTTATTTAATATGAACTTTGTTCCTTGTTTTTTTTATGTTTTGAGACAAAATTACCTATGCTATTTCAATATTTTTTTTTCTTTTTTTCCCTCTTCTTACCAATTTATTTATTTTCTCTCTCAAATAATATTTTTCTTTTATCTTCTTATCAATTATTTCTTGCTATTGCAAAATTATTATACTACTAGTAATTAGTTAGTTAAAAGCTCTATTTGTTTACAGGTGCATTAATAATTTATAAAATAAATAAGTTTTGTAATACAAGCAACATAAATTTTAATAGTATAATATGGATTTTATGAGTTTTACTAATGCTATAATTAACAAATAAACAAACTATAAAGAGACAAAATAATTTGTCAAAAAAATATATATTCTAAGTATGCAAACAATTTTTTATTTTTTTGTGTCACATCATTTGCGTGTCATATTTTGATTGATATCGTAACTCCAAAACAATTATATTAGGCGGTTGTAATATTTTCTTACTATAATTTTTTTTTGATATTACACTATAAAAAAAAAATTGTACATGCTTTTTCATTCTATAATTTTATTTGTATACTATAAATTTTTTAATTTCCTCTACCTCAAATTTTTTTTTTATTTGTTAATCTTATTATTAATAGCTAACTCAAAAACTTTATATTACAGCAAAATATATTTATTATATTAAAGCATGATTATTCTATAAATTAAATTGTTTAGACATATGTGAAAAGTTAGAACTTTAATTAATTGATAAGTTAAAGTAATGTAATTGTTTAGAGAGCAAGAGAGAATAGTGAAAAAAGAGAAAAGGAAAAACAAGATAGAGAAAATAAATAAAAGGGAAAAAGAAGAAGAAAAAAAAATAATTAAAATAATAGGGGTAATTTTGTCCTAAAATATAAAAGCGGGGTAAAGTGATTATTATATAAGTTGAGAGGAGCAAAATGCAACTAGTTCAAGGGAGTTTTCTACATTTAACCCTTAAATAATGATAGGTTGGAGAAAAAACAAGATTGGACATTGCTCGCGCATGTGCACGATTTGCAGAAACGAACATCTCCTCTCTGGAAGTTGCATACATGTGTAAGCTTTGGTCTCGCGTGTGTGCAATTTTCAGAACGGCTGTACCAAATTTCACCTTAATTTTGATCTCTCCAAAATTGATTCTGATGGAATTTGGAAAAATACAAAACATGAGAGTTGTAGCCCTTCCTTTTAGCTTTCCAATGCATCTTGAATCAACTTAATTAGAGTTTGGACGAGAAAGTTATACTCAAAATAGCAAACAGTATCCAAATTCGCTTCTCGTTGATGTATATTTTCTATCCTTGTGATTTTTGTCCAATCATTTGATCCTTTTTGAATCTTTTTTCATTCTAAACCTACAGAAACTAAATTCATATGTAAATTACCATGCTTGCAACTAGATGGGTCCGCGCATTCAAGAGGAGTGCATCCCAAAGTTTTCAAGAGACATCCTTGGATTGCCCCCATTGATATAGTTGGTGATATGGTGAGTTTATCGTGTTCTCGTACTTGTATTAGCCTGTTAAACCCAAAAATAATAATGTTCCAATGATTACTGAGGCATTTTATAGGTGCCTCAAGTATAGTTTGTGGACATATTTAAGTAGTGCATGGGGTTGCGTCACAAAGTATTCGATCGAAATGTGCTAATCTATTCAGAGTGTCCCCGGTTGCGAGCCATACGGATCATATGGTTGCTTATTGCAGTTTTTATTTTACTTGATATGGTTGGATTAGTAGTCAATTGTGCTTATACTTCTATAATTTTTTTTTGGCTAAATATGTAAATTTTATTGATACCAAAGTTAAGCAAGAAAGTTTGGACAAGGTGGATAACCAATTCAATCTCAAAGAGCATACTAAACTAACTTCACAATTAAAGTAGTAATACTAACTATTACATAAAAATTACTTTATCCAAATTTCAAGCAAGGCTTAATTCTCAGTTTTTCTTGGTTCTTTTTATCCCTGTCCAACTGACCACGATCTCTTGCACATCTCTAATGATTTATTGCATCACTTGATCAAAATTCAACATCTTCATTTGAAAGATCTTCAAGTTCCTTTCTCTCCACAAATGATACACTGTAGCAGCCAAAGTTAGTCTTCGAAGCTGTCCAAAAAAGTCCTTTGAAGTGCTATGTGATTAAACTCATTGCCAATTTAACTCTTCAGTCCAAGGGTATACCCTTCTATAAATCAAGCACATGGCTTGAACTTGTCTCAAGACTGCACCTGAAAAAGGTCAAACAAAGAACATATGTTCACAAGTTTCACTATGCATCTAACAAAGAGCACAAGAATCATCTTGAATTACACCCCAAGTCTTCAGTCTTGATCTTGTGGTCAACTTGCCTTTACATAATAACAACAAAATAAAAGAGAATCTAGGGAATTGTTTACTATCCCAGACTAGATTATGCCAGCACACTTCAACTCTATGGTTCTGCATCTTTTGAGAGAGCTCCATGACTGAAAACACACCATTTAAAAACCCTAGCCACAGTGCTTCATCCTTCTTAGATATATCAGGTATAAAGTCGGGGCAAAGCTGCAATAAGCCTATTTACTGCCAACGTTCTTCTTCTACCTTGAGGTCAAGACCACATACCATTAGTTATAATACTAGCAAGTTTGGCATTAGAATTACTTGCAGCAAAAGCTGTAATAATATTTTTTGAGAACACCCTCAACAATGTACCCAATGGAAGCCATGTATCATGCCAGACATAAATTTGCTCACCATTCCCTACTTTATATTGAATAAGAGGTTTCACACTTTCTCTTATTTTCATAAATTTTCTTCAATTCCAATAACATAATGTAGGTATCTTTGCAGCCCATACAGATAAGCCTTTAAATAGATATATATGCACCCACCTTATCCAAAGGGAGTCTTTCTTTTGGCATATATTCCATATCTATTTCATCATAAAACATTTGTTCCATGTTTCCAATCTTCTCAATCCTAATCCACCTTCTCTAGGAGGGAAATACACCTCTTCCTAAGAAACTTTGGCTTTATACTTATTATCCTCACTCCCAGTCCAAAGAAACATAGCTAACATACTTTTCAGCTTCTTTATAATTGGCTTAGGCAAGAAAAAAAGATTACTCTTGTACATCTGAATACTTAACAAGAAAGACTTGATCAATGACGTCTACAGCCTTCCTCCATACGATAACTTCTTTGACATCCATCCTTTTATCTTAGCACTAATTTTCTCAATCAACACTTTGTAGTCCTTGGTAGACATTAGGGGAATCCCTAGATACTCAACTAGTAGGATACCTAGGGGAATTCCCAAAATACTACTAATTTGTTCATGATGAGTCCCTCCGGCAACAAATAGCTCACTTTTTTTGCAAATTTGGTTGGAGTCCAGAAATGGAGTGAAATTCAGCCAAAGTCTTCCTAAACACTTGGCACGACCTTTCAATTGCAGATGCTAGCAAAAATAAGTCATCAACAAACATTTAGTGAGATATCTGAAGTTTATCACATTGAGGATGGTAATCAAACCCATGATTCCTTATGTTTGCTTCAAGAAACCTGGAGAATGTCTCCATAGCCAACAGAAACAAATAAGGTGAAATAGGATCACCTTGCCTTAAAACCTTTTCCACTCTTGAAAAAATCAGCTATTGAACCATAAGAAAGTAAAGTCAGATATAACGCAGCGGAATTTAAAATTTTTTATGATCCTATACGGATCTACTTGATTAATCTACAACATATACAAGAAAAGTATAGAGATCATACCTTAAAATTGCAGTAAAATCTCCAATATATTTGGGACGTCGATCCACAAGCCGCACAGGTGTCCGGCCTCTAATGGTATCCACACAGATAATTAAATCAAGAATATTCACAAGATTGATTGACCCAAACCACGGAGTGCTAGCTCCTAAATTATTTTTTACTTTTTCAAAACCCGTGACAATCACGTTTTTTTCACAAAAGGATTATAATATATAGATAGTGAGGTTCTCAATCACGTTGGTAATAAGTATAAATTATAATCCTAAATTAATTAGGATTAGATAAATTAAACACCTTTAATTTATCATTAATTCTCCAATTAATTAATTTACACTTATAGATCAAGATTGACTTCTAGCAAAGCATCATGACCACCCAAGTGTTGAGATATGTCAAGTGGTTCGACATCACCCATCTGTGACTAGTTCTCCTGTAATTAATATCCTTTCACCAACCTATATCCCGATTAATTCAAGAATACAGATGTAATGCCAACTCTTATCGAATTAATCAAATTTTACTTCTTACCAAAATACAACTCACTTGAAATAGATTTATAAGACACTCTTAAATCTATTTCCACTTAGCGCAAAGATTTCCGAATCGTATTTCAAGAAGTGGCCATTGGGGATATACTCTCCTATTATACAGGAGTATTAATCCTTTAGTGGTCATATCTTATCTGTCTCTTGATTAATATCTAGTCATAGTACCAATTCCTGATTTTAGGTATTTTGTGCTGTTAAATACACATCAAGATGTGTATAAGAGACAGGTCTTAAGCACACGAAGATAAACTCATGAGTGCAAGTCAAAGGACCATTAGTGTACTATCACAAACCAATTAATCACTGGGATAAATAATAATCCGTGTGGAATACTCTTAGCGGGTCAATCCGATGCACTTATTCTTAATAAGCATCCACATACTCTTATGTGCTAATATACTAGTGTCATACACTACGATTAGGGATATACACGAATAAAATATAATTACATCATAACTCCTTATGATTTTACATATAAATATTTTATTCGTTAAATGCCATATTACAAAATATACATAAATAATAGGAGTAAAAGCGTAATTTATCCCTAAAATTAATTGGTTTTAGGGCATACACTAACAAACTCCCACTTGCACTAAAACCAATCATTCGTGTGCTTAAGACCGAATGAGTTAACATGACTCTCATGTTTCTTCTGGGACAATGCTTTAGTGAACGGATCAGCAATGTTATCATCCGTGGGGATCTTCTCTATCTTTACTTCATTTCTATCAATGATCTCTCTAATCAAATGATAGCGCCGTACTTTGTATAATAAGATCACTCTAGATATGGTTATAATTACTTAGATGAAGTATAAGTGTGATACAATACAAGAGTCCTATACACATCTAGATGTGAATAAACCACTCCTAGTTACCAGTGGTACTTGATCTAAACAACCTCCTTTGCTGCTTCTAAAGCTGCAATGTATTCGGCTTCTATTGTAGAATCAGCCGTGGTGTCCTTTTGGAACTTTTCCAACTTATCACACCACCATTAAGAGTAAATACATATCCAGATTGCGACTTGCTATAAGAGATCGTCCTTATCAGATTGAAAGCTAGCATCTGAATATCCACGAACTGTCAATTCTTGCCCACCATAGATCAAGAATAAATCTTTAGTCCTTCTCAAGTACTTAAGAATATTCTTGACGACTATCCAATGACCACTCCCTGGGTTAGATTGAAACCTGCTCGTAACACTTAGAGCATAGGAGACATCGGGTCTAGTACATAGCATAGCATACATTATAGAACCTATAGCCGTCTCAGATGGGATCATTTTCATGCTATCTCTTTCGACATCTGTCTCAGGACACATGTCTTTAGAAAGGTACACACCATGAGACATTGGTAAGTAACCCTTCTTCGATGATCCATGCTAAACCTTTTTAGCATCTTATCTATGTACGTTGATTGAGTAAGACCAAGCAACCTCTTAGATCTATCTCTATAGATCCTCTATTCCCAGAATATAGGTTGCCTCTCCTAAATCTTTCATAGAAAAGTTTCTGGACAACCATACCTTTACACTTTGAAGCAAGCATAGGTATGTCGTTTCCTATCAACAATATGTCATCCACATAAAGTATCAAGAAAATAATGGCGCTCCCACTCACCTTCTTGTATACACATGGTTCATCCTCATTTTTGATAAAATCAAACACTTTGATTATCTCATCAAAACGGATGTTCCAACTCCTAGAAGCCTGCTTTAGTCCATAAATAGACCTTTGTAACTTGCATACTTTGTTAGGATCTGTGGATGTAAAACCCTTCAGGTTGTATCATATACACCCCTTCCTGCAAATTTCCATTAAGGAAAGCAGTTTTTACATCCATTTGCCAAATCTCATAATCATAATATGCCGCTATCGCAAGTAAAATTCGAATAGATTTCAGCATTGCAATGATTTGATGTTTCATCAAAGTCAACTCCTTGTCTTTTATACACATAACCTTTTTACAACCAATCGCGCCTTATAGGTAATCACATCTAGATCCATATCGGTCTTTCTCTTAAAGACCCACTTGCACCCTATGGGTTTAATCAGCCTTCAGGTGGATCGACTAAGGTTCATACCTTATTGTCATACATGGAATCCATTTCAGATTTTATGGCTTCTAGCCACTTCTGAGAGTCCTTATCAGATAATACTTCTTCGTAAGATATAGGTTCATCATTCGTAATGATTAATACATCATTGTACCCACTTACAAGAAACTCAAATTTCTTTGGAGCACGACGTATCCTAGTAGTCCTACGAAGAGTTTGTGTATCAATAGCTTCATCCTCAATTACATCATCATGTGATTGAAGCTCTTGTTCCATTTGTTGATCAATACCATATTGTGTTTCTTGAACTTCTTCAAGATCTATTTTGCTCCCACTTGCCCTTTCAAGAAGAAACTCTTTTCTAGAAAGACGGCATGTTATGAGACAAGAACCTTAAAATGATACACATCTAGATGTGTATAAGAGACAGGTTCAAATTAGATTTGGATACCCCATTTTAGGGATTTAGGGCCTGCAACAGTATCGAGGTGGGTAACCTTGAAGTAAGAAAGTTTAAGTTTCTTAAGGAAACCATATCTCATACCTCAGTATAAGAACAACTTATGACCACAACAAATGGTGTATCTGAGAGACGTATTCAAAGCATATCTCCAAAACGATTTTGGGAGGTGAATCTAAAACTCATCATTGATCGAACCATATCTAATAGAGTTTGATTACGTCTCTCAGATACACCATTTAGTTGTGGTGTATAAGGAGGAGTAATTTGAGGTATGAATCACTTTCTCCTTAAGATAATTAAATGTGAAACTCTTAGTTCAAGTATTCCCCACCTCGATCTGATCGAAGGATTTTAATACTTTTACCAAGTTGTTTTTCAACTTCATCCCTGAATTCTTTGAACTAAGAGAAAGGTTTCAGACTTATACTTCATTAAGTATACATAACCATGTCTAGAGTGATCATCCGTAAAAGTAATGAAGTATGAAAAACCTCCTCTAGCATGAATTGACATAGGACCACAAACATCAGTATGTATTAGCCCCAACAATTCACTAGATCTATCACCTTTAAGGGATTGTAAAATTAAGTCAACATTTAACTCATGATTTTGCTTAAATCCCAATCATTCTAATTTTTCAATTAGTCCGATCATCTTCAATACATGAATTGCTACTGAAGATCCCTCTGCCATCTTACAATGGAATAGCTCTTTAGAGGTCTCATACCTCTCATTCCTAGATTCTTCATGTGTAACAACTCCTTGAGACTGAATAATGTATCATGTTGGCCTCTATGAGTTCCTGTCTCTTATACACATCTAGATGTGTCAAGTATTTGTTATTTATGCATAGACAAAACCAAAATATAATATGGACTTTCTTTTAATTTGGTTTTGCTCCCACTATTTTAATTCAAATCAATAACCCTCGCATATTGATTCGGGAGCTATTAACTAACCCCTAGTGGGTTAGGATCCCATCTAATTATTTTGATCTTGGGTTTACCCAACAAACCAAAAATAATTTCGAAAGGTAGGTAACTCTTACCAATTACAACTCTTTGTAATTCCTAGATAGTTAGGTATCAACTCTTTGATAACACATCATATGTGAAGATAAGGGATTTTCTTTTATTTATTTTATTAGGTCTCATCAAATTGCATGCAATATTATCATATCAACATATAATAAATAAACATGCATAAAACCATGGATGATTATGAACTTTTACTAAACTAGTTTCCTTGAGTCACAAAGGAAACTAAGTGGTCAAATTCTAAGGGTAATCTTCAACTCTTGAAAATTTCCTTCTAGGTTGCACTTTTCTGCCGTCTCCATCATCTTGTACATTACAAATGTAATTCTATCTAAACATTTTGAATATTCAATCCTATCCCTAATGTACATTTATGTGTACAATACATGAATGGTTAAGAAATCTCGAGTTACAATCGAGGGGATTGAGATGTGAAAAGAATCTACAGCCAAGTGAGTTGTGTATGACACTAGGGACACGCAGCCCTACCCTTAGAATTTGATTTGCAGCTTCCTCTTGTACCAAATGTCTCAAGATACACATCTAATGTGTATCTTAAGTCCATAATCATTATACATGCTATTAAATAATTCATTAATCTCTAAATAAAAGCATAAATCCGTATTTAGTATCTAATCAAGAAACATATATTCATAATTTCAATCTAATTGACATTATCAATTTTGAATTATTTATAAAAATATTTTATGGAGAATAATTATTATTTTCTAATCACATTAGAAAATAATCCTTTAAATAATAGAATTTCAAAAATTATGTTAGAAACAATTTCTAAACAATTTTTGAACATTTATTAAATTCCAATCTCATTGAAAAATAATAAATTTCTAATATTTAAACAAATTACCTAATTCTAATCTCATTAGAATTAAATAAATATTTTCAAAGGTTTTATACTTTCTAAATTTTAATCAAATTAAAACAAAGAAAGTTTCTAAATCTTGTCAATTAATTTTAAACAACTTTAGTCACTCATCCATAAGTGTCACTAAAAGTGACTAAAGCAATTTCCTTGACTTGAATACCCGTGAATCAAATTCACGGGTCCTTCAATTCAAGATGATGTCATCTTGAATTCAAGATGATGTCATCTTAATTGCATGACCCGTGAATCAAATTCACGGGTCCCATACTTTTTTACCTTTCTCCAATATTTTATAAATAAAATTCAAAAATTCATATAACTTGAATAATTCAATATTCATGACAACTAAATACAACTACATCATAAATTAAATCAAGGGTGGCTCTGATACCACTGTAAGAAAGTAAATCAGATATAACGCAGCGGAATTTAAAATTGAATAAATTATCCTTCTCGATTGATTGATTGACCCAAACCACTTGTGCTAGCTCCTAAATTATTTTTTCCTTTTTCAAAAAAAATTAGAATGATTGTTTTTTAACAAAAGGATTTGACGGCCCTTTTTGTTTTTCATGGCCGAAAGTCGTACATAGTACTAGTATTACTTTTGTACTACTACTCTTCCTTTTTAACCATATATCTATATATTATAATATATCATATATATATATATATATAATAATATAGAATCCCAATCAAATTGGGTTTAGGGAATTAGAAATTCTAATTAGTTTGGATCATGGGTATAAAAATAATTATAAAACCATTAGAACTATTAATATGTCTTACATATTAACTCCTAATATGTATAACTTATTATATTAGAATTCAAAAGTTAATTTATCTCATAAATTAACCCATAAGTATCTATACTTATCAGATCAATTAATTGGAGAATTAATGATCCTTAAGTGTGTGACCCTTTAGGTTCTCAATCACGTTGGTAATAAGTTATAAATTATAATCCTGAAATTAATTAGGATTAGATAAATTAAACACCTTTAATTTATCATTAATTCTCCAATTAATTAATTTACACTTATAGATCAAGATTGACTTCTAGCAAAGCATCATGACCACCCAAGTGTTGAGATATGTCAAGTGGTTCGACATCACCCATCTGTGACTAGTTCTCCTGTAATTAATATCCTTTCACCAACCTATATCCCGATTAATTCAAGAATACAGATGTAATGCCAACTCTTATCGAATTAATCAAATTTTACTTCTTACCAAAATACAACTCACTTGAAATAGATTTTAAGACACTCTTAAATCTATTTCCACTTAGTTTGGGGAATTAGAAATTCTAATTAGTTTGGGACATGGGTATATCAATAATTATAAAACCATTAGAACTCTTAATATGTCTTACATATTAACTCCTAATATTTATAACTTATTATTATTAAACCCAAAAGTTAATTTAAGGATAAAATTAACCCATAAGTATCTCATACTTATCAAATCACTAACTGTCTCTTATTATCATTAAGATGTGTGATAAGAATAGGTTCTATATCACGTTGGTAATAAGTATAAATTATAATCCTAAATTAATTAGGATTAGATAAATTAAACACCTTTAATTTATCATTAATTCTCCAAGGGATAGGATTTGTCTCTTATACACATCTTGACTTCTAGCAAAGCATCATGACCACCCAAGTGTTGAGATATGTCAAGTGGTTCGACATCACCCATCCGTATAAGTTATTGATATACCCATGTCCCAAACTATATAGGAATTTCTAATTCCCCAAACTAAGTGGAAATGTAAAGAGTGTCTTATCGAATTAATCTTATTTTACATCTTATCAAAATACAACTCACTTGAAATAGATTTTAAGACACTCTTAAATCTATTTCCACTTTGCAAAGATTTCGAATCGTATTTCAAGAAGTGGCCATACTGGGATATACTCTCCTATTATAAGGAGTGGTGAATCCTTTATTGGTCATATCTTATCTTGCTCATGATTCATATTATACCCGAACTCTACAGTATGTGCGACTCATTAAGAGTAACGACTAATAGAGCCAAAGAATAATAATCCAGTCAATAGAAGACTTGATATGTAGACAAAGGACCATTATACTACTGCTCACAAAGAGATTAATCACTGGCATTTAAATAATAATCCGTGTGGAATACTCTTAGCGGGTCAATAAGATGCACTTATTCTTAATAAGCATCCACATACTCTTATGTACTAATATACTAGTGTCATACACTACAGAAGGGATATACACGAATAAAATATAATTACATCATAACTCCTTATGATTTTACATATAAATATTTTATTCGTTAAATGCCATATTACAAAATATACATAAATATAAAAGCGTAATTTATCCCTAAAATTAATTGGTTTTAGGGCATACACTAACATGAACCATAAAAGTTAATAGAGAACAATGTATTTACCACACAGTTCCTCACCCAAGCATTGAATTGATCTGGAAATCCCACTCTTTTTCATGACTTTAAAGATTAACTCCTACTTCACAGAGTCATAAGCCTTCATCAAATCTATTTCAATGGCACATCTTGACTTCCCAGTGGACAAGTGATATTTCTTAATAAGTTCATGCATCAAAAGAAAGTTATCAGAAATATGTCTTCCTTTTAGAAATGCGGATTGTTGGCTTCCAACAATAGTTGGTAACACAACTTTCAACCTCCTAGCCAGCAATTTGGAATAACATTTATACAGGATATTAAAACAAGAGATTGGTCGAAAGCCCTTCATAGTGTTTGGAGTAGCAGTATTAGGAATTAGAGCAAGGATAGTTGAGTTTAGTGGATGGTACATATACTGTGGATCAAAGTAGTACTGTATATTCTTACTAAGATCACCACCAATTATCTTCCAATTTTCAACAAAAAAAAATCTACTATATAACATCAGGCCCAGGGGCAATTCCTTTTTCATACTGAATAAAGTTTTCTTAATCTCACTTGCAGACACTGGTTTTTCATGTGTAAATGTTGTTGCTACTCCATGGTCAACCTTCTCTCTATTGTCTTGTCAATAATGGTCAGGGCCTCCATATTCAGAGGTTGATCATCAACTAAAAGATGAGAAAAGTACCTAACTGCTTCTTGTTTAACCTTTTCATTGTCAGTTAGCCTTATACCATCCAAGGAGGTAATGCTGTGAATTCTATTTCTTGCCTGGTGCTGACAGACAGTTCTATGGAAAAAGGCAGTATTATAATCAACCTCAGCCAACCATTTTACTCTGGACTTTGCTTTATAAAATTGTTTCTCAGCTTTCCTTAGGTCAGTATACTGTACTAAAAATTATTTTTGAACTACTTGTAAATCAGCATCAAAAGGATAACTTTGTAACAACGACTGTATTTCTGTGACTTTCTACTTTGCTTGATGTACTCTGTTGGTTATGTCACTATAAGCTTTTGCATTCAGTTTCCTCAGTTCACCTTCCAATAGTTTTATCTTCAAACACCCTCAACCAAACTCTGCTTTGATGAACAAGATCTCCTTAAATTTCACATTTTCAATGAAAAAATTATGGAACTTAAAAGGTTAAAATCTTGTTTAATAGTGATAAAAGCTAGAGCATGATCAGAAATGACTGGACATAAGAATTCTACCTCCATATTTGCAAATTCAAAATGCCTTCTCTCATTCACCATAAATCTATCCAACTTGCTATAAATTCTTACGTCATTATCTCTATGATTATACCACATGAGAAAAATGCCATTGGCTGGTACCTCATCAATATCAACAATATCCACATACTGATTAAATTCCTGCATTGCATTAAATTCAAACCTTACACCTCCAATCTTCTCATTACAATACCAAATTATATTAAAATCTCGCATGACTATCCAATGTGCATTTTGGACAACATGACATATTCTATTTAACTCCACCCATAAAAGTTTCCTTTCATCATTATTATTAGAGCCATACACAACAGAGACAAAGAAATTGTTTCCAAAATCAGTTTCCACATAACAAGTAATAAAGATTAACTTGGTTATGAATTTCAAACACTATACATTCACTTTTTCAAGGTTCCAAGCCACGCAAATCTTCCCAACTCCCACATTTGGTGTATTATGAACATATTACCAACTCCTCAAACAAGTACTCAATACCCTGTCAACATTCTTTTCTCTTACTTCAATTTTAGTAATACCAATAATTTCTACATGATATTGACGTACAAAATTTTTTATTTCCTGTTGTTTTAGAGGATCATTTAACCCTCTCATGTTCCATATTCTAAGATTCATTGGTACAATAGAAAATTACCTAGATCAATACCAGGCTTCTTTTTCCTTGTAGCTCTTCCTTCTTTGACTTCTTGTTTCTATATAGATGTTTGTTTTTGAAGTATGCTCTGGCCAAACTTTTTAGCAGACTCTAAAACTGCACCATCCATTTTCAATGAAACTATATTAGTCTATGGATCTTCATTTTTATTTACCAGTTTTGTTCAACTTCCTCCTGAGTTGGCTCCTGTGGTATCTACTCCTTTGAGCCAGATCTAATACTGCAAAAGAATTAGTTAAAGGTGTTCCAATCCCAACTTTAGCAATAGTACTCCAACTAAGCTTCTCCATATGTAGACAATTATCCTTCTGTATACATTGATCTTTAGTTATCTTCTTCTTCTGTATTTCATTCCACCATTCTCTTTAACTACATCATCCTTTTTCTCCACTATTGCCTTAGTTTTAATTTTGGGTTTCCAAATCATCTGAGTTTTGGCCTTACATTCAGGATGACCAAAAGTTTGACAGCTTCTGCAAAATTGTGGCAACCATTCATACTCAACTTTTTGTATAACATTGTCCCCAAATTCATCTATAAATGGTATAGCATTTTGCAATGTGCTATTGCCATCAACTTCAACACAAATTCTTGCATAAGATAGCCTCTCTTGAGTAAATATCATATTGTTAGTATACAAAGGTTTTCCAAAATAGCTAGCCAAATTGCTAAGAGTACCCTCATTGAAATAGTGATATTTTATTTCAGGCAACTTTATCCAAATTGGAACATCACTATTTCAATGCTGAGTTGTCTTTGATTGTGTAAGATCAAGGTCTGGAGCCCATGCCTTCACATACAGCATTTTGCTGAAAAAGGCCATGAACCCTTCTCCAACACCTGATTTTTGTACTCGTTATTGTCAAACATAAAAGTGAACAAGCCAGATTCTAACAGGGTTACCTCAATCTTCCCAAATAACTTCCAATGATTCTCTACAAATTTAGTCATGACTGTATATGGTGTTACTTTGCCAAATACAAATCTTACTAATGCATTTTCCCATTTCTTACAAGATTCCATCTCAACATCATGAGACAAGCATATCACAGGTTTATTGTTGATCTTCGCAGGACGAACACAATTGAGTTCCATTTCCCCAAGAGCATGATTTTTCTTCACTACATCAGCCATGACCTTACTTCATATCCCATCACATTCTTCTCCTTCACCGCTTGAATCTCTTCGCCTAGCGCTGGGAATTGCTCCTCTTTACTATCAACTATTTTTCAACTGAAAAGAACCCAGATCTGTCACTACCAAGCTACCCCCATGTTCTAAATCAGTCCATGATTCTGGCGGGTTAATCTGACTGGAGGCAAGACCTACAATAGACTTAACTACCATTGAAGATAGGCTTTTGCGAGTACTAGATGAAAATGCTTCCATGGTGAGCTACTGTTCAACTAGTCCATGTTCACATCCCGGATGGTACAACCACAACAGGAAGTTGATACCCATTGGCAAAAATCCAAACGCACATCTAAACCATCACAGTCGGTTAAACATAGAAATGGTAAGGTTGTGCCAGAGTGGTGGCAACAACCTTGTAAACAGAGTAACAGACTTCCACTTTGCAAATAAGCAGTCACCACTACCACCCGATGCAGGTGTGCATACCACAAGGATAGTGGTAAGTGGAAGCCCAGTTTGTGTATATAAGCTATGGAAGCAACAACCAGTACATTGCAAAATGGTCGAAGCAACAGTGATTCATCTAAAGTTGGGTGCCTAGTTGGTTGTAAGATTTAAAATTTGTATATGTGGAACTAGGATGTGCATAATGTGGACTGTAAATTAACACTTGAGCTTACATAGAATTGATTTGTGATGGTATTAAAACATTCTGTTTGTTGCCGATTTTTAGTTTGAAGGTCGTTGAAATACGAGAATCTTTCTTGTGCATCCAAACAATCATATAAAATTTGTTACTATTGGAAATGAACAGCATTGGCATAACTTCAACTAGTACAATTTGAAAGAAAACATTAACGCAAATGAAATTGTGTTTTAGCAAGTGAAGCCTTGGATATTTTATATGGGTCTGCTGTTGCTAGACAAAGCATAGAGGCAATACAAAATGAAATCTTCCTCAAATTCATATACATCATCATTTTACTTCAGGGTTAGAAATTTTGAATGGGTTGTCCAGTTGCTCATAATCTTTTGGGTGGTTGTGCGTTCCGTACTGATGGAACTGATGAAGCCTAATTTTCGTTTTCATTTCAAGTTCAGCTCTCCTCTAGAACAAATGTTTAATCTTCAACACTTTGTTACAAGCAACCATCAGAGGTAACGAAGTGTTTACCTAGAAAACGTTAGAATTAAGGTTATTATTGTACTCTTTTGGACTCAATTTTTAGTGTTTTAAGTCTTTATTATTGTGTTTTTGTGATGTTTTGTGTTAAGAGTCTAATTAGATTAGTTTACGTGTTTTTAAGTGATTTTGATGTTACCTGGGTCTAAATTAGCCATTTATGTTTGTTTCGTTTTCTATGCAAGTAAAAAGGTATATAAAGATTCGTGAATCTCATTACTTGCTAACCAACAATCCTCATGGGAACAATCCTGCTTATTCCATACTTTTATCTAGCACCGTAAACTTGCGGGGTGCGAGGATAAACGTTGGGAATTAGTGTGGTTTTATTATTTGACATTTTGAGTTATGTTGTTCTACCCACATATCACAATGTTAATTTGTGTCCCACTTTGAATGATAACAAATTCTAGGCCAAATTTTCCAAATTGGCAATGCAACCTGAAAATTGTTCTCAACCATGTGAAAATTGATGCTTGTTATGTCCTTGATCAGTCTATTTCTAATGAGCCAGTAGAAGATACTGACCAAGCAGTTCGAAATGCTTATCGTAAGCATATGGAGGACAGTGATATTCCCACTTGTATCATATTGGTCACTATGGATTTTGAATTGCAGAAACATGTAAATATGGATGCTCCATCTATGATTCTTCATCTCAAGAAGTTGTTTGATAAAGAGTCAAGGAAAGAGATAAATGAGACCTGTAAGGAGCTCTTTCGTTATAAAATAGAAGAGGAATTTCAGTAGTAGTTCATGTACTAAAGATAATAAGATTAATTGAAAAATTGGAATGATTGGGATTTGTGCAAAATCACGAGTAAAATGTTGATTTGATATTGAAATCTTTGCCTGAACACTTTTCAAATTTTGTGATGAACTATAACATGAATAAGTTGTTAACAACTCTTTTTGAACTATTAAATATGCTTAAGACAGCCGAGACAATCACCAAAAAGGAAAGGAAACAAGTGTTGGTTATGATTTTTCATCCTATGATTCTTCCAATAGGATGAAAAAGAAATCCAAAGTTGGTTTGAAGAAATTAAGTCAAGTCTGGTTGAAACCAACACCTGTGGTAAAAAAGGACAAGCCCAAAGGCCCTTGCTTCTATTGTGGACAAGATGGATATTAGAAGAGGAACTGTAAGGATTACTTGGATATCTTGAAGTAGAAGAGACTTGGTGAAAAATCTACTTTATATATGTTTATGATTGAGACCAATATTTTTAATTCAAAATTAGATTCTTGGGTATTAGATATCGGATTTGCGTCTCATATTTGTAGGGACTAAAGAGAAATAGAATATTGGCTATGAGAGAAGCGGGCTTGCACCCGAGAAATGGAACAAATGTTGCTGCTTTAGTCGTAGGGACTTATAAGTTTTCTTTGCCTAGTGATCTTATTTTATAACTTAAATAGTGTTATTGGTTCATTAAGTACAAATATGTAAATAAAGTGAGCTTAGTGGTAAATGGCTAGTTCGGTAATAGGCATACACAACTAGGGGTTCGGACTCCAGGTGTCCTTGGCCGAAACCTATATATAAGAGCTTATCCCTCTATTATATTCATTCAATCCGAATTAATACAAAGTCATTCACCTACTTTCTTGCTCTACTTTAATTCTAATTAAACGTTTATCACTGTCCCTGGAACTAGAGGTAGCGGTGGCTAGGTCTGAGCCAGAAGTTCGCCTGTTCAAGCCCACAATAGCCTGTCACGGGGTGGGCCAGATCGAGCCAACGGACCACAAATTAATAATATAATTCCTCCCTTTCTCGCACTCGAAAATGCACAATAGCAAACCCATACTTCATAATTGAGAGTTGAGACTTGTAACTGGGAAGAAACTATATAAAATTTGGTGCAATCCGAAATCTATATATGATAACCCGTATTCTAGTATATAAAGTCAGGCCTTAGTCACTAAGTTTTTTTTAGAGTAAGACGACCATATTGATTGCTAACCCCATGATATTAATTGATTTGAGTTATTAACCATGACTAATGTAATCAAATATTAAGTATTAAAAACTAGTTAGTATGAGAGAAAATGAATGGGAAATTTGTAGACACGACACTTCGTCTTGTAACTTCAAATTAAATAAATTTTAGAATTTATTAAGGAGAGTTACAAGAATTCATACCATACCATCTCTTCCAAATTAAAAGAAATTCAATTAGAAAGGTATAAATGTTAAAATTATTAAGAGAAGTTATAAATCTTTTGCTTTTCCCAATTAATTTTGATGGAAAACATTACTACTATATAGGAGTATGTATATGACTATTAGGCCAAGTAAAAGAGAGTTGATGAGTTTCAAGGAAAATAAGTAGGATGGAGACGGAGAAAAGAAGTTTTGCAAATTTATTTTTGCGTGCTATTACTTGAGGTGAGATTTGTTTTTTTTTTGAAAAATATACTTGTTACTTCATATATTATGCAAATAAATTTTGCAAGCATTATTCTTGAGAATTACATTTGAAAACTTAAAATTCATGTTTTGTATTGTTCTATGGTAGAGAATTTTTTAGTCTTTATTAGTTTTATACGATTCAAGAAGTACCATTTTAAATCTTATTTTATTTGGAATTGGAAGTTTTTGAACCTTAAATTTGGTCTTTCAAATACAAAACAGATTACCTCTTATTTTAAAGAAATTTGAGAAGATTTTATTGAATATGATATTTACTAGTCATTCTTTTTTGGTAAAAAATCATAAATCATAGCCATATCTTGATGATAGTGTTGATTAAAAATACTTTCAAGTTACATTTGGTGGATTTGAATTCATTTGAAGTTTTGAAAAATCTTGAAATATTAGTATTTACATCAAGAAAGTGAAACTCTGCATAAAGGTTTCTCAATATTTTTATTGAACATTTGAGATCTTTTTTCCAAAGAATTTGTGCCTTAGATTTATTTTTTTATGTATCATAATTATTTCTTTTCCTCAATTACTTTTTGACGAGAAAGGTTCTAAAGATACTTTTATAGAAAACTAGTATGAGAGCACGTGACTCGATACACATTGATAGTCACTTTTTTTGAGGAATTAAGCATAAAGTACTTGGTTTTAATCGGAAATTCTTATATGGACCCAATCCATAGCATAGTGCCACGGACCCCTTAATATATGTTTAGACACGTCACCCAACATCACTTCACATCATACAAATAGGTGATGTGTCTTAACATGGACCAAGGGGTCTATAGTACTATATCATGAATTCGATCTATGTAAGAATTTTTTGATTTTAATTATGTATTTTTTGATTCATATAATAATAGATCTGGTCTCGAACATATGAAATAAATTGTAAAGCTTTCAAAGTAACTAAAAGGATACTGTAAAGTAATGCAATCAATGTTTTCTAAGTAAAAATATAAATTGGTAGAGTACCTAATGCATCTATCGTAAGATTGAAAGTATATTTTTAAACTTATGTGCTTTTAAAGGGTTTGGATAGCAAATTAGAAAAGATTTTTAGTTTGGAAGGCCGAATTGAAAATCTTTTAATTTTGGGGTGGACCATATTGGAACATTTATTTTAATTTAGAGGACCAAATGAGACTCTTTTAATTTAGAGGACCATGTTAGAATATTTTTAATTTGGAGGGTCAAATTGATACGTTTTCAATTTCATATTGAGATTTTTACTTAGTTTAGATCCAAAATGTTGTTTAACCCTTTAAAATAGCTTTCTTTCCTTCTTTGTCTTTTCTCAAATAAAAATTTCCTTTCTCTTTTAATAAACTTGTTAATAAATTGTTAATTTCTTTAATTATATATAAATGTTGTCTGGTTTAATGTATCAACAACCTATATATGTTGATAATGGTTACATGCATACTTCCATTTAAAGATAAAATTTATTCAATTAAGTTCTTTTTTAATAACTTTATTTAATTAAGTCTCAAAAATGTCAGTTTTATTTCCTCTTTTAACTTTTTACGCTTTTTTTAAGGGTCCAAAAGTAGAACTAAAATATGTAAACTTATTTCAGGTAAATTGTATTTATTTATTATTGCTTGATTTCTAAAATTCATCCCAATAAACTTATTTTCAACACTTCTTTAATTTCTAAATTCATTCTTAATATTGTATTACATAAGGAAATTTACTTCAATCAAATTTATTTCCTAATATGAAATATTAAAAGTAGGTTCTATTTCCACTTTTAGAGGAGTATTTAGATAAATAGCCAAAATAATTATAAAAAAGGTATTCAATTTGGAAACATAACAAAGTCAATAAATTTTGTAGTAAGGGTAATTGTGGAAAGAAAATCTAAAAGAAAAAAGACTAATTTGGTCCGTTATCTTTAGAGTATTGACCAATTTGGTTCTATCAAAAAAACTTTGGTTCCTTGTCCTTATAAAAATTAACTAATTTAAGCCTTGTGATAGAAATTATGGACAAACTACCAAAGTGTTTGACAACACACCTACGACATGTTAACGGGCACATGATTATCATGTGTCTTGGTTTAATAATTTGTCTATGATTTTAGTCATAGGTCCTCTAGATTGGTTAATTTTTTTTAAAGATAAGGGACCAAATTGATCGATACCTTAAAGATAAGAGACTAAATTGTTATTCTTCTTCTTCTTTTTTCCAAAATCTAAATAAGTAAATCAAACTCCCTCATTTATTATAGTAGATATAGATATAGCTAGATACTGATTGTTCCATGGGACATAACTTATGGGAACACGTGCTTTGTATGTTTGGAGATATTAATGTTTGATTTTTATTGTTATGGATTAGATAGTAAGCCATGTTTGGAGATACTGGCAATATAGTTCACTTAATTTTTCACTTATATAATTTTTGCTTAACATTTAACTAAGCCAAATACTTTTTTATAATTCGTATGAGTTTAAAGATCTATTTAGTTTAATAATTTAAACAATTTCATAAAATGTAAATAGTCGTCTCCTATTAATAACACTTGTGCAATTTAAAAATAAAACCCATTTCTTTGGTTGAGAATTATTGAAGAATTATACAATGAACTCATTTGATGTTATTCTGTACAACTTCAAAGATAAAAAAAAGTTTAAAGGATCACAAAACTGGAGTACAATGTATGACATGAAATAATATTGGAATTTATTATTGCATCCATTCTCTAAGTATAATAATCAAAGAGTGGGGTGTAATCTTGAAAGATGTTAAGTTTATTAGAGCCTTGCATTCTCTTCAATTATTCAAGTTTTATCCTAACAACTTTTAATTTATCAAGCATTAAGGTATTTGATTATTCTTGAATCCTAGATCTCTCTTGGAACCAACTTGACCATTCGTGTGCAAATACAAAATAGCAATTTCTAATTAGGAAACAAATATCATAAAAATAGAAAAAAATAGAAAATATTTTACCATTTGACAAGTTACGGCATAAATTTTACTAATTAATCTATTGTTAAAACTATCAATCTGTATAATAGTAAATTGAAAGGTAGATATTGAATATTATAGATTTTAATTGATAAAATAAAACCGACCACATATAGCTACAGTAGCTATCAACTTGTGTAGTAATAAAGTACACTTTAATTAAAATTTAATTACTAATTGATTTCATAACACTAATTTTTACTATGTAATTGATACAGTGACTAATATTTAATATAAGATGTTTACAGGTTCAATGACAATAACAATAATTTTTGTAGGAAAATAATAACAAACTATTAAGAATTTTATACTAATATAATTCAGGAACTAATTTTGATTATAGGCAAATTGTAACTTGAATTAAGTAGGTGTTAATTATTCAATGTGTGAAAAAGGAAGCTAAAAAGAAAGTAAGAATTGCAAGACAAGGAGTATGGTCTTTAAGAAAATAAAATAGACGTGGATCATTTTCAACCCTTTTCCTACTCATCCAATAATCAAACTTCTGCATTATAATTATTTTTAATAGACCACATACAAGTCAAATTCTTTTGTTCATATTCTGGACAAAAAATCTCTTTCATCATTACAAACTCTAGATAATAAGATTAAAGGCAAAATAAATGACATTGGAAAAGACAGAAGAGGATGAAGATGTTGACAGTATCTATGAAGGATACTATCTTTGTTAATTTAAGTTTAAATGGTCTTGAGGTACGATTTTTTATTTTTATCCAAAATAGAAAAAGATTTTAGAATTATTCTCTAAATGAGTCCAAAATATTATATGTGATATGCCATATATATATATATATATATATATATATTGTTGTTTAAAGATAAGTCCAACTATTATTTAACTTAATTCCTAATTGTGAAAAACTTTTGTTCCCAAACTTGTATAATTTCTAAAATTTATACCAGATAAACTTTATTCTATAGAGAATCTTATTCTAATGATAAATTAATTATTAAGACTGAAAGTATATTTTAAGGTGGATTGCTTTTAAAAGGTTAGTGGTATTTTGGCGTATCCGAATACATTTTTCAGTTTAGATGGCAAATTACAATAGCTTTTTAGTTTGGAAAGCCGAATAGGAAATTTTTTTCAGTTTGGGGGCTCTATTGGGACATTTTATATTGAAATATCAATTATTAATTTCGAGATCAAATTGAGACATTTTTAATTTAAAAGGCCATATTTATATTTTTGCTTAGTTTGAAGGGTAAAATAGTATTAAACCCTTTAAAATAATATTTTTTTTCCTTCTTTTCTTTTGTCAAGAAGAATTTTCCTTTTTCTTTTAATAGACTTGTTAAAAAACTTTTAGTTTCTTTAATTACATATAAGTGTTGTCTCGTCTATGAATGTATCCACAACCTATATGTGTTGTTAATAGTCATAAGTCTAGTTCTATTTAATGAGAAATTTATTTAATTAATTTATTTTTTAATAATTTTATTTAATATTCATCTTTAATTTCTAAATTTATTCCAAAATTTTGCTCTATGAGAAGATTTATTTCAATCAAACTCAATTACAAATACAAAGTCTCAAAAAATTAGTTTTATTTCTTGTGTAACTTTTTATGATTTTTACTTTAATCAAATTTATTTCCTAATATGAAGTTTTAAAAGTAAATTTTATTTCCTCTTTAAGTAGTCTTTAAGGAGTATTTACATAAATAAAAATAATTTTTATTTACTAATATGAAATCTTAAAAATAAGTTCTATTTCCTCTTTTACTCTTTGAGAAGTATTTACATAAATAACCTAAATAATTATAAAAAAGGCATTCAAGTTTGGGGGTATAACAAGTCATTAAATTTTATAGTAATGATAATTTCGAAAAAAAATCTAAATCACTAAATCATATTCCCTCTTTCAATATAGTATAGATTATTTGTATTCATTTATAAATTTGTTTATGCTTTCAAAGTTTTGAAAATTTTGATTCTATATAAAACAAAAATATTTAAGAAAGAAAATCTTTATTGGACTTGTGAAGAATCACCTGACTATTTAACCAAGTTTTTTCCACAATGCATTCGTGTATATGTAAATGTATTCAACTCCTTAATTGAGAGGAATAACATCTTCAATACCTGCACTTTTACAAAAATCTATTTGTCATTGGAATACTTGAATTTTAATTTATTTAGGTATTATTGCATATTTGTATGCATTATGTGAATTCAGTACTAATTTCTGGGATGGATGTAAATGTAGCTTTGCTAGGGTGGTTTGGGTCTTATCATACCTTGGCTTATGAATCATACTTATTAAACCCGATTTAGAAAGCAACCCAACAAGGAAGGTGGATCAACGGATTATTGGTTTAACTAGTGAATCACTCAAATATAATTTTTTTATTAATATATAATATATTTGAAAATTATTAAATACAAGATAGATGATGAGAATATTGATAAAACTATGTTTGGTGTTTGTCACTTTATGAACTTTCTATGTTGTAGTGTTTAATATCATTTGTGAAAAGATTTATGAATGAAGAAATTTGACAATGTATATGTTAGAATTGTAAAGAGAAAATTTGTATGTATTAATGAATGATACAATTGCCTATATTTATAGGCTTATAGGTACAATGAATTTAGACTGCACAATGAATCTAGACACTAACTAATAAGGTAACTGTACATAAGACAGATTCAAATTATTTAGGTACTAATGAATCTAGACATATATATAATGAATCTAGACATATATACATTAACATCCCCCCCCCTCTCAAATTGAACGTGATTTTGCGTAGACCAACTTGAGTTTGGAAATTAAATGAAGGAAATGCCCAGGAAGATGTGCTTTGGTGAAAATGTCAGCAGTCTGTTTAGAAGACAGAGTTGAAAGAAGTTTGACAATCCCTTTTAAGATGTGATAGTGCACAAAATGGCAATCAGTTTCAATGTGCTTGGTTCTCTCATGAAAAACATCATTGTGAGCAATTTGAATAGCACTTCGATTGTCAACATGGAGAATAGTGGCCAAGTCATGTGAAATACTCATATCAGACAGCAACCATCGGAGCCAAATAAGCTCTTGAGTGGCATCAGCAAGAGCACGATATTTGGCCTCAATACTAGAGCGAGAGACAACAATTTGCTTTTTACTTCACCACGATATAAAAGAGTCACCGAGAAAGAAACAGAAACCTGTGGTGGAACGCCTGTCAGTTGTATCAGTAGGATCTCCTGCCCAATCAGGATCAGAATAAACATTTAATAGAAGAGAAGATTGAGAAGAAAAGAAGAGACCATGATACAAAGTGTCTTTGATATAGCGCAGAATACGAAGAACAGCTGCGAAGTGAGAACTCCGGGGACTAGCCATAAATTGACTGACGATATGAACAGCATAAGCAATATCTGGATGAGTAATAGTAAGATATACCAAGTTACCAACCAACTGTTGATCAAGGGTTGGATCAGGAAGAAGTGAACCATCACTAGGAGTGAGATGAGTATTGGCCTCAATAGAGATAGATGCAATCTTACTATCAGTTAACCCAACACGAGAAAGAAAATCAGATGCATACTTGGCCTGTGTAAGATAGTAACCATCAGATGTAGAAGATACTTCGAGACCTTGGAAGTAATTAAGAAAACCAAGATCTTTCATCTCGAAATGACGATTCAAATACTGCTTGAGTTCAGAAATACCAGTTAGATACTCTCATGTGATGATATATATCCATATCATCAAAATATAAAAATAAAAGAATGATACCCTGATTAGAATGGCGAACAAATAGAGAAGAATCATAAGAACTAGATTTGAAACCAATCTGTTCAACTGTGTGACTGAATTTAGAGAACCAGGATCTAGGAGTTTGTTTGAGACTACAGAGAGCCTTACGAAGTTTACAAACCTTTCCAGAATCGCTAGTATATCCTGGCGGTGGCTGCATATAAATTTCTTCTGAAATATCTCTATTGAGAAAAGCATTCTTCACATCCATATGAAACAATTCCCAGTGTCGTACAGCAGAAACGGCAAGTAAACTTTTAACAGAGGTAAGCCGAGCAACGGGTGCAAAAGTTTCCTCATAGTCAATACCATATTCTTGCGTAAAACCCTTAGCAACAAGACAGGCTTTATAATGATCCACACTACTATCTGAGCGGGTTTTAATTTTGTATGCCCATCTAGCAGCCAATAAGAGATTTATTTGAAGAAAGATCAACCAAGTCCTAGGTAATCTGAGTTTTTTCAAGGGTCTGCAACTCATCAGACATAGCTTGTTGCCATAAAGGATTAAGACAAGATTCTTTGTAGGATGTAGGCTCAAGAAAGAAAAGAACAGTGGAAAAATAATAAAAATCATGAAGACGAGTAGAATGTTCTCTTACCCTAGAAGACCGACGAGGAAGTAGAGGTGATGCAATAGAGGACTCCGAAAGAATGGATGACTCAAGAGGAGTGCGTGTGTTAGGGCCGTCAGCTGGACGTTGATCCTTGGAAGACGTGAGATGGTGGTCGTCGGAGGTGGATACCTCATTAACTGAGCTAGAAAAATTGGTTACATGGACAGTAGTTGGAAAAAGATCTAGTACATGAGAAGTAAACAATGGTGGTAAGGAGGACGGCGATATATTAAACTTGAACATTGAAGAGAACATCTTGTTTTCCCAAAAGATAACATGAAGAAAAATTCGTAATCGTTTAGATTGGGGATCCCAACAACGATAACCTTTGTGCTCAATACCAATAAAGCCAATAAAACAACATAACCTAGCTCGAGGTTCTAATTTAGTATACTCATGGGGTTGGAGAAGAACAAAACAAGTACAACCAAAGATTCTTAGATTCTTATAGTTTGGAAGTGAGCCATATAAACATTCATAAGGAGACTGGTTGTTGGTAATAGGAGAGGAAATTCTATTGATAGTGTAGACAGCAGTAAGGGCAGCTTTACCCCAAAAACGCTCTGGGCACATCTGAATGTGTCTAAGAGAGCACGAGTTGTGTCAAGAATGTGTCGGTGTTTACACTCAGCACGACCATTTCGTTGGGAAGTACCTGGACATGAATGATGAAAAATGGTACCCTCTTGGCGAAGAAAATTAAGAAGAGATGTTTCTTTGTATTCCATGGCATTATCAGTGTGAAATTTTTTGATAGGGATGAAAACTGAATTTTTACCATTGTAGCAAAATCGCGATAAATTTGAGGTAATTTAGATTTATTTTTCATGAGAAATTTCACGTACATAAAGCACCTAAAATCATCTACACAGATAATAAAATATTTAGAAGCACCCATAGTAGGTGTTGGAAAAGGACCCCACACATCTGAGTGTACTAAATCAAATGGTGCAGTTGATACAGACTCACAGATAGGAAATGGAAGGGCATGATTTTTAGCAAGTTGACAAGACACACAATCAACCGAATCATTTTGCACAGATCCTAATTGACCACTAGAAACTAATGATTTAACACGGCCTAAAGAGGCATGACCTAGACGGGAGTGCCAGAGACTTAAAAAAGGAATATGAGATGTAAAAGTAGTAGCTTGCTCCTGAGAAGATAATGGAAGTTTGAGGTCGGTTAACTCAAGGTTACGACCCCTTCCAAGGAGTTGTCCAGTCTGACGGTCCTGTAAACGACAACCAGTAATAGAGAAAGAAACATCAATGCCAAGTCCAAGTAATTGCCTAATAGAAACAAGATTTAAAGTCAATTTTGGAACATAAAAGGTTTCTGGTAGAGAAAGAGAAGATGTAGGATATAGTGCCCATGTGATTAACAGACATGAGAGATCCATCAACTGTTTGAATATATGGTGCGTGTGAGGGTTGTTTGGAAGAAAAAATAGTAGAGTCTGATGTCATGTGATTGGAACATGCAGAATCAAGATACCAACTAGAACTTGGTATAACAGAATTTGCATTACCATAAGATAGAAGGAGTTTAGAAAGTACCTGTTTGATGGCCAGATGAGGTTATCTCGAGTGATTGGAGTGTGAGGAGATATATGATCGACTATAGAGCTAGAGGAAGCCTTGAAATTAATAATAATGAAGAAAACTAGAGTACTAGGATACAAAAAAATTATAAAGAAACAGAACCTCAAAGGATTTTGAGAAAACAGAGCCCACTAAGGATTGGAATGCTAACTGGGTATTGGAAGAAGACCACCAGAAAAAAAGAAATTCAAACACCAAGATATGGCTCTGATACCATGCTAGAATTGTAAAGATAAAATTTGTATATATTAATGAATGATAGAATTCTGTAGCCTATATTTATAGGTTTATAGGTACAATGAATTTAGACTGTATAATGAATTTAGATACTAACTAATAAGGTAACTGTACATAAATTTAACCACTAATGAATCCAAACATATATACAATGAATCTAGATATATATACATTAACAGTATATGCTACTAATAAGGATAGGCGGTAAGATCTATTTTCTCTATTTAAGATGTCTTGGATTCAAAACTTGGTAACTAAAATCAAGTTTTTTCTTTAAAAGAAGAAACCCGCTGGGTTTATTCAAACCCAATCAGATTCCCAAGTTCATCAATTGAATCGGCGAATTGCTTCCTTATCGGTTTATTAGATCAATTCAACTCGATCCTTAAGTCGTTTCACTGAGTTCTCTAGTTTAACTACCAAGTCAAATTGGATTTAGTAACTATGTATGAAACTCAAAGAAGCATTAGGTTAGCAATGAGTAATATAAGCACCATAACTACTATTCTGACAAAATTAAAAAGGTTCGTCTAGTACTATAGTTCAAACATTTTAAAGAATATTACAGATATCACAATATGTTGTCGGCATGCCGTGCAGCCAAAATTTGGTATATTAATGTAGTTTCAAGTCGGGTATATTAAGGTAGTTTAACTTCTCTTAAATAAGATATGTAATTAATTCTTAAAATTATTTTAAATTATTATTGTGTACCTGTTTTTTTTTGTGTGCCTCCTGTATGTATAGTTAAGTGTTTATTATTATCTTTCACGAACTTTCATTCTACATAACATTTTTGAATAATAATCTATTAATTATTTATTTTTAAGAGTTTCTCATAGACTAGGTCTCATCGGGTTTTACTTTATCTCAATTTTAAAAATATTTCAAATTGGAGACTTGACTTAAGGAGTGATCAAGAAGATTCTCAAGTGAAAGACTAGTACCGGTATCACAATGTTTATGGTTTCATAGAACTAGAATTGATTGACTGAGGTGGATTAGAAGTGCAAGTGGCTTGTGTTTAATTTGCATTAACTTTAATATTGGGAGATTTACAGTTTTTATCCTTTATCTTTGGATAATTCACAAAACCAGTCCTTATTATATTCAAAAATTCAATTTTTGCCCCCGAACTTTCATTTTGCGTGAAATTAGGCAAACAGACGATTTTTGTCATGACATTTAGGATTTTGTAAGATTTTTAATGGCCACGAGTACCACGGGCAGTGTACGTTACAACAACTGTTAGGATTTTGTGTTTTTTTCTTCCGTTGGCTAGAATTACGCCCAAAAAATGAGAGTTTAATGTACAAAAACTGCATTTTCGAATGCATTAGTCAATAATTCTGCGTACTACTCAATGATAAGGGACCAGAACTTTAAATTTCTCCAAAAGATTCATTTGTGTAAGTTATGTGATTACAGGCATTTCTTACTATAGTTAGATAGATATTTTTTTTTTTAATTAGTATTTGGAAGTTTGAATCTAGCAAGTATTTTGAGGATTCTATACAATATAAATTTATAGATTTTAGTTTTCAAAGCCAAAACCAGGCAAGGGGCCCTTTTCTGTCCTTTTAAGACGGATCGAGCTTGGGTCGGTGCATGCTAGATGTATTTTTAAATTTTAAACTTTTCCCAAGGCGTCTAGGCATGCTTTCCGAAAAGTAGCTTTATAGTGCTAATTTCGGTAAAAAGTTTTTGAGAAGAATATAGGAAATATTTAGATAGATCTGATTTATGACTCTATTTATAAATGTTATGATATAAATTAAATGTTATGAAATTTATGATATCAGTTGATGTAAGTAAGATTTTATAAAATTTAATTTTGATCGTCAGATCTATAAGTGGAGTTCAAAACCGGATTTATAATAGTATTTTCCAAAGAATATATTCAAATTCTATTCCCTCTGCCCTATTTTATTTGTCTCTTTCTATTTTAGTTTGTTATAAATTATTTATTATTTCTTAAAAAACAAATAAATAAATATCAATTTACCTAATTTACCTTCATGTAAGTTTCAAAAAAAGAGCATTATTGTCATGTTTCAATGTGTAATAATTATACTCATAAACTATTTCAAATTTTAAGAACTAAAAACCAACTAAGAAATTTTAAATTTTAATTGAGGGACAATTTTAGAAAAACTATTTTATTAGTGGGTCTTATATCAACTATTCTTAAATTATGTATAAAATTGACCATATCAAATAAAATTAGATGGAAAAAGTATAAAAGTTGGTATATTCATTCTGCGTTTTTCTCTTTTTTTTGGCTATCGATTGCGCAATTCTAAAAGTGAACCTACGGTCACTATTTTTGGATGAAAATTTTTCTATAATCTTTACAAATAATATTAGAATTTTTGCAAAATTTTGATGATATTTAGACATCCCTAGATATTTTGTATTTTCTTTTATTTTATGTCAAAATCAGTGCAAATTGCACTCCTGATAAGTTCAAACCAAATAACTAGTTTTCTACATTTTGAACCCTAAAATAAAGTGTAATTTTCTTAAAATTAAAATAGGATAAGATATGTCATCTTCACAATAAATCCAACTCAAGTTCTAAATGTCATTTGAATAAATAAAAGGAAAAAAAACAAAAAGGAAAAAGAAAACCCTCGTCTTTGAAAAATAATAAAAAAATTCTTATATGTACCCGATCTACGGTAGGTGGAATAGACTTTTTGGTTCATATTCATCCATATCATCTTGAAAAAGTTTATTTTTAATAAGTTAAAGTGATGTCGATGAATATGAACCAAAGGTTACATCCCATCTACCGTGGATCGGATTTATGAAAGAATTTTTCAAAGTAATGCATGTTACTTTCCTTCCTGTGGTTGATGTCTTTCATTCAAATAGCCAAATGACCAAATTTACATAAAACAAGAAAAACACAATTCCAACCTAAATATCAGGTTCTATAGTCATCCATGGTCAGCTAATGTGCCCCCCCTGTTTGTTTCTTTGGACCTCTTTTTCTTTCCAAAAAAATCACTACGCTGTCTCGCACTGTCGGACACAAAAATAAAAGCACACTATTCACTTCACTCACAAACACTCTCGAGTCTCTAGCATGCAGACAAAAAGCAATATATCTCACTCTTTACTCAATGCACATTAGCTGACCATCACTCGCACTCTCTCATGACCTTCACCACTTTACCTGTACATTGCCACAGATATTAACTTAACACACTCATACACACGAACAACACACTATAACACGAACTCCAAATACACATAAATGCACGGCTACACTCATACTCATATTATACACCACCATCTCCACAAACCCACACAGATCCATGCACACATACGCTAACACAGATACTATACACACTCATTTTCCCCCCAACAAACTAGGAGTCATCGACACACCCACCCAATGCACATTACACGTACATCGCACAAACACACCTTAGCATAAACATACTCAGGCACATAAACCCACACGATCAAACATGTACAAAAACCAAATCATAGTCACAAACACTTTATCTCTGCTCGCAGACATGCATAAACACACAGTCACATATATACAATACTCACACATACGGTTAAGACAGAGCCACCATGTGTGTATATATACAATAGTCACACAGAGACCCACTCCCAACTACGGTTGAGTTAGAAGATGAACTTCCAACGCGAAGTTGTATTCTAAATCGTATCGTGGGATGATTGAAAAATAACAAGATTTTTTCCTTTTTATTCATCTGAAGGACTATGATACTACATTGTAAAGTGAATAATACAAACTTATTCTCTAATTAGAAATTAAATAACAAGTTCTCGAGTAAATTCGCCTATCGATTATGTTACTAGTTTTTCTGTGGTTTATGGTGACACGTTGCTATGTAGATTTTTATTGTAAAGAAAAAAAAATTGCATGACAAGTGCACAATAGGTTTATTAAACCGTGTTCAAAGTTTGAAATTCAAGTAGAACAAAACTTTAAAAATCGGAAAAATCGAAGCATAAACTTTTGCTAAAATTTGTATAGATAGTAATGGTCTTTCTGTAAATGACGATACTTACTCGGGAGATGCTTCGAATGTTGTTAATGAGCTAACAAAGTATAAAGAAACAATCAAGATTTTTTTTTTTTTTTTGGTTGTAACTTGGACAATTCGGAGATTATGTTGCTGGCTTTATCTCGTTCAAAAGTTTGTTGAATAGAGGTTCATTACGAACCGTTTTTGAAAAGTCACTTTACTTGCAAACATTATAATTTAAGGAAGGATAAGTAATGTACTTCGCATAATCTGAGGTAATGGGTTGAGTTACATCATTATCGTGTCGTGTCAAGACTCATTTCTTATTGTGTTGTATTTGTATTATATCGTGTGGGGTCTATTTGTCACGCCCCAAAAACGGGTATTTAATTAGTTTCGCTAATGGCACACCAGTCCAAAGCGCAAGGCACAAACGAACAGAGCAACAAACTTAACCGCAATTTAATAGAACCATCAAACGATTTCTTAACTATAACTTTGTAAGTTCATTTTTACACAAATTACAAATTATTTTGATTCCTGTATTTTACAAAAGATGCTACAACTTATTCAAAGTTTATAGTTACAAATTGATCATCTAATATACTAGTCTCTTAAACATAAGATGAACTGTCTCTTATTCGATCCGCTGAGAGGGTATAAGAGATCAGGATGTGTATAAGAGACAATCTAAAAGCTGCTAACGCGGTGGAGACCCCAACGAGCACCTAATCTGAAAAATTAGGTGCACGTTTTGAGCATATCTAGCTCAGTGGATATCATAAAAGCTCTTCAAATGGGCCAAGCATTTCGATAAAAAGAAAACATAAAGATAATAACATTTGTGAAAACCATAGTAATGAAGTTTCTAAAATGTCTCATGCCATTTAAACGTCAATAAACCATAATCATAAGTAGTTTCTAAAATGTCTCATGCCATTAAAACGTCAGGCATGTCCAAAACATATCCAAAAAGATCCAATCATTTCAAAACATAGTATGCTAAAGCATAGCGAACAAATCCAAGTACAGTTTCAAATTCAGAATATAATAAAATAGCATGAGTATCTTTTGAGGCTCGAAGGTATGACCTACAGTACTAGTCGACTTATGGATGACTATAGAACCGGTTCTCCACAAATCACACATTTCCAAACACATCCAAAATTATATACCAAGGTCACCTATGAGCCAAAACAGTCATAAAATGCTTTCATATCAAAAGAGTTTGCAAAAATATCAATTGATTAACATAAAATAGCTTGGTCTCGATTTCATATGTAATAGTTCCAAAACATTGTAAAAGTGCAGTTCCAAACATCATACACATTCTAAAATCCATCCAAACATATTTCGAAAGTCATTAAACAAAATACAAGTGGAAGAGGGTCTATGTCACCCACCTATCAAAGCAAAAACTGCACAAATGATCACAGAACGTCTCTTATACTGGGGTAGATGGCGTGTCGAAGTTAAAACAGATATATGACTGTTTTGGCTCATATATCTTTTGGTATAGAATGTTGGATGTGTTTGGAAATGATGTGATATATAGAGACACCAGCTGTTCTATAGTCATATCCCATGGGACGCCATGGTGACTGTCTCTTATACACATCTAGATGTGTATAAGAGACAAGAGACTTAGTTATGGGGTATGGATTGTTGTGGAATGCTATTGATATAGTCCCGGCTATTGCTCCGGTGAATCTTTCCGTTTATGGATTTTGTTGGTTGAATATGTTGTTTTGAGTTGGCCAATAAAATCCAATTCCAAGGTATTCAAGGGACCTTGGTTACAACCCAACTCAAAACAACATATTCAACCAACCAACAAAATCCATTTCCAAGGTATTCAAGGGACCTTGGTTACAACCCAACTCAAAACAACATATTCAACCAACAAAATCCATAAACGGAAAGATTCACCGGAGCAATAGCCGGGACTATATCAATAGCATTCCACAACAATCCATACCCCATAACCACTACAATTAACTCTATTACAACATTAGAGCTAAACAACCTATGGTTGGAATTGAGTCTTTATACCAAACTGAAATGTTTATCGATTAGCCACACGCATGATTCAAACATGCTTCCTATCCAACCCACTACCAAGGAAACACTTAAAACCATCAAAAGATCATTAAAGATCCTTCAAACATAACCAATTATCCAAATTATCCTAGTTATTTGGTCAAACTAGATGTTACTTACAAAATGATATAGTCTTGTCTGTCCATATGTGACAAGTGTCAATTCATATCCAAACTAACCTTAAAACACTCTTAAAACATCATTATGTGCATAGACATAAGCATTCATAGCATAACATTCTAGGGCACATATGGAAGACAAAACCCTAACTCATAATCTTAAAATTTGTAATCTAACCATGGAAAGTTGTTAAAAATCAACCCCAATCACTTCCCAAACTCCAAAACACTAAAAACAACCCATAACATACATAAATCAACACATATAAGGCTGCAAAGAGGGTTTATTTCTGCCATAAAAAATCCTACAAAACTTGAAATTAAAGCTTGAATCATAAAGCCCATAAGCCATAAATGCTAAAATACATAAAATCTTACCTTCCAAGTGATTTCTACTTGAAATCCAAGAAAATTTTTGGGGAAAAAGGAGAAGAGAATTTCGGCCAGCAGCTGGAGAAAATGAGGAAGAAACAAGCAAGAAGAAGACTTAACAAGGTTCCAAAGTTGACCCAAATAGTACCCAAGTTGACCAAATAGTCTCCAAGTTGACTATTTAACCCAAAAACTAATTTTTGCTACTAAATTAACATTATAAATCAGCCATCAAACAACACTCACACACCACAATGCACTAATTACACTTAGTCCAACTTTTGACCCGTTTACCCGCCGGAAATCGCGTAAATCGAAAAATTTGCCGAATTGAAAAACAAATAAGTTGAAGTACTTAATGAGTAAAAATAATATGAAAAACATTTTAAACCAGTTAAAAATCAAAGAACAAGGCTATTAAAATACTAGGTTTCACATTTAGACTATTTTTTAGCGTTCCATGTTCATGTGTGACTCATTCATATTCGTATCGTGTTTGTGTCTGACCCGTTTACTCCTAATAAAGATGTATCAGCTTATTTGACAAGTTAAATAATTTGCAACCTGTTTGAATCAAAATCTCAAATTTTAATTATTTAATAATTTGGACGATTATTAATACTAATCTTGTTCTCATAACAATTTAGAACATGAAGAAGCTAGAATTAGATTCTAGGAGGAGGGGAGAGAAAGTGGAAGTGCTAAATGTCAAAAGTGTATTTGATTATCTGAGTTTCAATCCCCTTTCAGTTGCACCCAAGCCCCTTATTTATAGAATTGCATAAGGAGGCATGAGGTTAACTCTATGCTAGTCCTGCTGAAACTGAATTACATAATTGCCCTTAATGAGGCTGCCACGTAGGCACTTCTAGAACAATCTAGGTAATATGCTATGTGTCATTAATCCACATCATCAATAGTCCCCTCAACTTGGTGTCGAGCCTCACGGATAGGGTATTACAGATTTTGCCGAGCCAACAACGGCCGTTCACAGTCCCCAACCGATGACAACCAAGACTTTTATACCTAGCCGAGGTGCATAACTTCGGAGCACTTTCGTACGCCCTTGCCGAATCGAAGTCGTAACGACCCTTGGGATTCTCGGCGGTCCTAACTGCAGCATTAACTCTCAAGGGTGACATTTTTGTTGAGTCCCCATGCACTGAATTCGCATTTATTGCACTGCATTATTCGCCCTATTTTGCTGCAAAATGCCTCATTTTACGCGCCACAACGCAGGCACCACGTCCCGTTTTTCACTCCATATCCCGTTTATCACGCCACAACGCCTCGCTTTTCATGCTATAACGCCTCGCATTTCCCGCCTAAACGCCTTTTTTCATTTCGAAACCGTCAATTTTTTCCCCCAAAACCATTGAACATTTTGGAAGAAGAAAACCCTCCTATTTATACCCCCATTCACCCCCACATCATTTTTCTTTCCCTTACTCTTTTTACTCCATTACTCCTCCAGAGACTCACACGAGATGAAACTCTCCCCCCTACAATCTCATCTCCATTACTCACCCAAAGACTCACACACTCTCCTCCCTTCAATCTCATTTTCCAGTCCCCTTTCCTCCGCCCTCTGCCATTTTACCGTCGTTGATTTCCTACCGCTGCTCTACGCCACCACCGGACACCACTAGGAGTTCCCCCAAAAAATTCCCACACGCCCTCAAAACAGAAGACCATGGCCGGTACGTTTACTCCCACTTCTCTTATTAGCACACCAGTTCCCCCTTCCCCTGTAAACGCCGTTGACAGGATCCTTTCGGCGAAGCTATTCTGGCAGCAATGCCATTAAACTTTTCTCCCGATCCTCTCTTTACCAAACCTCCACAAAATGACCACCCTAACCTCCAAACATAAAATGTATCAAACTCCCTCGACCCCGAGGATATCAAAATCCTTAGGGATGGATGCCGTTTTCCCAAGAACGTGCACATCAGACTCCTGATCCCCGAGGACCGAGGCTACCTGCCACATCCTGGTAACTTAACAGTCTACCAGGAACAACTGGATGCAGGACTGAGGCTCCTAATAGCGCCTCTCCTCGTCAACCTATCTAACCACTGGGATATCAGCATATCCCAGCTGACCCCAAATGCGCTTCGGGTGATTGCCGGCTTCACCTTTTCATGTAGATCACTCTCTCCTTAGACACCTTTAGGATGATGCTAAAATTATCCCCTACAAAGAGACTTTTTTACATCTCTCCCCGAACTGTGGGCAAACAGCTTACTTTGGGTAACCCCTCATCTATTCACGACTGAAAAGTCATGTTTCTTTATCACATCTAGACCTTGACCCTCCAATGCCCCGAGGTCCATGGAACCTTATAAAAGCAAATCTAAAAACCAAAAATGCCTCTCCCTCAGACTCCATCCATGCCCGGAGGCTCGTCGAATCTAACCTCCGAATAAAACTTCAATAACTAACCTGCCATTCTATCAAACAACATTCTCGCCTGGGCAAGATTGTTTCCTACCCACGACATCCACTCGAGCTACGACCCTCAACAAGGTCATCTAATCATCATTTCTCAATTGTCATTTTTTTTATATCATTATTTTTTCCTGACTTTTCATCTTATGCAGAGCTCGGAGCATTCCTCAGGGGATTGGTGTCTGGCACGCCTGCTACTGGTGCGGGCACTTCAAACCAACCCTCTTCGTCAGCAAGCGGATCCTCATCCGCCATCATCAACACGCCATCAGGGAGTGCCGAGGCTACACCTTCAACCTCAGCGCCCCTGAATCAAACCGAGGCGGTCTTCCGCAGAACTGACCACCCGGGGAGGTGAACATTGGCTATTCGGCCCACTGAACCCAAGCCGACTGAGGTTACAAGAAAAAGGACTAGGGAGGCTGTTGGCCTCAGGGAGGGTCATTCTTCAGCCATGACCCTCTCGTCCACGTCATCGCCGCTCGATCCCTCGTTCCAGTTATAAGAGACAGACTTATCTCACTAATACTATTTGTGTGATCCCTCTATGATAGTCAATTTATGACTTCATTTACTCTTTTATTAAACCTTATTCGTTCCCACTCATTTTTCCTGTCTTCACTGTCCAGAGCTAACATTTTACTTTTTTTAGGTGATAGAAAATACACTCCCGAGGAAGAGAGAAAATCTGTTCGGTCACAGGATGTACTGGGTCGTGCCACGACCCCTTCTAGTGCCTTCCACTTCGGGGAGCTCTGATCTCCGACCCACCCCATCCCACCAATTGATATGAACGATCGGGCTCAATTCCCAAGGGTGGCTCGGGAGCAAGCAAAAATGGTGACATTGCCTCGAGATGTAGCCTATGTCAAAAGGCTCACCCCTCAACAGAGGCTGGACGAACTTCACGTCAGCCTGATGAACGTAAGTCTATCTAACCCTTTGTGAAATTCCAAAATTTTTTTTTTGGCACGTCGGACTTCAACTAATCATTTGGCCTTTTTTGCAGGCCATCACCATTTTACCTGCCATGGCAGAACGGGAGGCCTTCTTCAATACTGCTTTTAATTCTATGAAGCAAGAGTTAGCCTACGCGAAGTCTAGCGTGGATCAGGCAGTGAAGGAGGCTGTCAATGCCAGCTTCTTACGCTAAGAGAGATGAAATGCAATATCGAGGCAGGCAAAAAATATGTCGAGTGGAAGGCCGAGCTGACCGAGGTGAGGGACAAGCTTCGACAATCCGAGCTAGAGAAGAAGACCCTTGAAGTGGATGTTGGCGATCGAGACAAGAAGGTCTCAAATCTGGAGCAAAGGGTTGTTCAACTTCAAGAAGTAGCTCAGCTAGTCGAGGCCAAGTTCGCTTCTCGGGAGGTGGAGTTGCGGATCGAAGGCAGGAATCAATTCGTGGCCTCGGTTGAAGCGGACGAGATGCTGAAGGAGTTTACAAAAAAGGTCTTCTCCATGGGGTTCACACTGGCCTGTGACCACTTGGTGAAGAATCCTGATTTGTACGAGGGGCTGCCATACGATGCTTCCGTCACCAAGAAGGTCATCAATGGCTTACAAGCTCAATTCAAAGCCTCCGCTCCGATTCTTGGTACTCTCCGGAATGATACACATCTAGATGTGTATAAGAGACAAGCCGAAAGGGAGCCTACGAACCAAGCTTGAGCCACCTCCACTGTGAAGCCTTCCACTTTCGGTGCTTGTTACATGTAATTTTGTTGTAATAGTTAGGAACTCCTTTTGTAATAGTTAGGATATTTTAATGAAATTCATAAATTTTGATAACTTTGTTCCCTTGATAAGAGCCTCGGCTTTCTTTGCTTCTGGCCTTTTACCTTCTTTTCAATTTCTTTATTTCCTGCATTTAAAATAGAAGTTTTATGATATAAGCAGGTAACAAACTTTCCACACTTAAGCATTCCAATCATAAAAGATTGTCGAAGACTCCCTTTCATTCTGAACTTAGGCCTTGTTTAGACCCTTCCGAACTGAGGCAAAAGGATTAAGTTTGGCTCCTTATGTTTGCCTTGGCCATTTAATTTGAGTCAGACTTTCCAAAGCCCAAAGGATGATGTTTTGCTTAAGCAAGGTAATCAAGCCTCTTTGAGGATCGGATCCTCTTCAATTTCATTTTGCTTGGAGGGGGCTGCTTAGTTTCTACTCTTGAGGGAGAAACTACATGGCCTCGGCTCCCAATGTTTGCTTTTTTGTTGAATTGGATCCGAATCTCTGAGGGTTGGAGCAGCTCGAACATCTGACTGTGCCTTGTCTGTGATGTTTTCCAAACCTTATTTTGATGATGACATAAACACTTAACTCTGTAAAACAAGCTTTTGCAGGAACAGATCTTTCAGACGCACAGAACCGTCCGAACTAGGTCAAAGCTCCTCAGACGCATTGTATCGTCCGAACAAACTGGCAGAAAGAATGGGATCCTACTGCCTTTTCTTCGAACACTCAGGACCGTCCGAAACCTCTGCCGGACGAAGGTCTCTTATACACATCTAAAGTGTGTATAAATTAGACAGGCGCTACAAAACTGAAAGAGGTTTCGGACGGTCCTGGAGTGTTCGAATCAAAGGCAGTAGGATCCCATTCTTTCGGCTATTTTTTGTGCATTTATTACTTAGCCGTTAGGAAGTAGTTGAAACCACTATTTATTGCTCTTATAAATAGGTGCTTTAATAGACCTGAATAAATCATCTAATACATTGAATACAAGCCTAAGAAAAGAGTAATTTGAGTGCAAATTGACTATAGTGCTTTGTTGTATTAGTGTGAAGTTGTGAGTGCAATTCAACTTTGAGTGGAGTGATAATCTTGTATGAAAGTGTGGTTGTAAGTAAGATTCTTGGCTCAACTAAAAGAGTTTTAGTGTGAGCAAGAACTTCCCAACTTTGTAAAGATTATTGGCTCACCAAGTGTGTGAAGCATTCAAGAAATTTGATACTTCAAGCTAGCTAGCTTGGAAGTATTGTTTGTTCAATTTTTCTCTCTTTGCCTGTCACTTATCTCTCTATTTTTTGAAGGCCAATCCGTTACTAGGCCCCCCATGTTTAATGGGGCAAATTTTATTAGTTGGAGAGATAGAATAAAAATATTTCTGCAATCTATTGATATTGAGTTGTGGTATGTTGTCAATGAAGGTCCATTTGAAGCTTCTATCATTGATGATCACACAAATAGAAGAAGAGAAAAGATAAGGAATGAGCTCACTCCACAGGACAAGGCAAACTTGACGTTGAATGCAAAAGCCATGAATGTGTTATATAATGCCTTGGATGCAAATGAATCAACTCGCGTGAAGGGTTGCAGTTCTGCTAAAGAAATATGGGATAAGAGAAGGCTGTCTCTTATACACATCTAGATGTGTAAATAGAAAAATCCTGAATGCTCTATCCAAAGAATGGGATGCCAAAACAATCTCCATAGAGGAAGCTAAGAATTTAAATTTAATGCCTATTGAATCACTAATCAATTCTCTTACATCTTATGAACTCAAGCTAAAGGCCAAGGTTGTGGATGATGAAGAAGCAAGGCCAAGAAGGAGCATTGCTCTAAAGACCTCTCAAGAGGAAGATGAAAATAGCTCCATCAATCTAGAAGATGAAGATCTTGATGAAGGAGATCTTGCACTCATCACCAAAGGATTTCTTAAACATTACATCAACAAACGAAGAATGAGAAGAGGCGGAGCTACAAACACAAATAATTTCAAAGGGAAGTCAAGACTTGAAATAAAGAAGCAAAATGATAAATGCTTTGAATCCGGTCAACTCGGGCATTTTGCAAATGAGTGTCCTTCCAAGAAAAAGAAGGAAGGAAGAAAACAAAGATTCAACAACTTTCAAATCACATGGGACGATTGCAACTCCTCGAAGGAGAAGTGAAGAAGAAATGGAGTCGGCACAAATGGCCTTTATGGCTATTGGAGATGATGAGGTAAATTCTAACTATGAATCTAATGATGAAAATGATGAAGATGATCTTGAAGCTTTCATTTTAAAATTGCATGATAGCTTAAAAGAATTATATGCTAGAAATAAGGAGTTAGTAAAATGAAGTCAAATGCTTTATTGAATGCTAACTCTAAACTTGTGAATGAAAACAATAGGCTATCACAAGAAAATTTTGATTTGAAGAAAAGAATGCATCCACAGATCAAAGGTCAAGGAAGAACAAGCCTCCTTGAAGAAAAGAATGGATGATTTGAATACTCTTTTAGCTAGAAAGAAAGAAAATGTTGTTGATATGAAAAGAAATAGAAATGTAGCAATCAACAAAAATTTTGTCATGTTTAGAAGGGATGACTTATGTATTGTAAAACCTAAATCTTCTTTATATGGTAATAAAAGCATTATTTGTAAATATTGCCAACAACTTCATGGACATACTAAGAATATGTGTTATGTCAAGAGGAATGAAAAACTTGGAATGAAAGTTGCATGGATAGTAAGCAATTTCACTAACGCAAATGGACCTAACAAGATATGGGTACCAAAAGTTATCAATTGATTTATTGTGTAGGTACTTAACATCGCCAACAATATAAGAGGTTCATAGATAGTGGATGTTCAAGGCACATGACATCATGGATGCCTGTCTCTTCACAAATCTTACATCCAAAACAGTGGAAAAGTCACTTTTGGAGACAACAACAAAGCAAAATCAATCGGCATTGGTGATGTAGGTAAAAATGGTGAAACCTTGATTAAGAATGTACTTCTTGTTGATAATTTGAACTATAATTTATTAAGTGTTAGTCAACTTTGTGAAAAAAATTTATATGTTTTCTTTACCAAGCATGAATGTCTTATCCTTGATAAAAATCATGTTGTTTTATTCAAAGGCACTAGGCACAATGATGTTTATGTGATTCATCTTGCCATAAAATTAGCAATAGCAATGTAAAATGTCTTACCGCTTCCATAGATGATCCTTGGCTTTGGCATAGAAGACTTTGTCATTTTAATATGGATTTAATTGAAAAACTTGCCAAGAAAGATTTGGTAAGAGGCTTGCCAAAACTGAAATTTCTGAAAAATAAAATTTGTGATGCTTGTCAATTTGGTAAACAAGTCAAACTTTCTTTTAAACCAAAGAATTTTGTGTCTACTCATAAACCTTTAGAATTGTTGCATTTAGACTTATTTGGACCTACTCAATATGCTAGTCTAGGTGGTTGCAAATATGCATTTGTTATCGTAGATGACTATTCTAGGTTTATTTGGGTATTATTTCTTGTTCACCAAAATGAAGCATTTGAAAAATTTGTAAAATTATTTTCCAAAATTCAAAATTTATTGGATACAAAAATTGTTCTTTTAAGGAGTGACAATTGTGCCGAATTTAAATTTGAGGGTTTTCCCGACTTTTGTGATCACAACGGTATCTTTCATGAGTTTTCGGTTGTTAGAGTCCCTCAACAAAATGGTGTTGTTGAAAGGAAAAATAGGACTCTTCAAGAAACGGCTAGAACTATGATTAGTGAATGTGACTTACCACAATACTTTTGGGCAAGCGGTTAACACGGCTTGTTATGTTATGAATCGAGTTTTATTAAGATCTTCTTTAAATAAAACTCCTTATGAACTCATTTTTTGTAGAAAACCCGTTGTGAGCTATTTCAAAGTTTTTGGTTGCAAATGCTTTATTTTAAAAATCAAAGAGAACCTTGGAAAATTTGACAAAAAATAGGATGAAGGAATTTTTCTAAGATATTCTAGTGACAAGAAAGCATACCGAGTTTACAATAGAAGAACGCTTTTAATTGAAGAAGTTGTGCATGTTACATTTGATGAAACTAATGATATTATCTCAAAGAATTTATGTGAGGATGAAGATGCAAGTATTTTAAAGGAGCTCGAAAAGCTCGTTATTCATAAAGATCATCAAGAGATTACATCAAGCGTTGATATCAACAACCATCAAATTGATGATGAAAAGAATGGTTGATGCTCAAACGATCTTCCAAAAGCTTGGAGATTCGTCTCTAGTCATCCTCAAGATTTAATCATAGGTGATCTATCCGATGGGGTAACTACTCGTTCTCATAAACCTTTGAATAATAATTGTGCATTACTTTCTCACATTGAACCCAAACATATAGATGTTGCTTTGAGTGATGAATCTTGGGTTAATGCTATGCAAGATGAACTTAGTCAATTTGAGAAAAATAATGTATGGACCTTAGTTGAAAGACCTTCTTCTCATCCCGTTATTGGTACTAAATGGGTTTTTAGAAACAAATTAAATGACAAAGGTGAGATCATAAGAAACAAAGCTAGACTTGTTACAAAAGGTTACGCTCAAGAAGAAGGTATTGACTTTGATGAAACCTTTGCACCCGTGGCTAGATTAGAATCCATCCGCATGTTTCTTGCATTTGCATGTAGTGTTCAATAATTTAAAATTATTTCAATGGATGTCAAAAGTGCTTTTTTAAATGGTTTTATCGATCAAGAAGTTTTCGTCGAACAACCTCCGGGCTTTGAAAATAAGAATCTTCCAAATTATGTTTTCAAACTTTCCAAAGCTTTATATGGTTTGAAACAAGCTCCAAGAGCTTGGTATGAAAGATTAAGTGGCTTCTTGATAGAAAATGGTTTCAAAAGAGGTATAGTTGACACCACACTTTTTACAAAAACGGATTTAAAAGGATTGTTAATTGTTCAAATTTATGTTGATGATATTATTTTTGGAGCAACTAATGAAAGTTTGTTGAAGAAATCATCTTAATGCAAGAAGAGTTTGAGATGAGTATGATGGGCAAGTTGCAATTTTTCTTAGGACTACAAGTTCATCAAACTAAGGAAGGAACATTTATTACACAAATCAAGTACACAAAGGAGCTGCTTAAACGATTTGGTATGGAAGATTGCAAACAAGTTGGTACGTGCCAATGTGTACTTCAACCAAATTTGATAAAGACGAAGAAGGTAATAGTGTTGATGAAAAACACTATAGAGGTATGATCATCTCAAATACACTTTACTTAACTTTCTAGCTGTGATAAGAGACAGCCCTTAGATCATGCAAGTAGTTTTCTTCAAGGAGGCTTGTTCTTCCTTGACCTTTGATCCTGATTAAAAGAATTTTAGATATCTAAAAGGAACAACGGATTTTGGTCTGTGGTATCCAAAGTCCTCTACATTTGATCGATTAGCCATTCGATCGACTTTCTTGGGTGTAAAATTGATAGAAAAAGTACCGGTGGTATGTGTTATTTTCGGGAAATTGTCTTGTGTCTTGGTTTAGTAAAAAATAAAATTCTATTTCTCTTTCTACGGCTGAAGCCGAATACATTGCTGCCGGAAATTGTTGTGCTCAACTTCTTTGGATGAAACATACTCTGAAAGATTTTGGTGTAATTTTTGATTGTGTTACTATATTGTGTGACAACACTAGTGCTAATTAATCTCACAAAATGTCACATTATTGCACTCTAGAACCAAACACATTGATGTTAAGCATCATTTCATTAGAGACCTCGTTTGTCAAAAGGAAATTCGTGTTGATTATGTGCCTACTTCAGATCAATTGGCTAATATTTTTACAAAACCCTTAGCTCTAGATCGCTTTGAATCGCTCAGAAAATGTTTGGGGATTTTACAGATAAATTTGGCATAGGTTCATAGTTGCTAATTTTCGGACGGTGAGTAGGATTAAACATCCGAGGAAGCGTCCGATCTTCTTTCAAGAGAGAAAAATGTTGAACAAACAATTCTTCCGTCCGTGCATGCTTCCGGTCCTTCAAATTTCTTGAATGCTTCACACACGCACAGCTGAGCCAATAATCTTCGGACAAAGTTGGGAAGTTCTTGCTCACACTTCTTCACCTTTCGGACGCTTTGTCGGACGCACACCAAACGTTCGCCGTCCGAAAGGTACCCCTGTTTGATTAAAACCGTCCAAATTCCCCTTTTCGGACTTATCCTCTCCCCCGAAAACCCTTAGGCGAATTTTTTCCAAGCCACTGGACCCCCTCCAAATTGTAGCATGCTCTCTGTCTCTTATACACATCTAGATGTGTATAAGAGGACTTTTCAAGATTATACACATCTAGATTGAGAAGAGACAGTATAGGACCTTTCCTTTAGAGGCCTTGACCAATCTTCAAATTTTTCAAAGCATCTTCTTCTATTGCAATGGTGAAATCTCGCGGCGGTTCCTCTACAGATATTCGGGGTCAAAAAACTAAAGGGAAGGCTCTAGTACGAGGAGAATCATCGGCCAATCCTCAAGTCACCACCACTCCAACTTTATCAAAATTTATCGATGCCAAGGCATCCGAACGGTATACTTCTCTTCTCAATAAATCCATCATCTTTCAACGTCCTGCTTCTCATAGTCTATTTGACGAATATAATCTTTCAATTATCAAATCCTGTTTTGAAAAACAAAATTGGGGTCATCTTGTGCATCTTGATTTACCTGTTTATCACGTGACATGGTACTTCAGTTCACGGCCAATCTTCGAAAACGTACTACTATTCGCACCCTCATTTCTCGTGTTAACAACACTGATCTTGAGATTTCATCAAACATAATTAACACCATTTTTGAATGTGAAATCTCAAACCCCTCTGATTTTTCCTATTTCTTTTCATTAGATAAATGGCCCGCTGATGATACTCAGTTTGATATTGATGAAGTTAGAGCCATTTTTAACATCCATTTTAAACAGGCCTCGAAAGCTAAAACTACTTTGCTCACTCCTGAACTTAATATTCTGTACACCCTTGTCACCAATCTGTTATTGCCAACTGACGGGCATTGTACTGAGCCCGGAAGTATGCGGAAACAAACAATATCCTCCCTATTTCAACAAATCCTACATTGAACGCAAAGGTCTCCGTTTTTTCAATGATCAATGGCTAACTAAGGCAGCCTTTGATATTGACCAGTCACAATCCAGATGCCTCCACAGTCTGATTTTGCTATACAGAATCTAAGGTCTTGAGGAGAAAGGTCTATAAAAAAGTCTCTTTTGACATCCATTTTTCTAATTTGACATCAATTGAAACTTGCATATCTCATTTTTCTCAAGTTCAGTTCATTTCAACGTCGCACAAATCGAAAGTTAAAACGACTTGAAACTGGTCAAATAATTCTCCAAGAGGCACTCAGTCTTGGCATGTCTGCTTCGGCTCAAGTCCAATTTGCTGATCTTCAGTCTCAATATCCACTTGAGTCATCTTCTGATGATGAACGAAGATGAACATACACGTGAAGACAATGCGAAGCTGCTCAAGGAGCCCCGATGGCGATGACGGCGATGATGAAGATGTTGCGACACGTTTGATTTTATCATGCAACGTCGTGGGGGAGGAGGATGACGGACAATGAAACCACCGAAGATGTTCCATCCAAACGACAAAAGACTGAAAAGCGTTCCAAAAAGCGAAATGATCTCATTAGTTCTTTTTCCATTTTGTCACTTTGTTTTCAGCAGTTCTCTGCTTATTAGAACCTTTCAGTATTTATTTGACTCTAGCACCATTAGAACCTTTTCGTTGGATGTATTAAACTTGTTTCATTTCTATCAAACTACTTGCATGATCTAAGGGGGAGTCTTTTTGATTGATGTCAAAAGGGGGATCATTATATCAAAGCATAACTATATAACTACTGTTGACTATACACATCTAGATGTGTATAAGAGACAGCCCCTCAAGGGTAAAATAAGGTTTTGCAGGAACAGATCTTTCGGACGCAGCCCAGAGGGATTGGCAAGCTTGAGTTCTTAATAGTTGCAGTTGAGTACTTCACCAAGTGGGATCCTACTGCCTTTTCTTCGGACGCTCAGGACCGTCCAAAACCTCTGTCGGACGAAGGACCGGACGCATGCACGGACGTCCGAACGAAGCCTCTCAACAAAACTGAAAGAAGATCGGACGCTTTCTCGGACGCATTCAATCATCCTCGGACGTCCGAAACCCCAACGGCTATTTTTTGTGCATTTATTACTTAGCCGTTAGGAAGTAGTTGAAACCACTATTTATTGCTCTTATAAATAGGTGCTTTAATAACCTGAATAAATCATCTAATACATTGAATACAAGCCTAAGAAAAGAGTAATTTGAGTGCAAATTGACTATAGTGCTTTGTTGTATTAGTGTGAAGTTGTGAGTGCAATTCAACTTTGAGTGGAGTGATAATCTTGTATGAAAGTGTGGTTGTAAGTAAGATTCTTGGCTCAACTAAAAGAGTTTTAGTGTGAGCAAGAACTTCCCAACTTTGTAAAGATTATTGGCTCACCAAGTGTGTGAAGCATTCAAGAAATTTGATACTTCAAGCTTGCTAGCTTGGAAGTATTGTTTGTTCAATTTTTCTCTCTTTACTTTACTGTTCTAGTAAATTTATTATATCTGCATTTAAATTAAAAAGCTCACTATTTTCTGAAAGCATAATTTTTAGGAACCTAATTCACCCCCCCTCTTAGGTTGCTTTGGGACCAACAGAGATCTAGATAGGTATTTGAGGGGGGACTACTAAGCCTCGACCTTTAATCATTTTCTTTTTTGTTGAATTGTATCCGAAACTCTGAGAGTTGGAACAGCTCAAACATCTGACTGTGCCTTGTCTAACCTCTAAGGGTTGGCGTGACTTTATTTTGCTTGGGGGGGCTACTAAGCCTCTGCCTTTGAGGGGGGACTGCTAAACCTCGGCCCTCAATCATTTGTTTTTTTGTTGAACTGAATCCGAACCTCTTAGGGTTAGAGCAGCTTGAACATCTGACTGTGCATTGTCCAAACCTCTGAGGGTTGGCGCGGCTTTGTTTTTGCTTAGGAGGGCTACTAAGCCTCTGCCCTTGAGGGGGGACTGCTAAGCCTCGGCCCTCAATCATTTGCTTTTTTGTTAAACTGGATCCGAAACTCTAAGAGTTGGAACAGCTCGAACATCTGACATTTGAAAAGGGACTTTTATTATATTTCTTGATAATATTTCTTCAAATTTACAATGTTCCACATTCTGGTAACAGGATCCCCTCTCATGTCAAGTGCCAACTTGTAATAGCCCGAGGTGTGAGCTTATATTATACGATAGGGTCCTTCCCAATTTGGATCTAACTTCTTAGTCCCTTCCACACGGCTTGCTTCATTCTTTTGAAGCACCAAGTCTCCGGGCCGCAGATACCGATGCTTGACCCTGGCGTTGTAGTGTTTAGCCATGACTTGCTTGTACTTGGCTTCTAGGATGAATGCATCTAATATATTTTCTTCAAGTAAATCTAGGTTAGCTCACAGGGCCTCATCGTTGAATTCCAAATCACACAAGGATACTCGAGTCGAGGATAGCCCAATCTCCGCAGGGATAATAGCCTTAAACCCGTAGGCCAAGCTGAATGGAGTGTTTCCATTAGCCGTTCGAGGTGTGGTCCTGTACGCCCATAGGACACTAGGTAATTCCCCAACCCAAGCACCCTTGGCTCTTTCAAGTCGAGTCTTGAGTCCTGTCAGCAGGGCTCGGTTGCACACTTCAGTCTGTCCATTTGCTTGTAGATGGGCGACCAGAGGTGAAGTGCTGTTTGATGCCGAGGTTAGCGCAGAAGCTCTTGAAAGGCTCTCCTTCAAATTGCTTCCCATTATCAGAAATGAGTACAGCAGGGATACCGAACTGGCAGACAATGATTTTTTAAAAGAATTTTTCTATTGCTTTTTCGAAGATTGTAGCCATAGGCTCGGCCTCGATCCACTTGGTGAAGTACTCAACTGCAACTATTAAGAACTCAAGCTTGCCAATCCCTCTGGGAAGTGGGCCCAAGATGTCAATTTCCCACTGAGCAAATGGCCATGGGCTCTGAATAGGAACCATATCCGAGCTAGGTCTTTGGGGTATTGACGCATGTATTTGACACTGATGACACCCCCGCACCAAAGTGTTTGCATCAGACTGTAAGGTCTGCCAGTAGTACCTAGTCAGCAAGACTTTGCGAGCTAAACTCTGGGGACCGACGTGACTTTCGCATATGCCCTCTGCACATCTCGTAAAACATAGTTAGCTTCAGATGGTGTGAGGCAACTCAACAGGGGGCACAGGGCTGAGTATGCTTTTTTATACAAGATTCTGTCGATAAGGGTATACTTGGCAGCTCTGTACTTGATCTTTTAGCTTCGGTCGGATCCTCGAGAACCTTCTCCTTATTCAAGTAATTTATTATGGGTCCCATCCAACCGAGGTCTGGTTGGACACAAGAGACTCTTTCAGAGAAGTCAACAGACCTGCGTTCTCGCAGTTCTACCAAAATCTCTTTCGTTAAATACGAGTATATTGTCGAGGCTAGTTTTGACAGAGCATCGGCATGCGTGTTTCTGGTTTCGACAATATTAATGATGTCCACTTTTTTGAATTTTCCAATCCAGCTTTTGACCTCGGTTAGGTATCTTTTCAAAATCACACCTGAAGCGTCGTAATTTCTCAGGCTTTGATTTACAACTAGCTGAGAATTTGAATGTATTTTTAAGGTTCGGGCACCCATCTGGTGGGCTATTTCTATCCCATAGATGAGGGCCTCATACTCAGCTTCATTATTTGTTGCCTTGAATCTGAACCTGAAGGGGCGTAAGTGAGATGGTCCCCTTCTGGGGATCGGATTATTATCCCTGCCCCGGCCCGGACTCACACGAAACTCCGTCAACATGAAGTTCCCATGGGAGATCTTCTCTCATTTTCTGTTCCTTTGCTGGATCAGTCACCGTGATGAGGTCAATCCTCTCGATGCCATAATTTTTTGCAATGAAATATGCCAAAGCCTGAGCTTTGATTGCGGTCCGAGGCCTGAATTCTATGTCAAATTCAAACAGCTCTACAAACCACTTTAGCATTCTGCCTAAAACATCTAGTTTGCCCAAGATATTTTTCAAATGAAGGTTAGTCAAAATTATTATCTTGTGACCATGAAAATAAGGCCTTAGCTTCCGAGCCAACACCACCAACGAGAAGGCTGCCTTTTCAATGGGAGTGTAGTTCCTTTCTTGACCTTGAAGCACTTTGCTTATAAAATATACAGCACATTGGTTGCCTTGCTCATCCTGCCTCAAAAGAACCGAGCTGATAGCCGGTTCGGCAATATCGAGACATACAGGTATAGCGGTTCTTCTTTTTGTGGAGATGCGAGCTTCGACAAGGTGCCCAGGTATTCTTTAAGCTCTTCAAAGGCTTTAAAAGCTTCTTCGGTCCATTGAAAGCCCTCAGTCTTCTTTGTGAGCCGGAAGAACAGAGTCTCGTCAATAAAATCTTCAAGTCCATTTAGGGCGGCCATTCTACCGGTGAGTCTCTGAACCTCCTTCACTGAGGTGGGAGTTTTCATATTAATTATGGCTTGCACCTTTTCAGGGTTTGCCTCGATTCCCCGGTGAGAGACAATGAATCCCAAGAATTTTCCCGAAGGGACCCCCAATGTACATTTTTTGGGATTCAGCCTCATTTGGATGGATCTTAATGTCTCGAATGTTTCCCTTAGATATTCCAAGATTTCCTTATAGGTTCGGCTCTTGACTACCATGTCATCAATATATACCTCCATGTTTCATCCAATTTGGGACTTGAAGATTTTATTGACGAGACGTTGATACGTGGCTCCAATATTGTTGAGTCCGAAGGCATAGTACTGTAGCAGTAGATGCCTCGGTCAGTGATGAAAGAAGTTTTCTCTTCATATTCTCTGACCATGAATATTTGATGGTAGCCCTTGAATGCATCTAAAAAGTGTAAAATGTAAAATCCAACAAATGAATCTACTACTGTATCGATCCGGGGGTACGGATAACTGTCCTTTGGACAGGCTTTATTAAGATCAGTAAATCTTGGCACATTCGCCAAGAAGAATCTGGTTTTGTTACAAGGACTGGATTACAAAGCCAGGTGGGATACAACACTTCTCTAATCAATCTAGCCACTAAGAGTTTATCCACATCGATTTCGATTATTAAGCTGCACTCTGGATCGAAGAGGCATTTCTTCTGCTTCACAGGTTTGTATGCCTGGTCCACTCTGAGTTTGTGCTCAATAATTTCTCGAGGGACGCATGCATGTCTTCGACGGTCCAGGCGAACACGTCCTTGTATTCGGCTAAAAGCCTACCGAAGAGAAGGCCCTTAAACTCTGCTGGGAAGGTAGCACATATTTTGATTTTTCGATCAGGGAGGCTCGGATCTAGTGATACCTCCTCAATTTGAACCTCGTCTTGGGGCTCAATTTTAGCTTCGCCCTTACCATTCGGCTCCGGAGGTTCGGGGATCTCAGTAGTTTAGAGTCGGGGCTGCATATTCTCTTCGCCATCCCTCTGACTTATTAAAGGCTCTTCAAAGCCATCCCAGGTGGATGAGGCATCAAAGGTTTGCAAGTAAGCCTTGTCAGCAATGGACATCGTTTGCGATTGGGACCGCAAGGACATCATATAGCAGGCTCGGGCCTCCTGTTGGCTGCCAATGACTGTTCCTTCAGATCCATCCCTCAACATGAATTTTATCCCAATATGGAACACAGAGGGAAGGATTCTGTAGGTGTATTATGTGAAAACCCAGTATTTTACTAGCATTGTACTTTGATTTTTAACTGATTTAAAATTTTTTTCATATTATTTTTAGTCATTAAACGAACAGAGCAACAAACTTAACCGCAATGTAATAGAGCAGCAGCGAAATTCTTCCTCCTTTTTCCCCAAAAATTTTCTTGGATTTCAAGTAGAAATCACTTGGAAGGTAAGATTTTATGTATTTTAGCATTTATGGCTTATGGGCTTTATGATCCAAGCTTTAATTTCAAGTTTTGTAGGATTCTTTATGGCTGAAAATAAACCCTCTTTGCAGCCTTGTAAGTTATGATTTATGTATGTTATGGGTTATTTTTAGTGTTTTGGAGGTTGGGAAATGATTGGGGTTGATTTTTAACAACTTTTCATGGTTAGATTACAAATTTTAAGATTATGAGTTAGGGTTTTGTCTTCCATATGTGGCCTAGAGTGTTATGCTATGAATGCTTATGTCTATGCACATAATGATGTTTTAAGAGTGTTTTAAGGTTAGTTTGGATAGGAATTGAGACTTGAAACCAAGTGGAATTGATTTCCCTTCATTTTGTAAGTAAGCGGAAGTTTGGCGCAACTAGGATAATTTGGATAATTGGTTATGTTTGAAGGATCTTTAATGATCTTTTGATGGTTTTAAGTGTTTCCTTGGTAGTGGGTTGGATAGGAAGCATGTTTGAATCATGCGTGTGGCTAATCGGTAAAAAATCTCAGATGCCTACCGTCGGCTATTGCTCCGGTGAATCTTTCCGTTTATGGATTTTGTTGGTTGGTTGAATATGTTGTTTTGAGTTGGGTTGTAACCAAGGTCCCTTGAATACCTTGGAAATGGATTTTGTTGGTTGGTTGAATATGTTGTTTTGAGTTGGGTTGTAACCAAGGTCCCTTGAATACCTTGGAAATGGATTTTGTTGGTTGGTTGAATATGTTGTTTTGAGTTGGGTTGTAACCAAGGTCCCTTGAATACCTTGGAATTGGATTTTATTAGCGGGAAGGATAGCCTAATTATAGCCTAGGGAGGCGAAGTTTTCGGTTTTTCGGAAAACTGAACTTATTATCTCCTAATCTAGGTAATACGAATTTGAGGGTTAACTAAGTGTTTTGACTGGGGTTTTAGCTTGTCGGTTGGTCGAAATTGTGAAAAGGTCATTTTTGACCAAAGAGCTGTTGGTGTCGTTTTCTATCGTTTCGCGTCGTTTCGCTTCCTAGTCATTCTTTAACTTCTACATCTCTTCTAAGAGTCCTCTTATATTTGTTTTAGGTACCACGCCACCTACCGCCGCCGATCGCGTTCGGTGATCATTTGTGCGATTTTGCTCGATAGGTGGGTAACATAGACCTCTTCCACTTGTATTTTGTTTAACGACTTTGAAATATGTTTGGATGGATTTTAAAATGTGTATGATGTTTGGAACTGCACTTTTACCAAGTTTTGGAACTATTACATATGAAATCGGGACCAAGCTATTTTATGTTAATCAAATGATATGTTTGCAAACTCTTTTGATATGAAAGCATTTTATGACTGTTTTGGCTCATAGGTGACCGAGGTATATAATTTTGGATGTGTTTGGAAATGTTTGAATTGTGGAGAACCGGTTCTATAGTCATCCATGGGACGCCATGGTGCTGGATCATGAACTATTTGACTGCTGGTCTCTTGTGGGATAACTTGACCTCCGGTCGGACTAGTAGGTGTGGTAGATTAAGAATGTAAATCTTTGATTGGCCCCATTTGAAGAGAGCTTTTATGATATCCACTGAGCTAGTTATGCTCACCCCACGTGACTTATAATTTTCAGATTAGGTGCTCGTTTTTGACGCTCCACCGCGTTAGCAGCTTTTAGATTTTCTCCAGATTCCACATTACTGGTAGGACTCTGCGGATAATCTTCCAAGCTTCTCTTTTGTTTGGAAAGGGGTAGTGTATTAGATAGGTTTTGTATTGATGAACTTTGTTGTTTTTGTTGTAGCATCTTTTGTACTAAGAAGGAATTTTGTAATTCGTATTTTTGTGTAAAATGAAATATTCGGTTTTATAGTTAAGAAATGGTTTGATGGTTCAATTACATTGCGGTTAAGTTTGTTGCTCTGTTCGTTTGTGCCTTGCGCTTTGGACCGGTGTGCCATTAGCGCGGCGTGTTACGGTCCCGTTTTTGGGGCGTGACATTTAGTGGTATCAGAGCATAGGTTTGAATCCTAAGTCCAGTAATAGGTATTCGATGAGTCTTTCGAGGTTTAAATCGATGTGCTCGGGCTTAGAATTATATAAGATTCTGTTTTGTTCGCGGCATTACAGGATCTGTTGAATTCTTTGACCTGGGGGTAATACCTATGACTGGACTTAGGATTCAAAGAGGTCCTTACTTATGTAATCTTTGTTATACCTCTTTAGATGTGTATAAGAGACAGCCTCGGTCACCTATGAGCCAAAACAGTCATAAAATGCTTTCATATCAAAAGAGTTTGCAAACAACCTAGATGGTTAGAGAATCCTTATAGAGTGGGGACCCCGGACGGGAAGGTTATGGAGTCTAGGTTTATTTTGGAAGGTTGTCGGTTAGAGTTTTGTGATAGGAAGTTTGAGGCTGACCTTATTCAGTTACCGATAACCGAGTTTGATTTGATTTTGGGTTTGGATTGGTTGGCGGCTATTGGTGCGACGATTAATTGTAAAGAGAGGTATGTGATGTTTCAGATGCCTGGTTTAGAACGGTCCAATCATTTCGTGGGAATGAAATGCGAATATTTCATTTTACACACAAATACAAGTACAGTTTCAATCCAGGTGAAGGCGTTTAAGGCCTTAGATAGGGGTTGTGAGCTATTTGGCTTATGTGATAGACTCTGATAAAGTAGAGCCAAGCATTGAGGATATCCTAGTGGTAATAGGAGTTTCCGGACATGTTACACATTGGGGAGATCCATTATGTGCATATTCGGAAGAAAGATCATAGTTTGACAAAATAGGCATTGTCTACCGTGAGCTTAATAGGGTAAGCTGTGAAGAATAAATACCCTTTGCCACATTGATGACTTGTTTGATCGGCTTAAGGTTGCGGGTACTTCTCTAAGATTGATTTGCGGTCGGATATTATCAATTGAGGATCCATTTAAACGTCAGGCATGTCCAAAACCTGTCTCTTATACACATCTAGATGTGTATAAGAGACATCATTCTGATCGAGAAGCTAGCCTGGGACTTTGATCAATAGCATGAGATCGCAGTATCCATACTTCTAGATGTCTCTTATACACATCTAGATGTGTATAAGAGACAGAAACTACACCATTGTGTCGTCGAATGTGAAATTAGAATTAGTCCAAGATCCTTCTTTGTAAAAGATGCTACAACAAAAATCAAAGTTATAGAAGTACTAGTCATTAAGTACTGTCTCTTATACACATCTAGATGTGTATAAGAGACAGTACCAGTAATGTGGAGAGTGTTGTATGATGGCTGATTATAGCAGTACTGAATACATAATTTAGTAGCAAAAATTAGTTTTGGGTTAATTAGTCAACTTGGAGACTATTTGGTCAATTGGGTACTATTTGGGTCAACTTTGGAAGTTTTTTTAAGTCTTCTTCTTGTTGTTTCTTCCTCATTTTTTTCCCAGCAGCAGCCGAAATTCTTCCTCCTTTTTCCCCAAAAATTTTCTTGGATTTCAAGTAGAAATCACTTGGAAGGTAAGATTTTATGTATTTTAGCATTTATGGCTTATGGGCTTTATGATCCAAGCTTTAATTTCAAGTTTTGTAGGATTCTTTATGGCTGAAAATAAACCCTCTTTGCAGCCTTGTAAGTTATGATTTATGTATGTTATGGGTTATTTTTAGTGTTTTGGAGGTTGGGAAGTGATTGGGGTTGATTTTTAACAACTTTCCATGGTTAGATTACAAATTTTAAGATTATGAGTTAGGGTTTTGTCTTCCATATGTGGCCTCAGAGTGTTATGCTATGAATGCTTATGTCTATGCACATAATGATGTTTTAAGAGTGTTTTAAGGTTAGTTTGAATAGGAATTGAGACTTGAAACCAAGTGGAATTGATTTCCCTTCATTTTGTAAGTAAGCGGAAGTTTGGCGCAACTAGGATAATTTGGATAATTGGTTATGTTTGAAGGATCTTTAATGATCTTTTGATGGTTTTAAGTGTTTCCTTGGTAGTGGGTTGGATAGGAAGCATGTTTGAATCATGCGTGTGGCTAATCGGTAAAAAGGAGAGTTTGGTAGTAAGAGGAATTCCAACCATAGGTTGTTGCTCTAATGTTGTAATAGAGTTAATTGTAGTGGTTATGGGGTATGGATTGTTGTGGAATGCTATTGATATAGTCCCGGCTATTGCTCCGGTGAATCTTTCCGTTTATGGATTTTGTTGGTTGGTTGAATATGTTGTTTTGAGTTGGGTTGTAACCAAGGTCCCTTGAATACCTTGGAAATGGATTAAGAGACAGGTTACAACATTTGTTGGTTGGTTGAATATGTTGTTTTGAGTTGGGTTGTAACCAAGGTCCCTTGAATACCTTGGAAATGGATTTTGTTGGTTGGTTGAATATGTTGTTTTGAGTTGGGTTGTAACCAAGGTCCCTTGAATACCTTGGAATTGGATTTTATTGGCGGAAGGATAGCCTAATTATAGCCTAGGGAGGCGAAGTTTTCGGTTTTTCGGAAAACTGAACTTATTATCTCCTAATCTAGGTAATACTGAATTTGAGATCATCTACTGATACATCTGGGAAATGATGCGTATCGTAGTACCTCTTCCACTTGTATTTTGTTTAACGACTTTGAAATATGTTTGGATGGAGTTTAAAATGTGTATGATGTTTGGAACTGCACTTTTACCAAGTTTTGGAACTATTACATATGAAATCGGGACCAAGCTATTTTATGTTAATCAAATGATATGTTTGCAAACTCTTTTGATATGAAAGCATTTTATGACTGTTTTGGCTCATAGGTGACCGAGGTATATAATTTTGGATGTGTTTGGAAATGTTTGAATTGTGGAGAACCGGTTCTATAGTCATCCATGGGACGCCATGGTGACTGATGTGATGATTGGATCTTTTTGACTATGTTTTGGACATGCCTGACGTTTAAATGGCATGATACATTTTAGAAACTACTTATGATTATGGTTTATTGACTTTTAAATGGCATGAGACATTTTAGAAACTGCTTCATGACTATGGTTTTCACAAATGTTATTATCTTTATGTTTTCTTTTTATCGATGTGCTTGGCCCCATTTGAAGAGAGCTTTCATGATATCCACTGAGTGAGTTATGCTCAGCTCCACGTGACTTATACACATCAGATTAGGTAAGAGTTTTTGACGCTCCACCGCGTTAGCAGCTTTTAGATAGCTTAATGACTTCTGGGTAGGACTGTATAAGATAATCTTCCAAGCTTCTCTTTTGTTTGGAAAGGGGTAGTGTATTAGATAGGTTTTGTATTGATGAACTTTGTTGTTTTTGTTGTAGCATCTTTTGTACTAAGAAGGAATTTTGTAATTCGTATTTTTGTGTAAAATGAAATATTCGGTTTTATAGTTAAGAAACACATCTAGATGGTTTGATGGTTCAATTACATTGCGGTTAAGTTTGTTGCTCTGTTCGTTTGTGCCTTGCGCTTTGGACCGGTGTGCCATTAGCGCGGCGTGTTACGGTCCCGTTTTTGGGGCGTGACATATTACGTGAGTCTGCCCAGGATCATATTGTTGGAGCTTTCCCTTTTGACGACGACGAAGTTGGTCATCTCAATTCTATGCTTCGGGGAAGCTCCAAGACACAATGGGAGTATTATCTGTCCCTCAAGCATGATCGAGTCTCCGGTGAAGCCAACTAATGGAGTCTTGAAAGATTTTATCAAAGAATCGTCCATATGCATCTTGACCCAAGCGTCCCAAAAGATTATGTTCGCCGAACTTCCAGTGTCGACGAACACATGGTGCATTTCATATCCAGCCACATTTACGTGAATCACCACAGGGTCATTGTGTGGCATTCGGCTGGGACCTTGGTTACAACCCAACTCATAACAACATATTCAACAGATGTGTATAAGAGACGCTTTTCCGATCCTCGCCCGAAGGGATGTTCCAGGCATATTTTTTTTTAGCATTGTTTGAGTCCCCGGTCACTGGACCTCCTGCAATTGTGTTTATCACCCCCGCCACACAGATCTGTTCGTCTTGGTTTGCCGGGGGATTGTTCCTGTTTTGGCCGCCTCGATTCTGTTGACGAGGCGGCGGGCCAGGTTGGGCCGGATTTCTTTGATTGGCAGTATTCCTTTGGAACTCTGCTGTAGTAAAAATAAACAACTGCTGCAAATGTCCTTCTTGGATGGCATTCTCGATTTCAACCTTCAGGTGGTTGCATGCTTCGGTATCATGGCCGTGTTGACTATGACAAGCGCAGTACCTTGCCCGGTCTCTTTTGTCCGAGGCTGACACCATTCGAGGGGTGGCTCTAAGAGGTCTAGATGTTGTACTTGGAATAAAATTTCACTCCTCGATGTATTGAGAGGTGTAAAGTCAGAATCGGAATGGCTCCTTGTTCGTGGGGGTCGGTTCACGATATTATTGCCTGGGAAGACCACCCAGTTTGCCACAAAGGTGTGGCTCTGGAATAGCTCAACCTATCAGCTACCCTCAGCTTTTTCGACGATGAGGGGTTCGGAGTCTTGAAGACTTTTTCTCTTTGTGTATCGTAAAGTTCCCTTTTTGTCTTGTTTGACTCTTCGCCCCGTATGAACTCCGATGCTCTTTCAAGAAGTTCAGAATAGGAGCTCGGCAGCCTTTTAGCCAGCTCGGCGTTGAAGTTGCCTGGTTTGATGCCATTGCAGAAAGCAACCACCAGAATTCTTTCATCAACATTTTTGATTTGGACCACCTCATCATTGAAGAGGTCCACAAATTTACTAAGTGACTCCTCAGACCTCTGCCGGATGTTCATGAGGTGTGAGGTGTCCTTTGCAATATTGATTTACTCCTGAAGTGACCAAGGAAAGACTTCGCCAAGTCATGGAAAGTGGCGATTGAGTTCGTCGACAGCTCCTGGAACCATTTTTGTGCAGGACCTCGAAGAGTTGTGGCAAACAACTTGCATCGGGTCGCGTCACTGTTGTAGCCATATATGCTAGTGATCGCCACCACGTGCTGCAGGTGATCTGACGGATCAGACTCTCCCTTGTAGCGATCTAGGTCTGGCAGCTTGAATTGCATTGGAAGAGGTTCAATTTTGACAGATATCGTGAATGGATCTCTATCAATCTCTGCCGTAGTAGGAGCATTCAGAAGTAAATTATTTTTTCTCAAAATCTCTTCGATCTTATTTTTGAGGCTCTGCTCCTCGAGCTGTTTTAAAACAGCCGAAGAGGGTCCTCTTGATCTCGATTTTTTCAAGGAATGTGCATCGAGTCTCTCCCGCATTGGTAATTTCTCGCATGTCGATGATGTGACTCATCAGATTGTTCGTTCGAGCCCAACTTTGTTAATTTGTGACGTAGATCGGTTGGGCTCATGGCATCAACCGGTTCTTTCCCAGGTCGTCGGCCGGGGTCACGCTTCTGTTCGGTTTGTGGAGTGGCTACTCGGTTCGAGCTCTCAGACGTAGTTTTGCTCTCGTGCTGTTCCACGAACTATCCGCTCGGAAAGACTCGAAGTGGTCAGCAATATACTTCAAGACATCGTTTTGCTTTTGTTGAGCCTCAGTTGGTGTACCGACATTTTCTAGTTCATCGGTATGCACCACGAGGTGCTGATTGCTCGTTTCGGCGTCCTTGCTGGCAGTTCGGCGTGTTCCATGGTTCTTCATCCTCCTCAAAGAAAAAACAAACAATTCAGATGATTGAGAATTGATTGAAAGTGATGGAAATCTGTTGATTCCCACAGACGGCACCAATTGAAGAAGCTAGAATTAGATTCTAGGAGGAGGAGAGAGAAAGTGAAAGAGTTGAATGTCAAAAGTGTATTTGATTATCTGAGTTTCGATCCCCTTTCAGTAGCACCCAAGCCCCTTATTTATAGAATTGCATAAGGAGGCATGAGGTTAACTCTATGCTAGTCCAACTGAAGCTGAATTACATAATTGCCTTAATGAGGCTGTCACGTACGCACTTCTAGAACAATCTAGGTAATATGCTATGTGTCATTAATCCTACATCATCAGAACACATAATTAAAATTTTTTAAAATAATATTTAAATAATTATTATATTTGATTTAATAATCTTATATTAAATCTATTATTCACAATTTTAAATTATACTATATTAAATTATAAACAAGGTAACACTTAAGAAAAATCTATTTATTCTGTAATTTAACGAGTTATCATATCAACTTATGCAGGTTGACCCAATCCAATCGTTTAATTTCGTATCATAAATAAGTTGACCAATATGACTCAGTAAATTTCGAGTCGTGGCGTAACTTGTTAATTTCGTATAGTGTTCGTGTCATTTTATCGGATCATATAAGAAATTACCAATCTTTGTATAATCTTTTCAAAAGAATATCTCTTTCAAAGTATTTATTTAAGTCATCAATATGTTCTTCATGTAGATAATTTTGTTATATCAGCTATGAGACAATCTATATCTATTCTTCCTTTCTTCTTGTTAGAGTAATATTTTTCTTGATATTTTGGTCTATAATCTATGACTGACAAATCTTCATTTTCTTTTAATTTAAGTTGAGTGTGCCATATTCTCTACAGTTTGAAGAATAATTGTAGATAATCAAAAGGAAAATAATGTTTGTAATCACGTGTATGTATTGACTGAAAAAGAATGATTTTGTTTAAGGCGACACACAGATTTAATCTTTGAAGTAATTTACTGATGGATTAAGTGGAAGAAATTGTAAGACTTAAATAATTTTAAAGATTTAAAAATACTATGTTGGTGTAAATCAACCAGCATAACTGATAGCGTATACAATATTACTACAAATTGACTAATATGATTGTTAGTAGTTACAAACCAGCGTGCCTTGGCTGATAAGGTCATAATATTATTTTTAATGAGTTTGAACTATCATTTAATTTGTCGATGCCGACATTAGAATGGATGCTGATTCTGATTCTAATTAGGTGGTATATAAGTAGTTTTCCAGTGCTAATAAAGTGTTTCGATAAGATGCCACTGATATTGAAAAAATCATGTCGATATTTCATTTGTGACGGTTGACGATATCTATTATGCTGATATCAATGTTACCAATTAAGTGCTTTTACCATTTTGGTAGGAAGTGATTATTTAGTAGTTGGTGGGAGTAGTTACAAAGAACATGGGTCAATCTCTACAACATAACCAGAATCATCATGGAGGCATTATCAGTTTGAAGTAGTGTCCAAGAACATGGATAAACTGCCATGACAAATTGCATAACTAGATTTTGTATGGAGGCAAATCAACAAGAAAATGGAAACATGGGTAAGGTTATGGCAAAGTGGAAAAAATGAAGGAAAAGTTTAAATTTGAAAGTTTCGGTTAATGATTACAGTTGCCAAAGATAGAAAATATCTATAAAGACTAAGAAGCAGGCAAGAGAGACACAACACAACAATCAAGTTCAACAAGCCAGACAAATCAAATAACTTAGCCTCTCAAAATTTCTCTCAAGAATGAAGTGATCTAATCTCTATTTTTAGTCAGTTTATTACTTTTCAGAAGGCTAGTATTTTATTTACATTTCAATAAGCATTTCCCTTTTTAGTTAACAGATTCCTTTAAGTAAGTTGAATTCAAGTATGTTTCCAAGTATTTCCTTTGCTTATTACTCTTCTATTATGAGATGTATCTCCAAGATTAGTCTCAAATTTCCTCTCTATTCTTTCAAAATTCAAACTCTTGCACAACAATTTTATATCCATGGTTCATAAAGTGAACGACGAACAATTGATCTAGAAACCAGATTATATTTCGTCTCACATTACTTTCACCTTAACAATTTATTTATGCAATGGCATGCTCAACATCAACTCACTTTATCACAACTGTGCGCATCGGCACACTTGCCGATCAATCAACCTGGGGTCCAGAAAAATGTCCAAACATAATGGGCATGCGAGGTCGGACATTGTTAAGAATTATGAATTTTGACAGAATGGCGAAGGAAAGGATGCAGTAAAAGATCTAACCCTTACCTTTGAAAACTCTATTTCGAGAGAGGAAAAGAAAGAAGTCAAAGGACAATCGGTTGATGATCTAACTTGTAAAGAGTCTCGTCGGGTAAAAACAATTGATGAGATTATTAATGTTAGTGCCAATGCAATGGAAACTCTCTGCATGTTTCTTGAAAAGATAATCCAAGACATGTCAAAAAAAACCACAACAAGATTTGCAATCATACATCCATGCTGATATTAAAACTCAAAGAGTTTAACCGATATATCTCCCGTTCAGGACAAGTATTTGATAATGTGGGTAAAAAGTATTACAATCATGTCAATCACCTCGATATTGGTAGCAAGAAGGAAAATTCATCAGTGGATTCACAAATGGAACTAATTAGTACACAGTTTGTATCTACATTGAATAGTAAACAGGTGTTGCTGATCATAAACGATAAATTTTATACATGGGTTAGATGTCGATAGGATGAAAGTTATGTTTCTTGGGAGATGCAATCTCTTAGGAGAATTAGTTGGCAAAACTATATTAAGAATTTTGGTTAGTGTTGATTCAATGATGCACATTGTTGATAAAGAAAGTAAGGATTCCCACTTATAATGCTAATAATTTCTCTAATGAAGGTCTTCTCAATCTTTCTCATCAATGGGAGAATCAACAGAGAGATGCTGAAAGAGACTCAAATTTTGCTAATTATAGTGATATATACCATAAATCGGTAGACGATGAAGTGTCCTTAATGAACGATATAGCTATTAGTGTTCATCAACAAACCGATAATAAAAAGAAATGGCTTGATGCAATGAATTCATTATGCGTGAGGTATTTAGTTTACATCAAACTATACCTTATCAACCATGTGATGTAGTCATCATGTATCGAAGGTCACCAAAAAAGGAAGGATTTTTATTTTTGTAGTTTTATGATGGTAAACAATTCAAACTCCATCATCTATTTCATAAAAGTATTATGTGTCGATGACAACACAACAAAGATGGATTTTTTTTTGTCTTTGGAATTTCATTATGCCAATCAATAGACTTTCCATTTCCAAAAGAATATTCGATGCAGGCGTTATGCACAGGTGACCACTTAACATGAGATTAAAAAAAAAAAAAAAAACCCACATAGCATGAAATGATAAACTTATCGAAGGTTGAGGGCGAATGATCAAAAAGGATTATCATATCATGATACTATCGGCAAGTAGTTCATATCGACACATGTATAGAAGGCGTCTTGGTGATAAAGCTTTGCTGATTTGAATAAGTTGTCCAAAATACTTATCAAGATCGACCGTGCATGAGCTTTTATTAGAGATTCAATTATCATTGTCGATCCAAGAAGTGTCGATTACTATCAACTAGCACTCATCAACTTTCCTATCAGTATCGAGAATACAAACATTCTATCAAAATTTTATGAGGTGCATAATAGAGTGTTTGTTGACCCAATTGTTGGTGCAAATTGAAAAGTAATAGCCGATAGCCAATATAGTATTATACAAATTGGCTAATATGGTTGTTAGTAGTTACAAATCAACATATAATGGGTGATAAGGATTACCTTATAATATTGTTTGAGCTATTAGTCAATCTATCAATACCGATATCAGTACGCATGTTTATTGTGATGCTAATTATGTAGTATATGCAAAAGTTTTTTGGTGTTGATAAAGTATTATGCAATAAGGTGTTGCTAATATCGATCAAATCATATGATATCAATTATGCGGATTAAATGTTATCATTTAATTGATAAAGGCAATATCGATATTAGTAGTGTCAAGTGTTATCATCATATCAGTAAGGTAAAAAATCGGTGAAGGCATACTGATGTCAGTGGTTCCGATTTAATGTCATCATTATATTGATAGGAAGTGTTGACTTAGGAGTTGGTGGGAGAAGTGCCAAATAATATGGGTCAACTTCTATGACACATGGTATAATTATATTTTGCATATAGGTAAATCAATTTGAAAATAGGAACATGGGGAAGGTTACAGCTAGGGCTGTAAATGGGTCGGATCCGGCATATCCAGACCCGGATCCGATTAATATTACTAGTTCCGGATCCGGATCTCCGAACGGGTCTACAAAAGTAGATCCTTATCCGGATCCGTCGGGTCTTGTCGGATCCGGGTCTTAATAATTTTTTTTACAATTATATGTAAAACTATTACAATTTATCAAATTTTCTTTTTTTTTTAATTATACAAAAGTATTGAGTTCATAATTAATATTTATGCATGTATTTTATATTAAAATATAAATTACATGGGCAATTTACACAACATATATGTATATATACATATAAAATAACACTAATATACAATAATTTTATTATATATTAAATATTTTAATCGGATCCGGGTCTTAATCGGATTGGAACACCAAGATCCAGATCCGACCCATTTATTATAATAGCTAAATGGGTTCGGATCGGATTTGGGTAATCGGAATTTGTCATAGATCCAGACCCGGATAAACGGGTCCATATCGGGTCGGGTCCGGGTCTAGACCCGACCCATTGACAGGCCTAGTTACAGCTAAGTGTGTTAGAAAAGGAGGGAATTTTTCAAATTTGAAAGTGACAATTACTAAGTTTCTAATAAAAGATGAAGAAAGTCTAACAAAGACAAGAAGCAAGAAAGACACAACAATCAACTCCAACAAATTAGACAAATCAAATAGTTCAAGCTCTCAAAAGTCTTCTCAATAACAAAGTGACCTAATCACTAGTTTTAGTCAGTTTATTACTTTTTAAAAAGCATGTTATATACATTTCAGCAAGAATTTCCCTTGTATAGTTTGCAGATATTTCCATTCAAGTAAGCTGAATTCAAGTTTGTTTTCAATTCCAAGTATTTCATTCACGTATTAGTCGTGTATTATGAGTTGCAATTCCAAAATCAATTTTAAATTTCCTTTCCGTTCTTTCCAAACTCAAGCTCTTGCACAACAATTTTATGTCCTTGGGTAACAAGATGAACGAACAGCAAGCAATCTAAAGATCAAACTTACATTTTAGCTCACTATACATTCATCTTACAATTTTGGTTATGTAATAGCACACACAGCATCAACTTCGTAACAACGCGCACTAGCATGCTAGCTGATCAATTGGTCTATGTGTGTCGAAAAATGTCCAAACATACTATTTTTTACAGCATCGAATTTAGTAAGGAAAAGAAATGATATTTCATAAAGCAATTTTTATGCTCCTAGAAAAGTAAATAAATGTCGTAAATGGGTTGCAAGTAAGAAGGAAACACATCTTTGGAACTTTCAAATATAATTTTGAACATTTTGTTCACTCCAGGTTGGTGATATTTTTATGGTGTCAAACAAGTAATAAAAAGTAAACCCTTTCACACTTAACCAATACTTTCATTCTCGTAAGTATATGAAGTAGGTTTGTAGATCAGTGGTTAGTGGGTATCGTTTCCACGAGAATTGGGATGGTGATTACTTAACTTGTAGGGTTGTTGTACTACTTAGACAAGCAATCAAGGGAGTGTGCCACTAACTACTGAGATAAAAACAAGGAAAGTTTTAGGTGAAACAAGTAATTTAACAAATCTAAGAAAGCATGTAAAAACTATCACTAATTCCTTAATCTAGCAAACATTATGTGAATATAGAAAGCCATTAAGACTAGTTTAGACTATAATGCAACATTAATCCTAACAAACAATTAAGAACTAGATTAAGCAAGCAAATGAGACTACTTCTAGTAAAGCTTTTATAACAAAATTAGTAAACGATTAAAGCACTAGACTAGGGGGAGATATTTAGAGTATGATACTAGGAAAGCAAGTAAAAGTCTATATCAAGGAAACAAGTAAATTGTTATACCAAGAAAGCAATTAAGGTATTTAACCAAGCAACTAATTAAATGCTAGACTAGGAAAGCAATTAAAATCTACGCTGAGGAAGCAATTAAAGAAATTAATCTAGGAGGATAAAGAAAAGGTAAACTAAGAAATCGCAATATATACCAAACTATTGATATTTAGAGGTAATAGGGGGACATTAAGAATAAAGTTACTAAAATAAGCAATTCCTATACTAGAAAGTAGAATGTTCTCCATTTTTGCTATTTTGGGAAGTTAGAAACGTAATGAAAAAAACATAGATTTAAGCTAATGATTTGGTTCAAAAGCTAGATTTAGTGAAAAACCACTGCTAACTAAAGCATTAACACTAAGAAAAACAAGATTTGCACCAAGATCTACTAATTAATCTAATATTTAGACTAACTCTTGAAAATGAGCAAGAACTTGAAATAACTCTGGGCTTTTCCAAAAGAATTACTGCAACTTTCCTACTTACTTAAATTATTATATACAAAAAATTCTCTTCCACTTTTCTACCAAATCTCTCTCCATTCTAGCACATAAATGAAGGAATCGAAGAGATTATAGATCATGTTCACCAAGAAATGACCCAAAATTTGATCTTGGTCTATATGAGATTGTTTATTTTAATCGTAAGAAAGATGTTTTCTTGTTTGTAGATTTGCTGGAAGGATGATTTAAATGAGAAAATAGGTGAAACTAGTATCAAATTAAAGCTAATGAAAAGACTAATAATTTAAGAATAAAAAGGTTAAATCTTACAACTAACTAAATTAAAGACTAACATTAGAGTTTAAGAAGAAGAAGAAAAGTAGTAACGACAAGACTACACTAATGACTACACTATTCTACCTATTCTACATCTACAACTATGTTATTTAGGTGTAAACACTCTAGAGTATTTTCAAAATCCTTATGGTCAAAGTGCTGGTTGGTGTGATTGACCGTGGTCAATATTTCACATATACAAATTTATTGACTACGGTTAATGTTTGATTTCTCATAATTATTTGTTGACTGCGGTTAATGAAATTGTTCATTGATGTCCATTACTACATTTAATAGGCACCTTGAAGCTGAAGTAGTGATAACCACGGTTAATAATTTCTCTTCATGGTATCTTTGACTACAGTCAATGAGAGCAGTAGCTTTGAACTTAGTGTTCTATTTCCATGCAATTACAACTTTGACCTTGGCTTCTTCTACTCCTTCAACTTGCCATCAAATCTTCAAATATTCCCTGCAAAATACACCACAATCACTAAGTCAAAATGCATATAAATTCATTAAGTGTCAATTTAGTTCATAATTACTACCAAAAATTCTAATATTACTCTAAAGTCAAAGAAACCATAACTAAGCATAAAATATGAATAAAAACATGGAGCTAACATGGCCAAAATTACATAGTATTTAAAGGAAAAATAACTCTATGTAATAGAGTTTTCACACGACCAAACTTAGCAATTTGCAAGTTTCGAGCAAAACAAGGAAGAATAAGGACTAAGCACACCACCAATGGAAATGAACGTGAATTGACATATTAAACTTGAGAACATTCAAGCATGTGGAGATGAAGTTTTAATTCAACAATCTTAACATGTTCAACCACTAGCATGTTTAGTATAGTGTAGCTAAAGCTCTAATTGTGAACTTCACTTTGACCGTTAAAGTATTTGAAAAATGCCAATTCAATTCTAAGTTGATCAAGAGTAAATAAATCAATTTTGTTGAAAATTGGCTTTAAGTGTAAAAAGATCACTAAGACTTGTTGATTAAGAAGCACTAAAAATGCAAATGACATAGAAGAATATTTATGGACACAACAAGATTTATCTAGGAACATCACCCGAGACAATACTTTACCCCCAAATCTCTAGGATCTCATAGCCTAGATTAAGGATCATATAGGACTTGTAAAGCTTGTAACGTAGGTTAAGGTTGAGGGTAGGATAAACATGGATAAAAGTAACTCAATTCACCTTAGTCATTCAAAACAAACCATTTGACTCCAATCCCTTAAACAAAAATCCACACACTTGCCACGTACCAACCAATTCATACTTGAAGTATTGAACCAATTATAACTAACTCTAAGGAGATATTTTGAGTCTCCTTTATTAAATAATGTACACAAAATTGCGTAAATTAAAATGAACAATAAAGGATTTTTTTGGTATCGAATTACAAGATGAAATTTACTTTATACAGCTAATTACATAAAGGAAATCGAAACAAGTAAGCATTAAACTTCAATTTTTGAACCCTTGTGCACAGTTTCAAAATCGCCTTCATTCCATCATATAACTTTAACTTCCATATTTGAGGTCCGATAAAGACTAAGGTGATGGGATGAAGAGGTAGGTAAATGAACAAGTGAAATGGTTGAATTGTGTGATTATCAAAGAATTAATGCTTAAAGGCTCAAATGGGACACTATACATACAATTGATTTTGAGGTAGGATTTTTGGATCAAACAGTCCAAGAAAATACCTAAATCATTTTCAAAATCTTGCTATTTAGTGAATGGAGGATTCACACTATCCCAACTAATGCCTAAGCCAACTTGACAAACCCACAAAATATCTTATAATGAAATTCATTCAAAATGACCAAGGATGTTTAAATCATTTCTTCCTACACTATCAAGCTAATTCTCAAAAACTTCAACATATTTAAGCCCAATTAACAAGTGAAATCAGCATTGAACTAATACTTATGGACAAATAAAAGTTTAACATGAAAACTAGTCAAGAAAAAAAAATTCATGAAAATGATTGACACACTTGGTAAAGTTTAAAGGGGTTAAATTCCATTATGCACATGAAATGTCTACCAAGTTCAACAACCAATTCAACTCATCCTAAGACACAAACCATAACAACAATCATAACAAAGGACACCACTACACTAATCATATTATTTACTTGATAACTACGACTCATCCATGTCATGCACATTGAACACTAGAAATTAAAATGAACAAAAACAAAACCAAACACAAAAACAATAACTAAAATTGAATATTGCCTAAAGGCCAGAGATTCAATCAACCATAGCAAAAATATGTTCAAACAATAATTAAAGGTTGACTGTACTAAAATGACTCAACGGTCATCTTATCCAACACAAGTAGTATCAATGTTAAGGGGTCAAAATCCAATTCTAGTCCATAAAACTAGGTCCCTTAACTAAAAACATTGTTCAAAACATTACAAATATTGCTGAAAATCTTGCAATTAACTAATTATTCGGCAATAAGAGAATTACAATGGAAATGTATCTTTGGACTTCTCAAACCGATAGTGATAATAAAAGGGGTGATGAGGGTAAAAAGCAAGTGAATGTAAGGGATAGAAGGATCTCTCCATAAGGCAATCAGGGTAAGTCTCAATCACGTTCATCTTCATCATTTTCCTCCTCCTCTCCAAAGTCTTGAACATGCTATCACATGAGTCTTCTGAGTTGCCCTCCGTATCTTCTCCTTCTTTTTCCTTTATATTGGATACTTTTTCCTTGCCATCTCCTTGTAGTGGTGCTTTTTGTTCACCTTGTGGTTGGAAGAATGCTTGACCATGTGGTGGCCCATAGTGCCATTCTAATGGAAGCCTTGAGTTGATCCAAGTGTCAAGAGTTGTTGCATGGAGAGCTTGGCCGATGAGTGTCAGGTGTTATGGATGATCATCTGACTATATGTCCAATAAGCATGCATCTCATCCTTCTCATGGTTAGTTTTTGGAGGGCTATAGACATATCCACTCAGCATAGTGATGAACGGTGCTTGTAGTTGTGCATCCAGTGCATCTACTGCCAGATGGTACCCTTTTAATTCTTTCACCATATTACACATATAGGCTCCATTAATCTTCCCCTTTGCATGTACTTCTTCCTCCCTGGGATTGATTTAACAACTTGTATCAAAAAAAGTTTAGTAACAAGATCAAGAAGATAAAAGGCAGGCTTCACCAACTTTGAATTTTTTTATAGGAAATCCAAATAGATGGTCTTTCCCAAATCAATGCTTAGGTTCTCCAAAATGCCAAGCACTAGGCACGCCTTATCCCTCTGCACAAAACTGTAAGTGGTGGTCCCTGTAATAGGGAAACAAATGAAATACAACCAAATTTTGGGTAGCAATTAAAGCTGCTCTTTACGCAATCCCAAAACTTGGTCTGAGCATAGTTAAATGACCGCTGAGGCTCATCCCACATTCACATGCCCAAATCCTATTATAATTGGGCCTCTCAAATTATCAATTCATCAAGTCCATGTACTCGCTACCATTGGGATTCGGAGAGATTTCAGTCTTAAAGACTAAATTTATTTTTTCACACTTATATCAACCCATTTCCCCCTCATATAAACTTGTTCATCTCTCATTCCACTCAAATTGCAGTGGATTTCCTTCACCAAATTCACATAACCCTTAGGAGTTTTTTCATTAAACAACTCCCAAGCTCGCTCATGTAGTTGATGCTCAATTTCCATCCTATGTCCCTCAAATTCCCCCCAACTGAAAATTTGGGAAGTAGGGATTTATACACATTTTTGTGTGTTAAAAAATATTTATACTCAAACAAAAAAACTATCGAGGTGAAAAAATTTACAAAGGAAAATTTTTACTGTGGCTAATGGGTACAGTTGGGATTTACAAATTTTCCTGTTGTTGACTTCATTGAAAATTCTTCTTTAAAATATTTACCACGATTGTTATTCCTTAGAAAATTTTTCCAAAAACAAGAGGTTGACCAGAGATCATTAGACTGCAATTAACTTTCCAGACATAAGAAAGCTGTTGATTGCAGTAAAAAATTTTGAATAACTACGGTCAATAACACTCAGAAAAATTTTCGTTCCAAAATTAAAAATATGACTGCGGTTAAAAAATTTATTCTTTGAAATTTATCATCACAATCAATCTAACTTGATTTTTTTTTTTCAAAGATTCAACTTGTTGATCACAGTCACAAAGACACGATCAACTTTCCAGTGAGTCTAGTCAAGTTAATGATTGCAGCTAATAAAATCAATGATCATGGTCAATAAATTTTTTTTTCAAAAACCTACGCTCTAGTGACCGTGGTCATTCTTAATATTGTTTAAAAGCATTGACCGTAGTCAAAATAACTTAGAAAAGTTTTTCTCAAAAATCCTTCGATGACCACGTCATTAGACCACGGTTAACTTTCCAGAGTGTTTGGTTAGGGCTTTGACTATCTATGACCACAGTCAATATTACTTAACCACTACACCATTTTTCAGCTTTTTCCCGAATCATTCCCTTGACTTTCCAATCACGTACAAACACAATAACACAAATTTATAGATCGATTCTAGATGTCTTGCAATTCTGCCAAAACACCTTTAAAATAGAAATAAACCAAATTAACACTAAAATTAAGCTAATTTAACCTACTTAAACCTAATGAACCAAAGCATAAGCATGTAAAAGAGAAGAAACTTGGGTTGTCTCTCAAGAAACACTTTTGTTTATAGTCCTTAACTCGATTATGACATGTAGAGGTAAAGTATCAATATAGAGGATAGTGGTGCGTCCCCTCTTCTTTAGATCACCATACTGGAGCTTCAAATGATGTCCACTGACCTGGAAGTTTGATTGTATGCCTTTTAACTCCATGGATCCATGTGGGAACACCTTGATCACTTCCAATAGACCTTCCCATCTAAACTTGAGATTTTTCAGAAACAACTTGAGTCTTTAATTGTAGACCAAGAAATGATCACCCAAGGTGAATTCTGTCCTCAAAATTAGCTTGTCGTGCCAAGCCTTGGTCTTCTCCTTGTAGATCAATGAGTTCTCAAATGCCTTTCTTCAAAATTTATTCAATAACAGAATTCATTCAAGTCTAGGAGCCATTTCTCACAAGCTTCTTTCATGTCAAAATTCAAACTCTTAATGGCCCAATACACCTGGTGCTTTAGTTCCATGAGCAAGTGACAAGGTTTACCATAGACTATGCGGAATGAAGACAAGCCAATTGGAGTCTTGAAAGTCATTCGGTATGCCAAAGAGCGTTAGTCAACTTCATTGCCCAATCTTTCCTTGGCTTGTTCACCATCTTTTCCAAGATTCTCTTTAGCTTTCTATTTGACACCTTACTTGACCCAAAGTTTGAGGGTGATAAGATAGAGTGATTTTGCACTCTATCCCATACTTGGACATCAAGGCATCAAAGTTGAAGTAAGATCGCCCATCACAAATGATTGTTCTAGGTACTCCAAATTGGGAGAAAATGTTCTTCATAAGGAATTTGGTGATAACCCTTACATCATTGGTTAGTGTAGCAATGACTTCTATCTATTTAGACTCGTAGTCGACCACAATCAATTGAAATCTTGTTGGTGTATGATATTGGGAAAGGCCCCGCAAAGTCAATGCTCTATGCATCAAAGATTTCTAACTCAGCGATTATATTGTGGGGCATTTCTTGTTTCCTCAAAATGTTTCCAACCCTTTGACATTCATTGCACTCAAGCACAAAGTTCCTTGAATCTTTGAAGGTCATCAGCCAAAATAACCCACTTTTCAATACTTTGAAAGCCGTTCTTTACGCTCCATGGTAGCCTTCGACGGGTGATGAATGATAATGCTTCAATCTGTCCTCCACTTCCCCTTCCGAAATACATCTCATTAAGACTTGATCACCACACCTTTGAAAAATATATTGCTTATCCCAAAGTAGTGCTTGATTTTCGAGAAGAACTTTCTTCGTTGATTGACACTTAACAAGCTCGATATCACCTATGCAACTAGGTGATTCACAATGTCCGTGTTGCAAGGCTGGGCTTCTTTGACCTCAAGAAGCTTCTCAATGAATGATTCCTCTATAATGGAAGTTCTTGCTCTTGTCCCACAAGTCGCGACTCTTCAATCCTTGACAAATGATCTACCACCACATTTTTGAATCTCTTTTTGTCGACGACTTCTTAATCTAATTCCTGCAAGAGATGTATCCAACTTAATAAATAAGGTTTTGAGTCTTGTTTGGAAAATAAATACTTCAATGTGGAATGATCAGTGTGCACAATAGTCTTAGAGCCAATTAAGTATGATCTAAAACTTATCAAACACAAACACAATTATAAGTAGTTCTTTTTCCATTGTTGAATAGTTTATTTGTGCATCATTTAGGGTCTTCCTAGCATAGTGAATGACATGCAATACTTTATCAAACTTCTGACATAAAACAGCCCCTATTGCATAGTCACTTACCTCACACATTAATTCAAAAGGAAGAGACCAATTTGGTGCCATAATGATTAGTTGCATTTATAAGAGCATGTTTCAATTCATTGAAGACAGTAAACAAGATTCATCAAAATTGAAAGAACAATCTTTTTGCAATAAACCGAGCACAAATGTCTAACAATGTGATAGAAGTTCCTAATGAACCTACGATAAAACCCTGCATGATCAAGGAAAATTCTCACTCCTCTTACATTAATCGTTGGATGCAATTTTTCAATCACCTCGACCTTAGCTTTATCAATTTTTATGCCCTTAGATAATACTTTGTGCCCTGATACAATGCCCACTTGAGCCATGAAATGACATTTTTTCCAATTAAGGGCCAAATTAGTTTCCACACATCTCTTCAAAACATTAGTCAAGTTTGACAAACAATCATCAAAGGACATGTTGGACCCCAGTTGTGATAATCATGTTTAGATGATGATCAAATCGTACTAATGGGTTGAAAACAAGTGTGCAGAAAAACAGGAAGGCTCGGACAAAAATGATGATTTGAACACAATCAAGAAAAATAACCAAAAGTTGAACAAGACCTTACAGACGATTAAGAGCATCCGAAAGAAAGGAGTTCGGACGCAAGGGAGTGTCCGAAACATGACTAGAAGCTTTTGGACGCACATGACCATCCAAACCAGAAACTGTGGGATAGGACGCATATGACCATCCGAACCAAAAGCTGCAGGACGCACATGACCGTCCTAACTAGAAGTTATAGGATAGGATGCATATTACCGTCCAAACCAAAAACTATAGGATGCACATGACCGTTCGAACCAAAAGCTGTAGGATGCACAAGTCTATTCGAAGAAAAGAGTTCAAAATGAAGAAGTTTATGTCAAGCTATAGGACACACATGACCATCTGAAGCACTGTTCATATTGTTGTAGGACGCATGATCGGACGTCCGAACCAACGTCCGAATGGCTAGTTTTTTGACCATTAGTGCTCAAATTTCAGCACATCTTTCAATTATAAATATCCTAAGGATATCAAAATGTAATGAGGAACTACCACATTCAATATAAACACTTGTAAGAGCTATTTGAGGAGAAATAGGCTAAAATATTATGGGTTGTATTGGTATGGGTAGTATAGTTCTCTTGTTAAGTTGGCTCAACTAGAGGGAATTAGTTTGAGCCAGAATAGACTAGTGAGTGATCTTCAAGTGCAAGAGTGGAGGGATAACAAGTATACAAAAGTGTGGTTGTAGTGTAAAACCCTTTGGTTCAACTAGAGGGACTTAATTGGTACAAGGGTGAGCCTACTTTGTATCCAAGAAGATTATTGTCTCACATTCTTTGATGAGGCACTACTAGTGGATGTACTCCAAGCTTGACAAGTTTGAGAGTTTGGTTTGATATTCTCAATCTCTTTATTTGTCTTTGAGCTTCAATTGATTGAATATTTATCTTTGATCATTTGTGCTTAAGTGTTTATTTGTTGCACAAAGTTTGCATTTTCATTAAGTAATTTAAAAGGTTTGTTTTTAGAGACAACCTAATTCACCCCCCCCTCTTTGGTTGCTTTCGGATCAACAATTGGTATCAGAGCATAGATCTCTTTATTTTGCTTAAATTGCATTATAGTAAAGATCATGGCAACCAATAATGCATTATTTTTAGAGGGGCATTCTATTACTAGACCTCCCATGTTTAATGGCATTAATTTTGTTAATTGGAGGGAAGGAATGAAAATATTTGTTCAATCTATTGATATTGATTTGTGGTATATTATTTGTGAAGGTCCTTTAGAAGCTAATATTCTAGATGTAAATACACAGATTAAGGCCTAAGACTAGATTTGAGTTAAATGCACAAGATAGAGTAAATTTATCTTTAAATGCTAAAACTATTAATATTTTGTATAATGTTTTGGATGCAGATGAGTCTTCTAAACTAAAAGGTTGCAAATCGTCCAAGGAGATATGGGGTAAATTGAAAGAAATCCATGAAGGAAATGAGGATATTAGAGAGCAAAGAAGTCACTTCTTCTGGCAAAATGTGAATCTTTCAAAATGGAATCTCATGAGAACATTGACAAGATGTATTGTAGATTCAATGATATTGTAAAGGATTTGGAAGGTTTAGGTAAAGAATATTCCTTGGGTGAAAAGAATAGTGAAAGATTTTGAATGCTCTACCTAAGGAATGGGAACCTAAATCCATTACCATAGACGAGTTTAAAAATCTAAATTCTATGCCTATTGATTCATTGATCAATTCTCTAACCTCCTTTGAATTGAAATTGAAATACAAGGTACAAGATGAGCAGGAAGCAAGGGACAATGGAAGCATAACATTAAAAGCTTCTCAAAATAATAGATGCTTCAAGTTTGGCCAAGCGGGACATTTTGCAAATGAAAGTCCATCCAAGAACAAGAAAGGGTCAAGGAAGCCTCATTTCAACAACTTCCAAATTACATGGGATGACTGCAATTCAGATGGAGAAGTTGAAGAAGAATATGAGGAGGATCAAATGGCTTTTATGGCTCTTGCCAATAATGAGGTATCCTCTAGTTATGATTCTTGTGATCATGATGTTGAATCATTTATTTTTAAAATGCATGAATATTTGAAAAAATCATATGCTAGGAACAAGGAGCTAAAAGTCAAGATTAATGCTATTATTGAGTGCTAACTCAAAACTTGTGCATGAAAATTATATGTTGTCAGAAGAAAATGATGTTTTGAAGAAAAAAAGATTGGATGCAAAAACCAAGATCATGGAACAACAAGCTTCATTGAAGAAGAGATTAGATAATCTTGATTTTTTTTGCAAAAGAAAAAGGAAAATATTTTTGAAAAGAAAAAAACTAGAATTATGCACATCAACAAAAATTTTGTCACCTATAGAAAGGATGATTTGTACTTTATTAAACCTAAATCTTGTTTGTATGGAAATAAGAATATTATGTGCTATTATTGTCATCAACATGGTCATATAAAGAGGGATTGTTATGTCAAAACAAATGAAATGTTGGGAATAAATTCTATTTGGGTGTTTAAGCATCTCACTAACCCAATTGGACCCAAGAAAGTTTGGGTACCAAAAGTTGTTACTTAACCTTGAGTGTAGGTATGCTTGGAAAGCACCAACGGAGTCTAAATGGATAATCAATGGAGGATTATGTTCAAAGCATGTGATCTAAGATGACTTTGAGATGGTTAACATTCAATTTTTATTTTTTTTTTGAGAATGTGTTAATGTGAACTTGACATCTTGAATATTAGTCAATTATGTGATTGAATTTGTTTAGAATGCTTGGGTATGAGTATACACAAATTTTATCTATATTAAGTCACTACTTGCAAAATAAATGGGGAGTATTCCCTTTTCTAAATAACTTATTTGTTAGAAATTAATTTGCATCACAAGAAATTGCATCACATGTGTTTTATTGTTTTGATGATGCTTTTTGGTAAGGAATGAGTGATAAATGCATTGATGTTAATCCTTTGCATGAATTGCCTCATTTCTACCAAACTATTTATTCTTTAAAGGAAGAAATATTTTAAACTTGACTTATCCCCTATATACTAACTTGAATTGCATGCATAGTTTAATGGGAAGCTATCGTTGGCCCCAAAGCAATCTAAGAGAGGGGTGAATTAGGTTTCTTAAAAATTACTTTGTTTAATTCAAAATAATCACCAATAAAATCTTTTAAACTATCAAATGGATAAATAGATATAAAGACAATAAAGCTTATGGAATATAAAAAGGTAAAGAGAGAAATTAAACAAGCAACACTTCCAAGCTACCAAGCTTGAAGTGTTAATCCACTAGAATGCTTCACAAAATTGGTGAGTCAATAATCAATGTACACAAAGTAGGACAATCCTTGCTCACACTAATTCACTTTAGTTGAGCCAGGGATTTTACTCTTAACATCACTTTAGTACAAGATTATCACTCCACTCTATATTTTTGAATTGCACTTCAATGTACACACTAATACAATATTGCTCAATAGTTAATTTGCACTCAAATTGCTTTTTTACTAGCTTGTATTCAATGTGTAAGATATATTTACAATCACAATAGAGCAGGTATTTATAGGAGCAATGAATTCTGGCTATAACTACTTTCCAATGTCTCAATAATAAATGCACAAAAATAAGCCGTTAATGGTTTCAGACGTTTTGATGTATTACTTGTGAGTCCGACCAAGCGTCCGATCTCAGTACAGAGTGTGTGATGAATGCCGTTCAGACGGCCGAGCATGCGTCCGTTCTATCGTCCAAACTAGGTTTCAGACAGTCTTGTTCGTCTGAAGCAGAATTCGTTCGGACAGTTGTATGTGTCCGTTGTGAATCTTAAAAGATTTGATTCTACCTCACCTATCAGACGAAAATATGCGTCCGAGGGAGATTTCCCCAGACTCTCCTGTGCGTCCGTTGCAGGTACTTGAAAAAGTTTTCTTTCTGCCTATCCGTTCGGACAATGAACTGTGTTCGTGGGAGTTTGTATCCGATGTTCCTGTTCGTCCGAAAGATGTAGTACAGTTCGGATGGTGTTCTATGTCTGGAAACCCTGTTTCTAGCTAACAAGATAATAGACCTGCACAGTTTGAATTCAAAGTTTAGTGCATATGTCATCATCAAAATAAGGTTTGGTAAACATCAATGATGACAAACTTTGAATAAAACGAATACAACCAACAGATATGATCATAGTCAACAGATGTGCATACTCAACAATCAACAGATATGATTATTCCTAAACCATATTTCTACTCCCGCTTTTGACATCATCAAAATAGACAAGTAAGCTCCCCCAGAGAAGTTACACAGTTAAAAATGTAAAAATAAGCCAACACATACCAATCACATATTAAAATAAGCTAGCATTAACCCCAATATTAAGCCATCAAAATGTGAACACCAATATTAACACCAATAATGTCATTTACACCAATAACAACTGTCATCCAAAATGTAGACTAGAGGTCCTAAGTAGAGCAGAAAGTCTAAGTTGAGTCATTTTTCTTCTTGGAACTCTTTTCGAGCTTGCGTTTCTTGGAGGGTACATTGTCATCAGTAGCTTCACTATCATCATCTCATGTGTCACGGCGCTGCATGATATAATTAAATGTGTCGTCAATGTCCTCGTCATCGCCCTCTTATACACATCTTGATGCGGTGGGTTCTGCACAATCACTAATGCTCCTGTTCATCATTGTCAGGCATGTCATTGTCATCACTTTCGGAGGAGGATTCAATAGTGTACTGTGACTGAATATTAGCAAATTGAACTTGAGCAGAAGCAGACATGCCCAAGGTACGTGCTTCTTGAAGAATTTGTTGACGAGTTTCAAGGCGCTTTAGCTTGCGATTAGTGCGATGTTGGAAGGAACTCATCTGAGTGCTCAAAGAAGTATGAAGGCTGCAAATGTGTGAAAGGGAAGGTTTGGAGGAAAAATGACGGGGATCATGGGAGGGTGAAGGTATTTGAGGAGGAGGGGAATGGGGAAGTGCAAAACCAGAGAAAGAGGCCTGAGTTTTGGCTCTTTCAACTTCATAAGCAGCTTTGGTAAACCATTGGTCATTAAAACAACGTAAACCCTTTCTCTTAATGTAGGCTTTGTTAAAGTAGGAGGGAATTGTTTTTTGCCAGTGAATGGGATATTAAGATAATCAAAAAAAAATGTGAGGAATTTGCCGAAGGGAATGTTTAGTATTGTGAGTATCGGTTAAAAAAAGTTCCCACAGAGAATAGAAAAGATATCCAAAATCAAATAGAATTCCCTTGAAAACATAGTAGAATTAGTAAAGCTGCATTTTTTTGGGTTCAGTGCAATGCCCGTCAGTAGGTAACAGCAAATTCGTGACCAAAGTGTATAAAATGTTCAATTCAGGAATGAGTAAAGTAGTTTTGGTTTACGAAACCTGTTTGAAGTTGACATTAAAAAGTGCTCAGACCTCATCAATATCAAAACGAGTATCCAAAGTAGGCCATTTATCCAGAGAAAAGAAATAGGAAAAATCATTAGGCAACGAAACCTCACATTCAAAAATGGTGTTAATGATATTGGATGAAATTTCAAGATTTTTGTTGTTCACATGAGATATTAATGTGCAAACAGTGGGACCCTTCCTAAGATTGGCTGTGAGCTGGAATACCATGTCGTGATAAACAGGTAGATCAATATGAACTAGGTGACCCGAATTTTGTTTTTCAAAACAAGATTTTACTATTGGCAGATTAAATTCGTCAAAAAGACCTTGCGAAGCAGATATGTGGACAATTATGGATTTACCAAGGAGAGAGGTGTACCGTTCAGATGCCTTGGCATCTATGAATTTTGGTAGAGATGGATCTGTAGAAGTTTGAGGATTTGCCGATGATTCTCCTTGCACTGGAGCTTTTCCTTTCGATTTACGTCAATTATGTGATTTACGTCCTTGCACAAGAATTTTTGAAAATATGAGAAAAAAGAAAAAAAATGAAAATTTTGGGGAAGTTGGTAGAAATATCAAGAATTTGGATGGTAAGTTGGTGAAATGGTGTGCAATAGAGATAATTAACATTATGGGAATGAAAATCCCTCAAACAATTTCGCAGGAGAGGGAAGAAATTGGGGGAATTTTGAGGAGGAAAATAGATCGCCAGAGAAGAGTTCGGTGGGTAGTGTGAGTCTGAAAGGAGGAAAATGAACTGTTTTAAACAGGCAGAGGAATCGTTCGGACGTCTGAACGATTTATAATTTTTAGGACAAGATTGAAATCTAGCATATAGACAAACAACAACCATAATGTGTGGTCTGCTAGCTGTTAAGTAAAATAGTCTTCCGATCATACCTCTATAGTGGTTTTCATCAACACTATTACCTGCTTCATCTTTATCGAGTTCAGTTGAGGTGCACATAGGTGTCTCAACTTGTTTGCAATCTTGCATTCCGAATCATTTGAGTAGCTCTTTTGTATCCTTGATTTGTGTAATAAACGTCCCTTCCTTTGTTTGGTGAACTTGAAGTCCAAGGAAAAATTATAATTCTCCCATGATACTCATTTCAAATTCTTTTTGCATCAAGTACGAGAATTCCTTGCACAAGCTTTCATTAGTTGCTCCAAAGATAATATCATCAACGTAAACTTGAACAATTAATAAACAATTAAAATCAGTTTTGGTGAAGAGACTGGTATCAACAACACATCTTTTGAAACCATTTTCAATCAAAAAACCACTTAACTCTTTCATACCAAGCTCTAGGAGCTTGTTTCAAACCATATAAAGCTTTGAAAAGTTTGATAACATGATTTGGAAAATTTTTGTTTTCAAAACCAAGAGGTTGTTCAATGAAAACTTGTTGATCAATAAAACCATTTAGAAATGCACTTTCAACATCCATTTGGAATAATTGGAATTTGTTAAAACATGCATATGCAAGAAACATGCGAATAGATTCTAAATGAGCAACGGGTGCAAAGGTTTCATCAAAATCAATACCTTCTTTTTGAGCATAATCTTTTGCAACATGTCTAGCTTTGTTCCTAATAATTTCACATTTATCATTTAATTTATTTCTAAAAATGAATTTTGTTCTTATTACAGGTTGAGTTGATGGTCTTTCAACCAAAGTCCATACATTATTTTTCTCAAATTGGCTAAGTTCATCTTGCATAGCAAAGACCCAAGATTCATCGTTTAATGCATCATCCACATATTTAGGTTCAATATGAGAAAGTAATGCAAACAATTACTATTCAAAGATTTATGAGATCGAGTTTTTTACCCCATCGGATGATCACCTATGATCAAATCTTGAGGTTGACTAGAAACAAATCTCCATGCTTTATGAAGATCTTTCGGAGTATCTTCGTCCTTTTCTTCTTCTTCACCCAAGTGATTTATATTGCTCACATTGTTTGGAGGGATCGGTTGATGTTCTTCATGGGTAGTGAGCTTCTCAAGCTCCTTTTGAATACCTACATCTTCATCTTCACACACATTCTTTGAAATAATATCATTAGTTTCATCGAATGTAACATGCACAACTTCTTCAATCAAAAGTGTTTTTCTATTGTATACTCGGTATGCTTTCTTGTCACTAGAATATCCAAGAAAAATTCATTCATCCAATTTTTTGTTAAATTTTCCATGATTTTCTTTGATGTTTAAAATAAAATATTTACAACCAAAAACTTTGAAATAGCTCACAACGGGTTTTTTTACAAAATAAAAGTTCATAAGGTGTTTATGTTAAAATAGGTCTTAACAAAACTCGATTTTAACGTAACAAGCTGTATTAACGGTTTCCGCCCAAAAATATTTTGGTAAGTCACATTCACTAATCATAGTTCTAGCGGCCTCTCGAAGTGTTCTATTTTTTCTTTCAACAACACCATTTTGTTGAGGCACTCGAACAACTGAAAATTCATGTGAAATACCGTTGTGATCACAAAACTCAGGAAAACCTCCGAATTTAAATTCGACTCCATTATCACTTCTCAACCGGATGATTTTTAAATTCAACAAATTTTGAATTTTTGAAAATAATTTCACAAAATTTTCAAAAGCTTCATTTTTGTGAACAAGAAATAGTACCTAAGTATACCTAGAATAATCATCAACAATCACAAATGCATACTTACTACCACCGAGACTAGCATATTGAGTTGGACCAAACAAGTCTAGATGCAATAATTCTAGGGGTTTAGAAGTAGACACACAATTTTTCGGTTTAAAAGATACTTTAACTTTAACTTGTCTTCCCGAATTGACATGCATCACAAATTTTATTTTTCAAAAATTTTAATTTTGGTAACCCTCTTACCAATTCCTTCTTGGCAAGTTTTTCAATTAAATCCATGTTAAAATGACAAAGCCTTCTATGCCAAAGGCAAGGATCATCTATAGAGGTGGTTAGACATTTTACATTGTTACTACTAATATTGTCAAGATAGATCACATAAACATCATTGTACCTAGTACCTTTAAACAAAACAACATAATTTTTATCAAGAATTAGTTAAGTTCATGCTTAGTAAATAACACATAGAGATTTTTATGACATAGTTGACTTACACTTAATAGATTGTAATTCAAATTATCAACAAGAAGCACATTTTTAATCAAGATCTCGCCATTTTTACCTACATCACCAATGCCAATTGATTTTGCTTTCATGTTATCCCCAAATGTTACTTTTCCACTGTTTTTGGATTTGAGGTTTGTGAAGATAGATGCATCATTGGTCATATGTCTTGAGTACAGCCAGTATTTATGAACCATTGTCCATCCTTGGTGATATTCATATCCTACACAAGAAATCAATTGATAATTTTTGGTACCCACATTTTCTTAGGTACATAAAAGTTAGTAAAATGACTACAAATCCATATGGAATTCATACCAAGTTTTTCATTTCTCTTGACATAGCAATTATTTTTCTCAATTATTTTTCTCATGACCATGTTGTTGACAATAATTGCAAATAACATTTTTATTTCCATATAAGGGTGATTTTGATTTTACAAAGCATAAACCATTCCTTCTAAAGGTGACAAAATTGTTGTTGATCAATACATTTCTATTCCTTTTTCAAATCAACAATATTTTCCTTTTTTCTATGCAAAAGAATATTCAAATCATCCAATCTTTTCTTCAAGGTAGCTTGATCTTCTTTGATCCTTGTTTTTACATGCATTCTTTTCTTCAAATTACTGTTTTCTTGTGATAACCTATTATTTTCATTCACAAGCTTTGAGTTAGCATTTAATATGGAGCATTTGATTTCTTAACTAACTCCTTATTTCTAGCAAATGACTCCTTCAAGCTATCATGTAATTTTAAAATGAAAGCTTCAAGATCATTGTCATCATTTTCGTCATTAGAATCATAATTAGAAGTTACCTCATCATCACCAATGGCCATAAATGCCATTTGTGCCATTTCCATTTCTTCTTATGATTCTCCTTCGGAATTGCAATCATCCCATGTGATTTGGAAATTATTAAAGCGGGGTTTCTTCCTTCCTTTTTCTTCATTGAAGGAGATTCTTTTGCAAAGTGACCGGATTGACCGCATTCAAAACACTTTTCATTTGATTTTTTATTTCTAGCTTGGTCTTTCCTTGGAAATTATTTGAGTTGATTGCTCCACCTCTTCTCATTCTCCGTTTGTTGATGTAGTGTCCGAGAAATCCTTTGGTGATGAGTGCAAGATCTCCTTCACCAAGATCTTTATCTCCTAGGTTGATGGAAGCATTTTCATTTTCTTCTTGAGATAAGAGTGGAGTTTTTAATGCAACGCTCCTTTTTGGTCTTGCTTCTCATCATCCACCACTTTAGCCTTTAGCTTCAATTCATAGGATGCAAGAGAGTTAATTAGAGATTCAATAGGCATGGAATTTAAATTCTTACCCTCCTCTATAGCGATTGTTTTGGCCTCCCATTCTTTGGATAGAACATTCAAGATTTTTCTATTCTTTTCGCCCAAAGAATACTCCTTACCCAAGGCTTCAAAATCCTTAATTATGTCATTGAACCTACAATACATTTTGTCAATATTTTCATGTGGTTCCATCTTGAAGGACTCATACTTGGCAACAAGTAAGGATTTATTTTGCTCTCGAACATCATCGCTCCCTTCATGGATTTCCTTCAAGTTATCCCAAATTTCTTTAGTGGAAATGCATCTCTTGACACGAGTTGATTCATTAGCATCCAAGGCATTGTATAGCACATTCATAGCTTTCGCATTTACAGTCAAGTTTGCCTTGTCTTGTGGAGTGTGCTGTACATACCTTGTCTTTTCTCTTCTTCATTTGTATGATCATCAATGATGGTAGTTTCAAAGGGACCTTCATTTACAACAAACCATGTCTCAATATCAATAGATGTGCATAAGAGACAGATTCTATCTCTCCAACTAATAAAATTTGCCCCATTAAACATAGGGGGCGTAGTGATGATTGACCCTAAAAAAATAGACCATTGTTGGTTGCCATAATAGATCTTTTCTCAAAAGTAATTTAAGCAATAAAATGAGACCAATGCTCTGATACCAACAGTTGGCCCCAAAGCAACCTAAGAGGGGGGGTGAATTAGGTTTCTTTAAAATTACTTTGCAAAATAATCACCAATAAAATCTTTTAAACTATTAAATGGATAAATAGACATAAAGACAATAAAGATTATGGAATATAAAAAGGTAAAGAAGACTGTCTATTAAACAAGCAACAGATGTGTATAAGCTTGAAGTGTTAATCCACTAGAATGCTTCACAAAATTGGTGAGTCTATAATAGTTCTTCTAATGTACACAAAGTAGGGCAATCCTTGCTCACACTAAGTCACTTTAGTTGAGTCAAGGATTGTACTCTTAACCTCACTTCAGTACAAGATTATCACTCCATTCAATATTTTTGAATTGCACTTCAAGGTACACACTAATACAATATTGCTCAATAGTTAATTTGCACTCAAATTGCTTTTTTACTAGCTTGTATTAAATGTGTAAGATATATTTACAATCACAATAGAGTAGGTATTTATAGGAGCAATGAATTCTGGCTGTAACTACTTCCCAACGACTCAATAATAAATGCTTAAAAACTAGCCGTTAAGGGTTTCAGACATTCGATGTATTAGTTGTGCGTCCGACCAAGCGTCCAATCTTAGTACAGAATGTGTGATGAATGCCGTTCGGATGGCCGAACATGCGTTCGTTCCATCGTTCGAACTAGGTTTCGGACAGTCTTGTTCGTTCGAAGCAGACTTTGTTCGGACAGTTGTATGCGTCCATTGTGATGCTATAGGAGATTTGATTCTACCTCATCTATCAGACAAAAATATACGTTCAAGGGATATTTCCCCGGACGCTCATGTGCGTCTGTTGCAGGTATTTGAAAAAGTTTCTTTTTTGCCTATCTGTTTGGACAGTGAACTACGTCCGTGGGAGTTTGTATCGGACGTTCCTGTTCGTCCGAAAGATGTAGTACAATTTGGAAGGTGTTCTACGTCCGAAAACCCTGTTTCTAGCAAAACAAGATAGTAGACCTGCACAGCTTGAATTCAGAGTTTAGTGCATATGTCATCATCAAAATAAGGTTTGGAAAACATCGGATATTTGATTCTTGATGTAGCCTTAATTAAGGGGGAGATTGAGTGTACAATTTGTTTTTAATCTTATGTTTTGTTGACGCCAAAAGGGGGAGAAAATATGGACAAAACCTCTTGTCTTGTGTTCAGTATGTTATGCTTGATTTTAGAATTGTTCAATTGATTTGTCATCATCAAAAAATGGGAGATTGTTGGATCCAATTATAGATAATCATGTTTTGATGATGACCAAATCGTACTAACGGGTTGAAAGCAAGTGTGCAGAAAAATAAGAAGGCACGGACGAAAATGATGATCCGAATACAATCAAGATAATTAACTAAAAGTTGAACAAGACCTTACAGAAGATTAAGAGCATCCGAAAGAAAGGAGTTCGGATGCAAGACAGCATCCGAAACATGAAATGAAGCTTTAGGACGTACATGACCGTCAGAACTAGAAATTGTGGGATAGGACGCATACGACCTTCCGAACCAAAAGCTGTAGGATGCACATGACCGTCCGAATTAGAAGCTATAGGGTAGGACGCATATGACTGTCCAAACCAAAAGCTATAGGACGCACATGACCGTCCGAACCAAAAGTTGTAGGACGCACAAGACCGTTCAAGAAAAGAGTTCAAAATGAAGAAGTTTCTGTCAAGCTGTAGGACATATATGACCATCCGAAACACTGTTCATAAAGTTGTAAGACGCATGATCGGACGTCCGTACCACCATCCGAACCCCTAATGGCTAGTTTTTAACAACTATTTTTTATCGTTGGAGCTTAAATTTCAGCACATCTTTCTGCTATAAATATCCTAAGGACATCAAAATGTAATGAGGAACTACCACATCCAATACAAACACTTGTAAGAGCTATTTGGGGAGAAATAGGCTAAAATATTGTGGGTTGTATTAGTTTGGGTAGTATAGTTCTCTTGGCTCAACTTGAGGGAATTAGTGTGAGCAAGAGTAGACTAGTGAGTGATCTTCAAGTGTAAAAGTGGAGGGCTAACAAGTTTACAAAAGTGAGGTTGTAGTGTAAAATCTTTTGGCTCAACTAGAGGGACTTAGTTGGTGCAAGGGTGAGCCTACTTTGTGTACAAGAAGATTATTGCCTCACATTCTTTGAAGAGACACTACTAGTGGATGTACTCTAAGTTTGATGAGTTTGGGAGTTTGGTAGTTTGGTTTGATATTCTCAATCTCTTTATTTGTCTTTGAGCTTCAATTGATTAAGTACCTGAATATTTATCTTTGATCATTTGTGCTTTAGTGTTTATTTGTTGCACAAAGTTTGCATTTTCATTAAGCAATTTAAAAGGTTAGTTTTTAGAGACAATCTAATTCACCCCCTCTTAGGTTGATTTGGGACCAACAAGACATACCAAAGACAGTAAAGTCATCCATGATAATCTCAATGCATTTTTTCATATTGTTGTGAAAGGTAGCAAACATGATCCTTTGAAAAGGTGCCATAAAGGCACGTAAATGAGTTTTTTTCTTGATCCTCCCAACATATGGAAATTTGGAGATACCTAGAGTAACTGTTGAGAAAAAAATAATATGCTAAACCTATTAATCTTTCCAACATTTAGTTGATGAAAGGCAAAGAGAAGTGGTCCTCACGGGTGGCTTCATTCAACTTTCTAAAATTAATGCAAACACGCCATCCCGTGATGAATCTAGAGGGGAGGAGTTCATTGTTGTCACTTACCACAAGAGTAATGCCACCCTTCTTAGGGACAACTTGCAAGGTCGGACTAACCAACTCGCTATCACTAATAGGATAAATAATACCCGCATCCAAAAGTTTCATGACCTCTTTCCTAACCACCTTTTTTAAGGTAGAGTTCAAGCTCCTTTGAGATTGACTCACTGGCCTATGACCCTCATTCAACAAAATCTTATGCATACAAAGAGTGAAAATTCTCTTAATGTTGTCAAAGTTCCATGCAATGGCATTCTTATGAATTTTAAGCACAACATTTAACTTATCAAGTTGCTTGCTAGTCAATGATGCATTCACAATCACATGATACGTCTATCTGACATCAAGTTAAACATATTTCAATTGAGTGGGAAAAGGTTTAAGTTCTACCTTGGGGGATTCATTGTTTGGAGACCCCTCTTTACCTTTACCATCATTATCCTTTTCACTCCTTTGGATAGGATCATTCTCCTCAAGATGGTTCAAGCATTCCTGCATCTCTTCATCATCTTGAGCTACTTCAATTGGCTTACCAAAGCCTTTTTTAAGTAGGGATTCTACCAACTTTTTCCTACAAAAATCATGGATCAAGTAATCAATTAAATTTATGCTCATTAGATCGTCGTAGATAGAGGAATGTTTTAAGAAATCAAGAACATTGAAAGTCACAATTTAATCATTAATACAGAATTTCAACTTTCCTACTTGAATATCAATGAGGTCACAACCGGTTGCTAAAAATGGTCTTCCTAATATGAATGGGATATCCTTGTCCTCCATGTCAAGAACTTTGTAGTCTACCAGGAAGTACATCTTGCCAACTTTGATGATGATGTCCTTGGCAATACTCATAGAAATTTTACATTCCGATCCACAAGTTGCTTTCTTAAATAGCTAGTCGGCTTCAAATCTCTACCACTAAGCTTCTTGTAGGCTGAGAAAGGCATGAGGTTTATCGAGACTCCCGAGTCATATAGAGCCCTCTCAAATTGAATACACCCTATCTCATAAGCAATTGAAAAGGAACCTGAAATTTTCAATTTCGAAGGTAGTTTCCTTCTATTTAAGCAACACACTACAACCATTTGTTAAACAAAGGATCTCAACCCCATGAATTCTCCTCTTCGAAGTAAGAACTTGAATCATGAATTTGACATGTGCAGGCATTTTTTCATGTGCCTCCATGAATGGAATATTGATCTTGAGTTTCTTAAACATCTCAAGGAATTTTTTGAACTTCTTGGCTTTCTCATCTTCTTTCAACCTTTGGGCAAATGGCACTCTCACTTGCTTTATCAATTGTGATGGAGGATCCTTGCCTTCATTTTGTTGATCAATGGGCTTGGTGGATCTTCAATCACTGCCCTTGCCCTTTGTAAACTCTTTTTTTTTCCCACATTATTCTCCTCAAGTTTATTACTCTCTTTACCTTTTGATGTTGAACTTTCCTCAATCTCTCATTCCAATGACTTGTCGTTCCTAAGTGTAATGACTTGGACTTGTTCCCTTACATTTTGATTCCTTGGATTATTAATCGTATCACTTGGTAAACCTCCCAATGGCCTTAGAAGCTTATTTGCTGGCCTAAACATTTGGCCCAATTGGGTCTCCAAATTTCTTATAGAAATCTCTTGATTCGTAATGAAGATATTATACTCCCTCCTTAAAGTTTTGTTCTCCCTCATCAAATTCTCATATTCCTTCCTTGTGTTCTCCCTATCCCTCCTTAGTTCTGTGATTGAGATTGCACATCCTTCCCTTCTCTAGCAAAGCTTTGAAGATTGTTCAAGGGAAGGTGTGGGAGTTATTGATGCACTCGATTGGTTATTTTGATAAGAAGGATTAGGTTGAAAGTTGAATTGGGAATGGTGGGGATTAGATTGAGGTTGATGAAAGTTTGATGGGGGGTTCCTTTGATGTGGGAGTTGATATGTTCAGGATGATGAGGCTTGGTTGGAGAAGTTTTGTGATGGGGCATTTGATTTAGATGTGTTGTTGATACATGAGAAGTTTGGATAATTTCTTCAAGAGGGGTTGTAGGTACTCCTATACATATTGGGTGGATTTCTTGAGGGGATGAAGCTTGGCTGAAAAAATAATGCAATTGTTCATTGCCTCCATGAATAGTTCACATTGGCCGTTTAAGTGGTTCTGGAACAAAAGTCAAGCACTAAAGGTCCTTCAGGAATTGAAGATATAGCATTTACGGTGTTGTCCCTCTCAAGATTCTCAATAGCCATTGTCAAATTTGCCATCAATTTAGCCATGATTCCATTTTGTGCCAAGATTGCATCATTTTTATTCAAATAAAGAACACCAGCTTGAGTACGTTGAACTTGTGCTTGAGCATTATTTTGAACCACGAGTTGAGCTACATGTCCATGACAATAATAATTGGAAGTTGTCATATTGAGGAGGCTTTGGGTTTCTTCTAGAGTTTTGAAGGACAAGGAGGCCACCCGCCGATGCATCTACAATGGATTTGGTCTCTTGGTAGAGCAAATGTTTGGACTTGTATCCACAACGGTATTGCATAGTGTGGTCACCTTCTTAAGTGCCCCTTAAATTTCTCCCAAGCCAAACTCTCTGTTAGACTTTCCCCTACATCTTGTTTAAATAATATTATTTCTTTCCTTAATTTTGTGATTCTACATGGAAGGAAGTGTTTTTCCAAAACTCTTGGGCAAGTTGGTTTTATGCAGTGAATGTTCCTTGCTCACGAGATTGCAACCACCATTAAGTTCGGTCATGTAAGGAGAATGGAAATACCCTCATGCGAATGGAATTGGGATAAAGCCTGTTAAACTTGAATGTATCCATGACCTTCTCAAAGTGCATGAAATGTGTAAAGGGATCTTCGTTCGGACGTCCACTAAACATAGCATGTGTTTATAGCATTTGGATCATCACTTGCTTGATTTTGAACTTATTGGATTGGACTGGCATTCTAGCTATGCTAGAGTTCCCTCCCTTAAAATTTTACATTGCATAGTCTCGAAGTGGTCACCCATTGACATGATGTCCATTTTCGTGATTCCTCACTTCACCATTACTATTATTTCCCATTGCGTTTCTAATACCACCGAAACTATTGTTCCCTACCACTTTCTCTTGATTATTTTTCCTCAAGTGGTCGTCAAATAACCTTGCATTATTTTGTGGGTTCGCCATATGACTTTCTCCTTGGTCTTGTTGTAGCGTCATTTCCTTTCAAATCCTTGTTAATATCCTATCAATCTCAAAGTCCAAACGTCTTAGGGATTGCCTACCAATAACCATAGACTACAAAACAAACCAAGCAAAGTAAAGAATCACGTCTGAATGGCAAAGCACCAAAAGCAAGAAGTAAACAAAATAAGAAAGCAATATCTAATTTTAGACTACAAGCAATTACTAACGAAGAAAGATTCTTAATCTAGTATCACACAAAATTAACTAATATCACCATTGCAAACACAATTCCTGGTGACGTTGCTAAAAGCTTATTTGCTCTAGGTTGGTGAAATTTTTAGGGTGTCAAACAAGTAATAAAATAAATAAATCCTTTCACAATTAACCAACACCTTTACTCTCGCAAATATATGAGGATAGGTTTATAGATTAGTGGTGAGTGGATGTCGTTTCCACGAGGATTAGAATGGTGATTACTAGGCTTATAGGGTCGTTACACTATTTAGACAAGCAATCAAAGAGAGTGCGTCACTAACTACCGAGATAAAATTAAGGAAGCTTTAGGTAAAACAAGTAGTCTAACTAGTCTAAGAAAGCATGTAAAAACTATCACTAAATCTTACTCTAGGAAACATTATGTAAATATAGAAAGCCATTAAGACTAGTTTAGACTACAATGTAAAATAAATCCCAACAAGCAACTAAGAACTAGATTTAGCAAGCAAATGAGAGTACTTCTAAAACAGCATTTAGAATTAAATTAGTAAATGATTAAAGCACTAACCTAGGGGAGCAAAAGTCGATACTAAGAAAGCAAATAGTAAATTGTTATACTAAGAAAGAAATTAAGGCATTTAACCAAGCAACTAATTAAATACTAGACTAGGAAAGCAATTCAAAATCTACACTAAGAAAGATATCAATTAAAGATATTAATTGATAACTCTAGGAAGCTAGAGTTATATGTATCCTAAACTTGAGTATTTTTTCCCTTAGTTTTGAACATATTAAGTTTTAAGAATTTTTTTTTGTCAAAATTTACTTTTGTGTTCTAAATTGTGTTAGTTGTATTAATTCAATGTTTTTGTTGTTTTTTATTATACTAATTGAATGTATTTATTTATAAGGTTCGATCAGAGAAAATGACACAACAATCGAACAAGAAACAAATCAAATCAAACTATCAAGCAGCCATTGATCGCGGTCAAAATTTTGAAGAAGGAAATCATTGATTGCTGTCACCAAAGAAAAATTACTATTGGAACTTTGATCGTACTCGTTAACCACGATCATCAACAAGAAGCATCAGTGACCGCGGTTGTTAAAATGAAGAAAGAAATTCATTGATCGCGGTCACCAGGAAAATGCACATGAGCTTTAGTAATCGTGTCCAACAATTTGAAGCAAGATTTATTAATAGCGGTCACTGCACAAGCTATCAGTGACCGCAGTAATTGAATGCTGTACAAGTGATTTTAAAGGGCAAATTCGTCCATTCCATAACAAATTGTAGCTGCAGCCTCTTTCACCCAACCCCAGCACTATAAATACTGTTAAGCCTTTTGGGAGGATAAGTAGAAAGTAGGAGTAGAATTAGATAGTAGTAGAGTAGTTTAGTTCTTCTCCCTTTTTCCTTCCCATTTGGATGGAGTTTTCTTAGATTATATTAGGATTTATTTTTTTTGTTACTTTCATTTCCTAGATAAAGATTCAATCTTTTTAAGTGGTAAGTACTTTGTTCTTGTTTAAATTCCTTTAGTTAATCTTTAATTTCTTGTTTCTTCAGTTTAATTAATTTAATTTCTTTCACTAAAATTCTCTCTTTATTTGCTTTCTTAGTTTAATTGGTAGATTAGTTAATGGGTTTTTCATCTAAGTGATTCCTTTACATGCTTTCTTAGTATAATTGTTAAATTAGTTATGAACTTTCTTTAAAAAAATGCTTTCTTAGTGAAAAATTGTACCTTAGATTAGCTAATTTGGTTGAACAAGTTTATGGTCTTTCCTTAGAAATACTTCATTAGTGGTAATTTATAATTTAGATTAATTAATTAGGGTAGATTAGTTAATGCCTTTAATCATGCTTTCTTAGTGGCAATTAGTAGTTTAGGTTAATTAATTACTTCCTTAAAATATTTTCCATTTTACTTGCTTTCTTAAATGCTTTCTTAAAATCCCATCCTTTTTCTTTACATGCTTCCTTTAATTGCTTTCTCAGAAATACTTTCTTTAATGTTAATGCCCAATTTCAAATTGCTTTGCTAGTTAGTTTTAAATTACATTCTTAGTATTTTAAATTCTAATTTTATTTTAATAAATTTAAAATCGATTACTTCAACTAATAATCTAACAAAATAATCGGTAATCACCAATCAATCTTTGTGGGTTCGATCCATACTTCTCTTTATTACTTAGTTGACAACTGTATACTTGCGGGAGAATGTTGCCTAACTAGTAGTAAACTTTAGGTGTTTTAAAGTTGATATAATGAGGTGTTTTCTAAACGAGACATAATTAATCTAGGAGGATAAAGTAAAGACTAAAGTAAGAAAGTACAATATATACCAAACTAGTGATATTTAGAGGCAATAGGGGGACATTAATAATAAAGTTACTAAAACAATTCCTACACTAGAAAGTAGAATGTTCTTCGTTTTTGCCATTTTTGGAAAGTTAGGAGAATAAAAGAAATCTAGATTTAAGCTAATGATTTGGTTTAAAAGTTAGATTTAATGAAAACTCACTACTAATTAAAGCATTAACACTAAGGAACACAACATTTGCACAAAGATCTACTAATTAATCTTATATTTAGACTAACTTTTGAAAATATGCAAGAACTTGAAATAGCTAAATAGCAAGATTTGAAAAGAGAAATTAGGTGAAATTGGTATCAAATTAAAGCTAATGAAAAGCCTAAGAATTTAAGAGTAAAAAGGTTAAACGTATCCTACAACTACATTAAAGACTAAAATTAATGTTCAAGAAGAAGAAGAAAAGTATTAATGACAAGACTACTCTAACGGCTGCACTATACTGCCTAGTCTACACCTACAACTATGTATTTTAGGTGTAAACTCTGGGTATTTTAAAAAATATGATGGTCAAACTGCTAGTTGATTTGATTGACTGCAGTCAATATTTTGCCTACACAAATTCATTTATCATGATTAATAGCTGATTTCTAATAGTTGCTTGTTGACTGCATTCAATGAAATTGTTCATGGATGTGCTTTACAGCATTAATAGGCACCTTGAAGGTGAAGTAGTGATGATCGCGGTTAATCATTTTTCTTCATGGTATCTTTGACTGCGGTCTATGAGAGCACTAGCCTTGGATTTAGTCTTCCATTTTCTTGCAATTACAGCTTTGCCCTTACCTTCTTCCACTCCTTCAACCATCAAATCTTCAAATATTCCCTACAAAATACACCACAATCACTAAGTCAAAATGCACATAAAATAATTAAGTGTCAATTTAGTTAAATTCAGTGCATAATTACTACTAATCAAACTGACTGGGATAAATGAACAATGAAAAGCTTCCATAATATTTGATTCTACGCAGTATCGAACTGGAACAACCTGTTCTTCTTGAATATCCTGATTTAAGACTAAAGAATTTCCTGTTATTACCATATAGTATTCATCTCAAGCCCCTGAGTAATAGAAACAAGTTGTATAGCTTGCTCTTGGTAATTATATTGAAGTGCATTACTCTGAACTCATAAAAAAACCATAACCAAGCATAAAATATGAATAAAAAGACATAAAATTAATCTGCATGAAACAAACATAACTAAAATTAAATAGTATTTAAAGTTATCACATTTTAATACTAGTGTTAGGATAATGTTCAATGACACTTTACATTTTGAACACACTCAATTTCACCTTATCCATGAATTGAATTAATATACACTATACTTTCTCAGAAGTCTTCCATGATATAAATAAGACTCATAAAATGATGATGTGTATATTTCGTGATAAAAATACTCTCCAAAAATTAGTGGATAAAATAACTTTTATTTTGTTTCATATAACCTTTTTATTTTTCTACTTCGTGGCAATAGGAGGATTTCATAATTTGTCACATTTTACAATATCTTCATTTTTAAAACTAAAGAAAAAAAATTGCAAACTTTTAAAACTGTTTTTTTTTTTTTTTCTCATTTTACATATCTAAACATATTAAAAATAAGATACATAAGCAAAAAATCTTATGCTTGAAAAAATGTACACCTACTTAAAATAACTTGTATGTTCTTTGATCTAATATAAAAATATACTTTTTTGCTTTCTAAATAAAGTATATTTTACATATTATTTTTATATTTAATATGCTTAATTCCTACAAAAAGAAAATGAACATAGTAGTTGTAAAAGTTTTCTTTTCTGTTGGTTAGTTTTAGAAGTGAAAGAAAATGTATAACTTGATTAAGAAATATGTAACCATTCATGAAATTTTAATGTTACTTTCTTCTGATGAAATAAAAGAACAATAGATGGAATCGTTAGAAATGAAATTAAAGCTGAGTAACTTTGCCCACAAATTTTAGGGGCATTTTTGTCAAAATAAATATTTAAGTAATTCTTTTATAATTATTTATATTATTAAGATTTAGAGGGTAAAGTGTATGTGCTTTTTGGATTTGGGGGTAATGTGCAATTAAGGTATAGATTTAAGAGGACAAAGTGTAATTAATCATTGTAATAAATGTGAGAAGAACTGCTTTTCTAATCCTTTTTGGAAATGAAAAAAAAATTAGGAGGATAGGTTGCCCCTCACTCTAGCGTCGTATAAGGCCAATACATTTATTTATCTTGTATCTTATAATGATATGTACAGATTACGATCTGAACCAATCTCGATTGGTGAATTGTTTTTATGACTTCTTTCTTTTCTTTTCTTCTCTTCTTTCTACATATCCAAGACACTTGAAATACAGATGACGTCAAAATCAACTGTCTAATTTATATTTTCTAATATAGCTAACTTTCCTTCTTGTTAAAGAAATTAATCAAACTCAGGAAAATGGTTTTATTGGAATTTTATTTTCTATTTCCCATTAAATTCTAACTTCTAACAAGGCCTTCCACTCTTGAACAATAATTTTTTTGACAAATATAGTATTTAAGAAATTGCATTGCATAATCATACACTTAGTAATAGGGCATGCCAGTCTTATCCAACCGAAGCATAGCAGTCAAAACATTAGGAACATCCAAGGCACCAAAAACCGGATCCAAAGCATAGTTACCGGTTTCACCGATTAAGACACCGTACTAATACTGTTAGGATCGGAATCTCGGATATTTGTGGAAATTACTTAACGAGACCTTGAAAACAATAATAAATATAAATAAAGAGAAATATTATTGTAACAAAAGGGACACACAAATTTATGTGGTTTGGTCTCTTATCGACCTAGATGTCTATAAGGGAAAAGGAAAAATCCACTAATTTAAAAGGAATACAAATTTGGAGATACCTCTACCAAATACGGGCTATAGGCACCATTATAACAAAAGTACAAAAAATCTCAAATAAGACAAAAGACAGGATAGCCATAAAATTCCTGAAAACCTACTAAAGCTCTCTTGATTTGGTGCACTTAAAAGTTTAAATAAGGTCTTTAATTTATAAGAAGGCCCTTAATTTATAGCATTGAGTGGGAGAGAAAAACTCTTCCCTAACTAATGTGGGACAAAACAAAAAATACAAAGCATACTTAACAAATCTCCACTTCGACTTGTATTGCATAACAAATCCTCATAAAATTGTAAATCTTCAGAAAGCAAAATTCTCCACCTTCTCTACAAAAGCTCAATGGACCTATTCTCGATTCACAAATGGATCGACATAATTCCACCTTCTCCAACAAATTCCCAAATTTGTACTCAATGCAAGCCTACTCTTCATCTTCAAAATAGACCCAACAAAACTCTTCACAAATACCAAACAGACTACTCGGAAGCTCAAATGTCCAACACACAAAGAAGAGAGTACTGACAAAACAGCCAATACCAAGAAGAAATTGCTTGCCAATGCGCAATTCATGATTCAAAATTTCTCAACCCAAAACTTCGTTACCATCAAATTGGGTTAACCGGGTCCCCGGCTCTAATACCAATTTGTTAGGGTCGGAATCCTGGGTATTTGCGAAAATTATTTAACTAGCCCTTGAAGACAGTAACGAATATAAATAAAGAGAGACAAAAAGTGACGTACCACATTTCGGTAGCCGCACCACGTACCAAAGAATATCACATATTCGGTAACTATGCTCCAAAGAGATTTATCTACTTTCCATCCTAGCCAAAGAATCAGCCATTGCATTAGCTTCTCAATAAACATGCAAAACCGTAAATCATCCAAGGGAGAGCAAGTGCCGAATTTGATAATTAATAGAATTAATTGACCAAATAAATGAGGACTGGCCTATGATCATCTCAAATAGTAGAAAAGAATCAGTCTCCAATTCTCCTTCATTTATGTCGAGAGAGAGGCTTTAACTTAATTACACAAAGAAATCCTGTCACCTCAACAAATAAGCTTGTGCATGTCTAGGGAAGAAGCAAGCCCAGCAATCAATCGACCCCATGTGTCTTGAATAATACCATCACAACCTACTGGACAAGGTTACCAATGGACGAACCATCAACATTAAGCTTAGCAAACCCGAACAAGGATCTTGCCAAGCTGTGGAGATAAACTGTGGCCTCTTGATGCTTAGCCGAACAATAGGTAAAGCAAAATTCACTCTTAACCCCCCTATCAAACTTGAATAAGTGGTACTAGCACTAATTCTGTTAAGCATCATTGAAAGAGATGGAAGAACACCCTCATTGATTAACTTGTTACAGGTAATCCACAAATTTCATCAAATAAGCACTGGAATAAAACCAAACAACTCACTTTTCTCCTTAGACTTCAAAGGTAAAATGTTAAATTTGACATTAAAAAATGCCAAACTAAATATGTAAATCAACAAGACCAGAACCAGTAATCCCTTTCATGAGCTCCAAATAGTCACAAATCAAACATTTGGAAGGACCCTGAAAGCCAATTGCATAAGTATATCAAGAAAGAGAAGCAAACCATTAAGCATCTTCCACACGAAACTTGACAAATTTATGGGAATCCTTGCACTTCAAATTTACTTGTGAGATAGGGTACCACTTTTATGATGACAAATAATCTGATAGGCCTCCTTGGTGGCAAAATTAGTTGATGGTGAAGATTTCCAAACCACTGTATCGGATTATCGTACAAAAATAATGGCATTTAAAGAATCTTTTATTTGACCTCGGTCTAGATTTAGGAATCAAGAAAGCCTTGATTTTCACCATGAGTATTGGAGAAAACGTCTTTAATACAAACATCCTCCACCGAACCCATTGATTGCTTTATTAGGTAGAATTCAACTTTGAAAGGACAAACAAGCAATAATTAACCACACAAATTCAATATAGTCTACCTAACTTCCGCAAGTATACGGAGTTGATAGTGGTATAGGATGTTGAGTGGGTATCGTGCCATAAGGATTGTTGGAAGGCAATTACCAAGATTTACGGATATTTGTGTAGTTAAGCAAAATCAAACAATGGATGATGAAACTATTCTAATAAAAATCATAATTAAATGAAAGCGATGAAAACTTAATTTTAAGCTGGATTGACAAAAAAGCAAGTAAGTGAAAATAACCAATTCGATATTAAGAAACTAGTTAATCTATTCTAGTAAAAGCAAGTAAAGGAAAGAACTTAATTCTAACCTAAATTAATCAAATTAAGACTAAAATTAAAAGCAAGCAAATTACCCCATTAAAAGGACTACAAATAAACAACCTTGAAAACTAAAAGCACCCATTTCTAATCTAGAAATTGGAAATAGTTAAACTTGAAATCTAAGTATTTTTGGATTTTTGATAAAAATAGAGAAAGCCCAATAGGAATTAACTAGAAATTAATGCAAGAAATTGAGAATTCTTTAATAAAAAGTAAGAAATTATCAAGAACCCTATTATTTTCCTAAGAAACCCTAGATTTCAAGAAAAGAAATTCTTACTAAATTAGACTAGAAAGCAAGTAAAAATTATAGCTAAGCGAAACTTGCGATTAACCCACTACGATTATCTAATCAAAATTCGAACTTGACAAGAAATTAACAGAAGATCTAAGATACAATTAACGAGAAAAATCTATGAAAGAAGAAAAGTTGGGGTTCAAGATATCCTAAACTATCCTAAAATCTGCTAACTATCTACTACTAACTCTACTTAATTCCACTTCCTATTTTTAGTAGCTTAAATAGTGTAGTGTTACACAAGGCAAAAATCAGGAGTTGTTTGCTGAAAATTTACAAAATTGCCCTTACAACTTAACCCTTAACGAGTCGAGATCGCGATATGAAAAATTTGAGATCACGATCATGACTCTAATACATTGACATTTTCCCGGGTCGAGATCGCGATATGGAAAGTTTGAGATCGCGATTTTGACTCTCTTCCCAGCATTCTTCATTTCTTCCATTATTGCAATTTGGTCCTTTGAGTTTTGTTCATTCCAGCTTCCAACCTCTAATTTTTTACCTGCATAATATTAACACCATTATGCAATTAATTAAGCTAGAAATTTAATAAAAACTTATGATATTTAATCGAGAACGGAAATTCAAACTCATATGAAAGAAATTAAGTAAAATCTTCAATTACTTACCCAAAGTTCGGGATTTAAACTCTCAAAATGCTATAATTTAGAGTGAAATAACTCTAGTTTACTAGAGTTATCACATCCCCAAACTTAACATTTTGCTAGTCCCGAGCAAAACAAAATTAAAATTAAAAATAAGCCTACTAACATTCAAACATATAAATGTTGGCCCAAAAAGCAACCTTAGACGGGGGGGTGAATTAGGTTGTTTCAAAAAACAATCATTGTAATGTGCTTAATGAGAAATGCAAACTTTATGCAACAAATAAACACTTAAGCACAAATGAATACTAAAGATATTCAATAATTGAAGCTCAAAGAACAATCCAAATATAAAGATCATTGAGATAGAGAATGTCAAACCAAACTCCCAAGCTTCTCAAGCTTGGAGTATAACTACTAGTAGTGCCTCTTCAAATAAAGTAAGGCAATAACCTTCTTGTTCACAAAGTAGGCTCATCCTTGCACCAACTAAGTCCCTCTAATTGAGACAAAGGGTTTTATAATACAATCTCACTTTTGTATACTTGTTATCCCTCCACTCTGACACTTGAAGATCACTCACTAGTCTACTCTTGCTCACACTAATTCCCTCTAATTGAGCCAAGAGAACTACACTACTCAACACAATATTTTAGCCTATTTCTTCCCAAATAACTCTTAGAAGTGTTTGTATTGAATGAATGCAGTAGTTCTACTCTTCATTTTTGCATTTACAGACTTAGGGATATTTATAGATGCCCAAAACTGCCTTAAACAATTCTCTAACGGCTATTTTCTGTTTACTGGAAAACTAGCCGTTAGATCTTTCGGACGGCCGATGTAGTGGGCTGTGCGTCCAAACGAACTAGCCTTGGACCTTTCGAACTGCAGTTGCTAAACTCTACGTCCGACGCTGCTTCCGTTCTCTGAGGGTATTCGTTCGGATGTCCGGATGTGTCCGAACCTACGTCCGGTCGATGCAATGTCTTCTGGAAATATGATCTGACGCTATTCTTCATCCGAGACTACTTTGGGTTTCTTTGTGTCCGATAAGTTTATCAATTCCAATGACCTCTGGGCATGTATCGGACAGTCACTTGCGTCCGAGCTCCTTTCTTTGAATCTCTTTGTTCTTCTACACACTTGTTTACAAGCCATTAGTATGATTTGGTCATCATCAAAACATGATTATCATAATTGGGGTTCAACAATCTCCCCCTTTTTTATGATGACAAATCAATTGGACAATTCTAAAAATAACCATAAAATATGAAGCACCAGACAAGAAGTTTTTCCATTATTGTACAAGATTTTGGCGTCATCAAAACATTGAATAAAAAATAATCCAATTTTAATTTGGCCCCTAAGATTTTTTCCCCCTGATTGTGAATGTAATTCAAGTGAGTACATGGGGAATAAGTCAAGCCGTGCAAAACATTTCTTGTGACCAAAAAACATGTATTCAAGTAGATATGAGGGAATTCATGCAAAGAATTAGCATTAAGACATTTTTTGCTCGAAAGTATCATCAAAACAATAAAACATATGTGATGGAGTTTCATGTGATGCAAAATAATCCATTAAAAAGAGAACTCTCCCCCTTACTTTTGCAAATAGTGTCTTATTATAAACAAAAATTGGGGATACTTGTACCCAAGCATTCTAAGCTTATTTAAACACATAGTTGAAAAACGTTTATGAGGTCATAGTTCACATTAGCAAGTGAAAGCACAATATTGATAAAACATTTAAATGTTACCATTTTAATGTCATGTTAGCTCATATGTTTTGAACACCCTCCATTGATGATTCATCTTGAATCCTTCGGTACTCACCAAGCATACCTACATGCAAAGTTAAATAACAATTTCATTGGTACCCAAACTTTCTTGGGTCCAATTGGGTTAGTGACATGCTTAAGCACCCAAATAGAATTTATTCCCAACTTTTCATTTCTTTTAACATAACAATTTTTCTTTATATGACCGTGTTGATGACAATAATTGCAAATAATATTTTTATTGCCATAAAAAGATGATTTAACTTAATAAAGTACAAATCATCCTTTCTATAGGTGACAAAATTTTGGTTGATATGCATAATTCTAGTTATTTTTCTTTCAAAAACATTTTCCTTTATTTTTTTTTTCAAAAGAACATCAAGATCATCTATTCTCTTCTTCAATGAAGCTTGTTCTTCCTTGATCTTGGTTTTTTCACCAAAATTTTTCTTCAAAGCTTCATTTTCTTTTGTCAAAAATTTATTTTCATGCACAAGCTTTGAGTTGGCACTCAATAAAGCATTAACTTTAATTTTTAATTCTTTGTTACGAGCATATGATTCTTTCAAATATTTATGCATTTTAAAAATAAATGTAACATACATTCAACATCATCATTATCATCATCACGAGAATCATAACTAGACGATACCTCATTATTGCCAAGAGCCATAAAAGCCATTTGATCCTCCTCATATTCTTCTTCAATTCTCCATCCGAATTGAATCGTCCCATATATTTTAGATGTTAATTGAGATTGAGGCTTCCTAGATGTGTAAAAAATTACACATGGAAGCTAGATGTGTAAAATGTCCCGCTTGGCCACCACTTGAAGCATCTATTATTTTGATAAGCTTTTAATGTTATGCTTCTATTGGCCCTTGCTTCCTCCTCATCTTGTACCTTGTATTTTAACTTCAATTCAATAAGAGATTAGAGAATTGATCAATGAATCTTATACACATCTAGATGTGTAAATTTTTAGACTCTTATATGGTAATGGATTTAGGTTCCCATTCCTTAGGTAAAGTATTTAAAATCTTTCTATTCTTTTCACTCAAGGAATATTCTTTACCTAAACCTTCCAAATGTTTATAATATCATTGAACGATGTCTACAATACATCTTGTCAATGTTCTCATGAGGTTCCATTTTGAAGGATTCATGTTTAGCCACAAGAAGTGAGTTCTTTTGCTCTCTAATATCCTCATTTCCTTCATGGATTTCTTTCAATTTACCCCATATCTCCTTGGCCGATTTGCAACCTTTTACTTTAGAAGACTCATCTGCATCCAAAGCATTATACAAAATATACATGGCTCTAGCATTTAAAGATAAATTTATTCTATTTTGAGCATTTAACTCATATCTAGTCTTACGCCTTGCTCTATGAGTGTTTTCATCAAGAATATTGGCCTCAAAAGGACCTTCATCAACAATGTACCACAAATCAATATCAATCGATTGTATGAAAATTTTTATTCTTTCCTTCTAAAAAATAAAATTAATGCCACTAAACGTGGGAGGTCTAGAAATGCAATCCCCCTCTAAAAACAAAGCATTATTGGTTGCCATAATGATCTTTATTCAAAGGTGATTAAACCTAAACAAGAAGAGAGAGATCAAGCTCTGATACCAATTGTTAGCCCAAAAAGCAACCTAAGAGGGATTAGGTTGTTTCAAAAAATGATCCTTTTAATGTGCTTAATGAAAATAAAAACTTTATGCAACAAATAAACACTCAAGCACAAATGAATACAAAAGATATTCAATAATTGAAATTCAAAGAACAAATATAAAGATGATTGAGATAGAGAGTATCAAACCAAACTCCCAAGCTTCTCAAGCTTGGTGTATAACCACTAGTAGTGCCTCTTCAAAGAAAGTAAGGCAATAACCTTCTTGTCACAAAGTAGGCTCACCCTTGCACCAACTAAGTTCCTCTAGTTGAGCCAAAGGATTTTACAATACAATTTCACTTTTGTACACTTATTATCCCTCCACTCTTACACTTGAAGATCACTCATTAGTCTACTCTTGCTCACACTAATTCCCTCTAGTTGAGCCAAGAGAACTACACCACTCAAACCAATACAACCCACAATATTTTAGCCTATTTCTTCATCCCCAAATAGCTCTTACAAATGTTTGTATTCAATGCAGTAGTTCTACCCTTCATTTTTGCATTTATAGACTTGGGGGTATTTATAGATGCCCAAAAACTACCTTCAACAATTCTATAACGGCTATTTTTTGTTTACTGAAAAACTAGCCATTAGATCTTTCGGACGGCCAATGTAGTGGGTGTGCATAGAACGTGCTAGACAGTTGGACCTTTCAGACGGCCGCTGCTAAACTCTACGTCCAATGCTGCATCCGTTCTCTGAGGGTATTCGCTCGGATGTCTGGGGATGCATCCAAACGTGTGTTAGGTCGATGCAATGTCTTCTGAAAATATGATCGGAGGCTATTCTTCGTCCGAGACTGCTTTAGGTTCTTTGTGTCAGACGATTACCATCTTCCGAAGCTCTGTCTTTCGGACAGTCATTTGTGTCCGATAAGTTTGTCACTTCTAATGCCCTCTGGGCATGTATCGGACAGTCTCTTGCATCCGAGCTCCTTTCTCCGAATCTCCTTGTTAGGATACTTCTGCACACTTGTTTACAAGCCGTTAGTATGATTTGGTAATCATCAAAACATGATTATCGCAATTAAGGTCCAACAATAAACACCTCCAAAGTTGACATGACACTTGATGAATCATGGATGTACTTAGAACAGTTTAGAAGTCTCTCAAAATCCGTTCAATACTATATGATATGTGAAATATCTAAGTGAATCAATCCAAAATTGAAATTTTGTTCTTCATAGAAGCACACATTCATTCACTACACAAGATTTCACATCACCAAGCTTTACCATTCTCAAAAATAGTTCCCAAAAGTTTTAGTTCTTTCCATTCAAAACATCATTACTTTTGAAATCACAAATATTATGAAGTTAGTCAACTATCTCGACTAGGCATCATGAAAATAGAAGTTCAATTAGGAATCAACTTAAATGTAAATGTCACACATTTCGGGAATAGACCTCTAACAAGGAATAAGTAATATGAGATTAATGATAAGTATTACAAACATTTACTCTGACTTATCTTATTGGTATATTAAAACGCAATTCCTAATGGTTTAATTCGGAGAAAGCGACATGGGTACATGTTGGAATCTCGTACTCACCTTATTACTACTCTAATGGCATATTTCGGAGAAACAACATGGGTAAATGTCAGAATCCCGTACTCGCCTTATTCCTAATTTTTTTTCGGTCCTAAACCAAGGAAAATGAGTGAAATGTACCTAAAAGTAATCTCGAATAACAATTATTCACAAGTCAGAAGAACATTCCCTATACAAACACACGAAATGTCCCAAAATTCCTTCTACTTCATTTAACTCAGTTCTTTCCAAAAGATAGTTCATCAACCAAATAATATAAGTGATTTGATCAGAAACAACATTTCTAATAAATTTTCCTAAAATTTCAGCACTTCTTTTTGAAAAATAGTGATGCCAAGTTTATGAATTCTTTATGTTATAAACGAACTACTCACTATATACAAAAATTCTTGAAATGCATCAATCATATACTTCAATCACTAAAGCATTGAATATCAAATTTTATCATCATTGAGTACCTAATTGATCAATTTTCCATCCATTAAACATCAAGTGGCAACAATATGTATAAATTAACCATTCCCAAGACAGAGAAATAAACACCCCCAAAGTTGTCCCTTTTATTCTAGTTGATGAATAAATCATCCTTCCACTCACCCAAAAATAAACATAAGGACATACCCAAAAATAACAAAAACTACTCAAAGCATGATATAATTTTAAATAAGAACTAAAATTGAGTATAAATGCTAAGAGTAGTAAACTATGCCATACATCTCATCATTCAAGTTTCAAACAAAATGAACATTCAATTCAATTTATTATTAAATGCAAAGATGGCATCAGCTTAGGGCCCTTAGCCATGCTACTCTTATTTGGCAATAATCACAACCAACGCTATACCAAGTATCTAGCAAGAAATTCCACAGAGATTCAATCTGTGAAGCATCAAACTAATTAGCTACTTGGCGTCAGCTTAAGGCCATAATTGCCAAATTACTAAAAAGGAAAATCAAATTACCCCAAATTAAAAGACTAAAAATAAAATAAATTGATGGTTGAAGTGATTTTGAACGGATTGAAAATGTTTTTTAAAAAAAAAAAAAGATTGGAAAATTTTGATAAAAGAAGAAGAAAAGCTACACAAGTAAACGTTCCAGCAAATCGAGATCACGATCTCAGATCTGGTATTGTGATCTCGACTGAGTTGAGATCGCGATCCCAAATTCGAGATCACGATCTCGACTCGGTGCAAAATAGCCTTTGCAGAAGATTAATGTTGAGATCGCGATCTTGACCAAATGACCATTCTGCTCTCAGGAAGAGCTTGAGATAGCGATCTCGACTCAATTTCTTCAAATTGTAATTTTTACACTTAGTCAAGATTGCTCATTTCTACATCACTTTCCTCCATTTGCAAGGACAACCTACAAATGCACAATTCACAAGTTAGGATGACAATTTTCACTCATTCTTTAGCACCATTTATTCAATCTCAAAAACTCAACTCTTTTTTCTTTTTTTTTTTAAAACAAAAATTCTAACCTAATTCAAACCAATTTACTCAAAATTAAACCAATTAGAAATCACATCAAAAGAAAGCAATAACAACTAAATTAAAGACTTGGGTTGCCTTGCAAGAAGCGCTTTTTTATAGTCACTAGCTTGACTATGGCATGGACTTCATTCCAAGTAATTGAGGATGATTAACCCTCCTTTTCCTTTTGGTTTCCACGTAAAAAGTTTGATCCCTCTTTTCTTCATGATTAAAGCTTGATTTTCGGGACAGCAGATTATGCACAAGTCCTTTCTTTCTAGCCTTAGCCATCGCTAGTGCCCCAATTAACATCTCCAATTGTTTCTCAAACCATTTTCTTTTCTTTTGTGCCTTCTCAAATTCTTGACATCACCATTTTGCTTATTTTTTGCAAAACTCTCTTCATCCTTCGTCAACACACTTTTTCCTTCAATTCATTTCTCGGACGTTCTTTTATTTCCATCACTTGGCTTGAGCGAATTGCCTTGGTTAACTTCATTTTTCTCTTCATTTGACCTAGCAAGGAAAGAATTAAGAGATTGGTTAGCACATTTCTCTTCAACAATGGGAATATTGTCATTATATTCAAACACATCAAATTCAGTTGATTCATTTTCAACTCGTAAGACCAACTTTCCTTTGTTTACATCAATTAATGAATGAGCGGTCGACAAGAAAGGCCTCCCTAGAATCAGTGGAATCTCACTCTCTTCACCTGTATCTAGCACAAAGAAATCAACAAAAAATACCAACTTTTCAACTTGTACAAGAACATCCTCCAACAAGCCATATGGTTTCCTCTTAGATAAATCCGTTGTGGATTTGTGATATTAGTTGGCTTAACATTGTTGATCCCTAATTTGTCATAGATGGCCTTTGGCATGATATTTATGCTTGCCCCAAAATCACAAAGTGATCGATGCCATGTTCTTCCTCCAACATTCACTGATATCATGAAACTACCGGGATCCTCTAGATTGAGTTTAGGGGGCAACCGCTTTTGAACAATGGCACTACATTAGGCATCAAGACATACTTTCTCATCATCATCCCACATTCGCTTCCTTGCCAAAGATCCTTCATGAAACGAGCATAGTTGGGCATCCTGGTGAGGACATCAATCAAAGGAATGTTGACATTAATCTTTTTCAATATATCCAAGAAATGGTTGAATTGCGTGTCTTTTTCCTCCTTTCTTGGATCAATGAGTCGTTGAGGGACTGACACTTTTATTGATGGATCTATTTTCAAAGGTTCCTCCACATGCTCCTTCTTGGATACCTTGATCTCATTCTTTTGTTCCTTCTTGGCTTCATCATCAACCACTTCCCTTTCATTCTCAACTACCTTGGACTTTTGTTCCTTGCTTCCTTCCTCCACCTTTTTCTTCTCCTTAGATTCAACCAATTCTTTTCCACTCCTTAGGGTTATGGCATTGCATTGCTCTTTGGGGTTTGGAATAGTATCACTCAGAGATGCCTAGATTCCAATAGGTTTGTCGTTATTCAACCCTGCCAATTGTCCTAATTGAATCTCCAAATTCCTTGTTGAAGCCTTCAAATTCTCATAATCTCTTTTATGCTTCTCATTTTTCCTATCCAACTCTCTTCTCAAGTACTTGGCCTTTCTTTTCCAACCTTCTTCACCTAAATTCTCTCTTGGAGCATATTGATCATGACACATGGGTTCGGAAGAATTGGCATAATGGAGAGGAGGTCTTTGTTTTTGGTCTTGAAATGAAGGGTTGGGGAAAGTTTGATATGAGTTGGGTTTGAAATTTCTTTGATGTGGCTGTTGATAAGGTCTAGATGAGGAATTCGAAGCATGAGTGTGTTGGGCATTTTGAGGTGGGGAATTTGGTTGGTAAGGAGGGTTGGATTGGTTGTTAGTGTTACTTCATAAGAAAGTTGGGTGATTCCTCCAAGAAGGATTGTATGTGCTCCCATAAGCTCCAGATAGGTTCCTCGAAAATGGTGGTTGATTAGCCATTCATAATTGATTTGTTCATGGGTTCCATACGGCATCTCACATTGTCCATTGGCATGGCCGCCTCAACAAAAATCACATGTCATGCTTGGTTGAGTTGGAGAAGAAGTCATAGCATTTACACCACTAGGTTTCCCTAGATTCTTCAACACCTTTGCCATGTTGTTCATTACACTCATGAACATGCTTTGTTGTACCAAAAAGGCATCTTGCATGTTTAGATTCAACACTCCACTATTTGCATTGGCTTGATTAGCTTGGTGTTGAACCACCGGTAGAGTTATCGATCCATGATAGTAGTATTCGTATGCCATCCTATTTAACAAATCTTGAGTTTCTTTCGGAGTCTTATAAGAGATAGAACCATCGGTGGAGGCATCTATGATGGATTTCGTCTCTTGAAGTAAACCATTATAAAAGGTTTGGATTTGAAGCCACAAGGGAATGGCGTGATGAGGACATTTTCTTAGCAACTCTTTGAATCTTTTCCCAAGCTTCCCCTAGGCTTGCTCATCAACATCTTGTTTGAATGATGTAATTTCATTCCTTAATTTAGTGGTTCTTGCGGGTGGAAAGTACTTCGCCAAGAATTCTTGAGCAAATTGTGTCCAAGTGGTGAATGTTCCTTGGGCATGGGATTGCAACCATGACTTTGCCCTATCACGAAAAGAAAAAGGAAAAACCCTCATCCGCACACAATCTGGGTGTACTCCATTAAATTTTAATATGTCCAAGACTTCGTCAAAATTAATGAGGTGTGTGTAGGGGTCTTCATTAGGTCCACCCCAAACATGGCATGGGCATGGAGCATTTGAATTAGGGCGGGCTTAATTTCAAAATTGTTGGCTTGCACGAGCATCCGTGCAATGTTTGAGTTTGCCCCATCAAAATTAGGCAAAGTGTATTCCCTCAATGGTCTTCCATTCCCATTTTTGCCATTTCCATTCCCGTAGCCACCAATCACATTATTTCCAACAACCTCATCTTCATCGTTTTCCATGTTCAAATTCCCTTTGATGAGCATTAGCATTTGCCATTGCGATTCTTTCTTGTTCTTGTTGTACTCTTCTCAATCTTCTAAGTTCTCTTAGCTCTTTCTCCCTTTCCTTGTCTATGCAAATGAATGGCCCTTGATTACCTCGTACCATGCACTAAAACACAACCAAGGCAAATAGTCAATTGAAATTCCAAGTCAATTCCACAAGATATCCAACAAACATAAAAATTCACAAAATAACAACTAAACTAAACTAAACTAAAGTGCATAATCTACACGACCCTAAAGCGCTTGATATTGCCAAAAACCGAACACAATCCCCGGCAACGGCGCCAAAACTTGATTGCTTCGTTAGGTAGAATTCAACTTTGAAAGGACAAACAAGCAATAATTAACCACACAAATTCAATATAGTCTACCTAACTTCCGCAAGTATACGGAGTTGATAGTGGTATAGGATGAGTGGGTATCGTGCCATAAGGATTGTTGGAAGGCAATTACCAAGATTTACGGATATTTGGTATGTGTAGTTAAGCAAAATCAAACAATGGATGATGAAACTATTCTAATAAAAATCATAATTAAATGAAAGCGATGAAAACTTAATTTTAAGCTGGATTGACAAAAACAAGTAAGTGAAAATAACCAATTCGATATTAAGAAACTAGTTAATCTATTCTAGTAAAAGCAAGTAAAGGAAAGAACTTAATTCTAACCTAAATTAATCAATGGGGTGATTAAGACTACAATTCTAGAAGTGTATTAAATCACCCCATTAAAAGTTCTACAAATAAACAACCTTGAAAACTAAAAGCACCCATTTCTAATCTAGAAATTGGAAATAGTTAAACTTGAAATCTAAGTATTTTTGGATTTTTGATAAAAATAGAGAAAGCCCAATAGGAATTAACTAGAAATTAATGCAAGAAATTGAGAATTCTTAAATAAAAAGCAAGAAATTATCAAGAACCCTAATTTTCCTAAGAAACCCTAGATTTCAAGAAAAGAAATTCTTACTAAATTAGACTAGAAAGCAAGTAAAAATTATATCTACGTGAAGCTTGTGATTAACCCACTACGATTATCTAATCAAAATTTGAACTTGACAAGAAATTAAAAGAAGATCTAAGATACAATTAAAGAGAAAATTTTATTAAAGAAGAAAACTTGGGGTTCAAGATATCCTAAACTATCCTAAAATCTACTAACTATCTACTACTAACTCTACTTACTTCCACTTCCTATTTTTAGTAGCTTAAATAGTGTAGTGTTACACAAAGCAAAAATCAGGAGTTGTTGGCTGAAAGTTTACAAAATTGTCCTTACAACTTAACCCTCAGCGAGTCGAGATCGTGATCTGGAAAATTTGAGATCGTGATCTCGACTCTAATACATTGACATTTTTCCGAGTCGAGATCGTGATATGGAAAGTTTGAGATCGCGATCTTGACTCTCTTCCCAACATTCTTCATTTTTTCCATTATTGCAATTTGTTCCTTTGAGCTTTGTTCATTCCAGCTTCCAACCTCTAATTTTTGGACCTGCATAATATTAACACCATTAAGCAATTAATTATGCTATAAATTTAATAAAAACTTATCATATTTAATCAAGAACAAAAATTCAAACTCATATGAAAGAAATTGACTAAAATCTTCAATTACTTACCCAAAGTTCGGGATTTAAACTGTCAAAATACTATAATTTAGAGTGAAATAACTCTAGTTTACTAGAGTTATCACCCATGCTATCCTCCTCCAAAAATGGACCATCACCGGTCCAATTGACAAACCAAAAAGATGACTCACAATTTTGAATCAAAATTTAAGTCGAATCATAAAAAATCTCTACCACATTTTGTATCTGCTGCCAAATTGGTGAACCATGATGAACATTTCCACCACCATACCTGTGCCGCATGAATGTAGACCACAAAGATGAAGAATTGTAGTGATTCCACCATAATTTGAGCAAAAATGCCTGGATAATTTCTTCCAATCCACGAATGCCTAGGCCATCCTCATGTTTGGAAAGCAAAATTTTCTTCCAATTTCGCCAATGCCTCCTGGAACCAAATTCCAGCTCCTACCAAAAACAAAATCAGCCATAAGCCACTCGATTTGTAAAAATACCCTTTTCGGGGGGTCTTTGACTGATAGAATGTGTATAGAGATCGAAGTGAGGACATTCCTGATCAAAATTAACTGACCCCAAGGAAAGAGTAATTTCTATTTCCAACTTGCCCAGTGGCATCGAATTTTTTCCCTAGGTACTGAAAATGACGAACTAGTTTTCACTCCATACATAAAAAAACAGTCAAGATAATGCAGTGGAAACATCGTATGCTTGATAACCAAGAAATGCTCTAACAATCCTAACTGCCTCGGCCCTACATGTTGTGAAGTGAACAAAGAACTCTTGCTCAAATTAATCTTCTACCCCGACACCTCTTAAGTGCTCAAATTAAGTGCACTGCAAGTCCTGAAGCTGCTTAACCGAATTGGTATCCCCTTGCGAAAAGATAACTAGATCATATTGTTGGTCCCAAAGCAACCCTAAGAGGGGGGTAATTAGGGTTCTAAAAATTATGCTGATTCTAATTCAGTGAGTATTTTTAAATTTAAATGCAGAGATAATAAATTTAATAAAACAGTAAAGTAAAGAGAGAAAAATTGAACAAACAATACTTCCAAGCTAGCAAGCTTGAAGTATCAAATTTCTTGAATGCTTCACACACTTGGTGAGCCAATAATCTTTACAAAGTTGGGAAGTTCTTGCTCACACTAAAACTCTTTTAGTTGAGCCAAGAATCTTAATTACAACCACACTCTTGTACAAGATTATCACTCCACTCAAAGTTGAATTTGCACTCACAACTTCACACTAATACAACAAAGCACTATAGTCAATTTGCACTCAAATTACTCTTTTCTTAGGCTTGTATACAATGTATTAGATGATCTATTCAGGTTCTTAAAGCACCTATTTATAATAGCAATAAATAGAGCTTTCAACTACTTCCTAACGGCTAAGTAATAAATGCACAAAAAATAGCCGTTGGTAACTGTACAAGAGACGCTTCCTAACAATTGGGTTCGGACGTCCGAGGAGGTTGGAATGCGTCCGAGGAAGCGTCCGATCTTCTTTCAGTTTGTTGAGATGCTTCGTTCGGACGTCCGTGCATGCGTCCGGTCCTTCGTCCGACAGAGGTTTCGGACGACGGACGCGACGCCAAAGCATAGCAATATGACATTAATCAAAGGAAAGGACTTCCCCTTAGATTATGCAGGTAATTTGATAGAATTTGAAACAATTCTTTAAACAACAAAACAAAAAAAAATTCAAGAGTCAAATACATGACCAAGCTACAGGGTAGCTGAAAGCAAATACAATGGTAAAAGAACTAATTAGAGTCATGGCACTTTTTGGATAAGCTTTTCGGTTTTTTGGCGCTTGGATGGAATGTCTTCTGCAGTGGCTATCAAATCTAGACCTGCATAATCGAAGCTGAAGTCCTGTCTCAAATGTATAGTCTAGATCTGTCTCCTATACACATCAGATGTGTATAAGAGATCGTAATCGTCATCGTCATTTGTTCCTTGAGCAGCTTCTGCATTGTCTTCTCGTGTAGTTTCATCTTCAGTTTCATCACTGTCAGATGATGACTCAAGAGACAGTCTCTTTCACAAATCTAGAGCGAACTGGACTTGAGCCGAAGCAGACATTTCAAGACTGAGTGCCTCTTGGACGAATGATTTGACGAGTTTCAAGTCGTTTTAGCTTGCGATTCATACGACGTTGAAAGGAACCGACTTGAGTGCTCAAAGATGTGAGAAGTTCACAGATATGTGAAAGAGATGGTTCAGAGGAAGATGGTGCAGATGTAGATGGTGCAGATGTGAGTGGAGGTGGTTGAGGAGTAGAAGAATGAGGGATAGCAAAATCAGATGTGGAGGCATGGGATTGTGATTTGGCAATATCAAAGGCTGCCTTAGTAAGCCATTGATCATTAAAAAACCTGAGACCTTTGCTTTCAATGTATGATTTATTAAAATATGGCTTTGGGGATTGTCTCCATCTTCATCTAAATGTCTATAAGAGACAGATGTGCAAGATCTGTAAGAAATTTCCCAAAAGGAATATTGACAAATCGAGTATCGGTTGCCTCCACATCTGATTTTGCTATTTGAAGATACTTCTACTCAAGAGGAATACCTCTGAAGACACAGAAAAATCTTTATACAGTGACAGATATACCGGCTAGATGTGTATATATGTGTAGGTATGGACCTTAGTGCTGTCTCTTATACACATCTAGTTCAGGGAGAGCAGAGCGAGTCTTGGCTTCCGAAGCTTGTTTAAAATGGACATTGAAAATGGCTCGAACCTCATCGATATCAAACTGAGTATCCTCAGCAGGGGCAACTCCCTATGAAAAGAAGTTTCTAACAGCAGAGGTATTTGACGATCTCACAACCATCCAATGGTAGTGCCTGTCTCTTATACACATCTCAATATCGGTGTGATTAACACGAGAAATAAGTACGAATAGTAGGACCTTTCCGAAGATTGGCCGTGAATTGAAGCACCATATCGTGATAAACAGGTAAATCAAGATGTACTAAATGACCCCAATTCTATTTTTCAAAACACGATTTTATAATTGGAAGATTATACTCATCAAAAAGAGCACCATTAATTGCCTTCAGAGGAATTAAATTAAATTAATTGGCAGTATACCACTCCGATGCCTTGGCATCGATAAATTTGTACAGGAGCTTTCCCTTTAGTTTTTCTACCCCGAATCGCTGTAGAGGAACCGCCACGTGATTTCACCATTGTTATGGAAGAAAAGAAAATTGAAAAAACTTTGAAGATTTGTGAGATTTTGGGGAAATGAGATGGTGAAAGGGAGAAATGAGATGTGATTTAAGGGCTAAGGATTATGGGTAGGATGATTCTTCAATCAATTTTGGAAGTGAGAGTGTGAATTTTGATTGAGTAGTTTACTGTGTTATGCAAATTTATTTTCGGTGCAACTTTGAACTTTAAATAATCTCAATTAATCTGGTTGTAAAATAATTTTTAGAACCCTAATTCCTGTCTCTTCAAATTTTTTTCAATTTTCTTTTCTTCCATAACAATGGTGAAATCACGTGGCGGTTCCTCTACCTGACGAATAAGTGCGTCCGAACAAGGAACCTATGCCAAATTTATCTGTAAAATCCCCAAGCATTTTCTGAGTGATTCAAAATGATCTAGAGCTAAAGGTTTTGTAAAAATATCAGCCAATTGGTCTGAAGTAGGCACATAATCAACATGAATTTCCTTTTTACAAACGAGGTCTCTAATGAAATGATGCTTAACATCAATGTGTTTGGTTCTAGAGTGCAAAACAGGATTTTTTGTGAGATTAATTGCACTAGTGTTGTCACACAATATAGGAACACAATCTTCAATGACACCAAAATCTTTCAGAGTATGTTTCATCCAAAGAAGTTGAGCACAACAATTTCCCAAGCAATGTATTCGGCTTCAAGACGCATTCCAACCTCCTCGGACGTCCGAACCCCTGTCGGCTATTTCATCTAGATTAGCCATAAAATAACACATTCCAAGGTACTTTTTCTATCAATTTTACACCCAGCAAAATCAGCATCAGAATAGCTAATTAGATGAAAGTTGTAGCTTTGGAAAGTTTGAAAACATAATTTGGAAGATTCTTATTTTCAAAGCCCGGAGGTTGTTCAACGAAAACTTCTTGGTCGATAAAACCATTTAAAAAAGCACTTTTGACATCCATTTGAAATAATTTTAAATTATTGAAACATGCAAATGCAAGAAACATGCGGATAGATTCTAATCTAGCCACGGGTGCAAAGGTTTCATCAAAGTCAATACCTTCTTCTTGAGCGTAACCTTCTTGAGACACTTGATGGTTGTTGATATCAACGCTTGATGTAACCTCTTGATGATCTTATGAATATCGATGTTTCGAGACAGGTAAAATACCTGGTTTAATCAATCACATAAATTCTTTGAGATAACATCATTAGATTCATCAAATGTAACATTTAAACTTGTTCAATTACAAGTGTTCTCTCTACTTGTTACTCTTATGAACTCTAGATTGTATAAGAAGACAGGTCTGAAATGATTATTGAGATGTGATAAGAAACAGGTTATGTCATGAATCGAGTTGATTTTTAAAATAAAGCATTTGCAACCAAAAACTTTGAAATAGCTCACAACGGGTTTTCTACAAAAAATGAGTTCATAAGGAGTTTTATTTAAAGAGGATCTTAATAAAACTCGATTCATGACATAACAAGCCGTGTTAACAGCTTCGGCCCAAAATCGTAATGACTAGGTCACACTCACTAATCATAGTTCTAGCCGTTTCTTGAAGAGTCCTATTTTTCCTTTCAACAACACCATTTTATTGAGGAACTCTAACAACCGAAAACTCATGAAAGATACCGTTGTGATCACAAAAGTCGGGAAAACCCCAAATTTGAATTCGGCACCATTGTCACTTCTTAACCGAACAATTTTTGTATCCAATAAATTTTGATTGTTTGGAAAAGACATCTTATAACATTAGTTATAACTCAGTGAACAAGAAATAATACCCAAGTAAACCTCGAATAGTCATCTACGATAACAAATGCATATTTGCAACCACCTAGACTAGCATATTGAGTGGGTCCAAATAAGTCTAAATGCAACAATTCTAAAGGTTTATGAGTAGACACAAAATTCTTAGGTTTAAAAGAAACTTTGACTTGTTTACCAAATTGACAAGCATCACAAATTTTATTTTTCAGAAATTTCAGTTAGTCCTTGGCAAGCCTCTTACCAAATCTTTCTTGGCTAATTTTTCAATCAAATCCATATTAAAATGACAAAGTCTTCTATGCCAAAGCCAAGGATCATCTATAGAAGCGGTAAGACATTTTACATTGCTATTGCTAATTTTATCAAGATAAATCACATAAACGTCATTGTGCCTAGTGCCTTTGAACAAAACAACATGATTTTTGTCAAGTATAAGACATTCATGCTTGGTAAAGAAAACATATAAATTTTTGTCACAAAGTTGACTAACACTTAATAGATTATAGTTTAAATTATCAACAAGAAGTACATTCTTAATCAAGGTTTCACCATTTTTACCTACATCACCAATGCCGATTGATTTTACTTTGTTGTTGTCACCAAAAGTGACTTTTCCACTGTTTTTGGATGTAAGGTTTGTGAAGAGAGAGGCATCACCCGTCATGTGCCTTGAACATCCACTATCTATGAACCACTTAGCATTGTTGGCGATGTTAAGTACCTACTTCTCACAATAAATCAATTGATAACTTTTGGTACCCATGTCTTTTTGGGTCCATGAGTGTTAGTGAGATTGCTTACTATCCATGCAACTTTCATTCCAAGTTTTTCATTTTTCTTGACATAACACATATTCTTAGTATGTCCATGTTGTTGGCAATATCTACAAACAATGCTTTTGTTTCCATATAAAGAAGATTTTGGTTTTACAATACATAAGTCATCTCTTCTAAATATGACAAAATTTTTGTTGATTGCTACATTTCTATTTCTTTTCATATCAACAACATTTTCTTTCTTTCTAGCTAAGAGAGTATTTAAATCATCCATTCTTTTCTTCAAGGAGGCTTATTCTTCCTTGACCTTTGATCTCTCATGCATTCTTTTCTTCAAATCACAATTTTCTTGTGATAGCCTATTGTTTTCATTCACAAGTTTAGAGTTAGCATTCAATAAAGCATTTGACTTTTTTACTAACTCCTTATTTCTAGCATATGATTCTTTTAAGCTAAGTCATGCAATTTCAAAATGAAAGCTTCAAGATCATCTTCATCATTTTCATCATTGGAGTCATAGTTAGAATTTACCTCATTGTCTCCAATAGCCATAAAGGCCATTTGTGCCGACTCCATTTCTTCTTCAACTTCTCCTTCGGAGTTGCAATCGTCCCATGTGATTTGAAAGTTGTTGAATCTTGGTTTTCTTCCTTCCTTCTTTTTCTTGGAGGGACACTCATTTGCAAAATGCCCTAGTTGACCGCACTCAAAGCATTTATCATTTTGCTTCTTTAGTTCAAGTCTTGACTTCCCTTTAAAATTATTTGTGTTTGCAGCTCCGCCTCTTCTCATTCTTCATTTGTTGATGTAATGTTTAAGAAATCCTTTGGTGATGAGTGCAAGATCTCCTTCATCAAGATCTTCATCTTCTAGATTGATGGAGCAGTTTTCATCTTCCTCTTGAGAGGTCTTTAGAGCAATGCCCCTTCTTGGCCTTGCTTCTTCATCATCCACAACCATTTTACTTGGCCTTTAGCTTGAGTTCATAAGATGTAAGAGAATTGATTAGTGATTCAATAGGCATTAAATTTAAATTCTTAGCTTCCTCTATGGCAATTGTTTTGGCATCCCATTCTTTGGATAGCGCATTCAGAATTTTTCTGCTTTTCTCACCCAAGGAGTACTCCTTACTCAAGGCTTCAAGATCCTTTATAATGTCATTGAACCTGTAGTACATTTTGTCTATATTCTCATGTGGTTCCATCTTGAAGGACTCATACTTGGCAACAAGTAGAGATTTCTTTTGCTCACGAACATCATCGCTTCCTTCGTGAATTTCCTTCAACTTGTCCCATATTTCTTTTGCAGAACTGCAACCCTTCACGCGATTTGATTCATTTGCATCCAAGGCATTATATAGCACATTCATGGCTTTTGCATTCAACGTCAAGTTTGCCTTGTCTTGTGGAGTGAGCTCATTCCTTGTCTTTTCTCTTCTTCTATTTGTGTGATCATCAATGATAGATGCTTCAAATGGACCTTCATTGACAACATACCACAACTCAATGTCAAGAGATTGCAGAACTATTTTCATTCTATCTCTCCAACTAATAAAATTAGCCCCATTAAACATGGGAGGCCTAGTAATAGATTGACCTTCAAAAAACAGAGCATTGTTGGTTGCCATAGTTCTTTTCTCAATAGCAGTTTAAGCAATATGATGAGACCAAGCTCTGATACCAATTGTTGGTCCCAAAGCAACCTAAGAGGGGGGGTGAATTAGGGTTCTAAAATTATGCTTTCACAAACAGTGAGTATTTTTAAATTTAAATGCAGAGATAATAAATTTAATAAAATAGTAAAGTAAAGAGAGAAAAATTGAACAAACAATACTTCCAAGCTAGCAAGCTTGAAGTATCAAATTTCTTGAATGCTTCACACACTTGGTGAGCCAATAATCTTTACAAAGTTGGGAAGTTCTTGCTCACACTAAAACTCTTTTAGTTGAGCCAAGAATCTTAATTACAACCACACTCTTGTACAAGATTATCACTGCAAGATGTTTGATATTTGCACTCTCTTATTCACATCTAGATACGGAAAGCACTATAGTCAATTTGCACTCAAATTACTCTTTTCTTAGGCTTGTATACAAGAGTATTAAAATGATCTTTCAGGTTCTTAAAGCACCTATTTATAATAGCAATAAATAGAGCTTTCAACTACTTCCTAACGGCTAAGTAATAAATGCACAAAAAATAGCCGTTGGGGTTCAAATGTGCATTTTACACCAGAGTTAAGTGTTTATGTCATCATCAAAATAAGGTTTGGAAAACATCACATATGTAAATGCCAAGTGTGAAACCACCGGTATTTTCTCAGCAACGTAAATGGAATTATCTTCTTTTGACTCACCAAATTATTCAAGCTCTATATAGCACTTCTGAACAAATTATAAATAATAATGGCGATACAGGGTCCCCTATTTGATACCTCTATAAGATTAGAAGAATCCAGAAATGTCACCATTAATCAACAAAGGCAACCAACTGCTTCTAGAATTATTTAAAATCATGATGCCGAAAGTAGTATGAAATCTGAACTTAAGAAGCAGTCGATCAAGAAAGGATTAGGAAACTTGGCCAAATGCCTTCATCATATCCAAATTAAGAATAATATTATTCCCTCACGCTTTCCTGTCAAGTGAAAACACATCTCCTAGGCCACCAAAATATTATCCACCATAGTTCGTCCTTGGACAAAACCTGCCTATTCTAGATATACAATATGGGCTAGTAATGAAAACAACCTACCAGACCTCCTCCACAGTGGTTGGCTTAGTCATATCTCTATTCATTGCCAGGCAGATGAGATAAGAGATGTTATTCAACAAAGAATCCATAGCTTGAGGATCTATCCCCCATCCATTCAGACTGGAAAAAGTGGACCCCGTCGCTTTTAATATCCTCCACTTTTTCATCCCTTTTTTTTTAATTTTATAATTGTACTATATTTTTTATGTCAACTACCACGCTTTTATGTGTTGTGAGCAAGATTTGATTAGTTATTATTGAGCTTAATTTGGTTATTCTCAGTTTTTGTAGGGTTACAGTGAAAAAGAGTTGACAAAGATGCAAAACAATGAAAGAAAATGCTTAGTATGGAACATGCACGAGTACGAAGTTATTCCAGACATGATTTTGTATTTCAAGCATAACTTTTGATCCCTAGATCCTATTGAGGTGATTCAAAATGTATTAGGAAACTAAGGGATAGATCTACAACTTTTGTGTTCTACACTTTCTCAAATAACGGAAGCATAATGGTGAAAATCGAAGCCTAAGGCGGAGCACAGTGGAGGAAGCCAGCACACATGCGCTATCCAGAAGCTTCAATTCCAGAAGCAGCTCGTGTGCATATGCCCTCTAAGGTCTGTACGCATGTGCGCGGTGGACAGAACCCTCATGAAACTTACTGCCTCTCGCGCACATGCGCGCAAAAACTTTAGCGCATGTGCACGGAGAGCAACAGAAGCGTGTTTGTGAGTTTTTTGATAGATTTCTTCAACCAGTTGGATTCTTTTTCACCCGATTTCACGTTATTATCTGTAGGAATTATATTTAACCCTAATTACTCAATATAAATACCCCAAGTTGGGTGAGAACAATGGATCGACACTTTTAGAGACTTGTTGGCTAGGGTTTTAGCAGAAAATTTTCCTCTGTATTCTTTCATGGCACTTTGTGCCTAAACTCTTTTCTTGGTAGAGGGAATTGAAGCCATGGTCAATTCTAAAAAGTTATGAGATTTCTTGTGCTTGAATTTACTCACTTTTATCTCAAGCATTGATTATTTTTCTGCGATTAAATTTATGATTGTTCTCTTTGGCTTATTTTGCTTATAGAATATTAAGTTATTAGAATTAATATACACATCTAGGTTGTTATAAGAGACAGGTGTGCTTAATTCAATTTGTGAAACAACTAAATTTGATAATTACTGGATTTGTGTTATTGAGTTTAGGAAAATTAATCATCTAATTGGCATAAACGCGTGTATTTATGTTTAATTATCCTAATTACGTTCTTATTGCTTTTATTGCTTCTATTAATTGATCTTTGGTTTGTGTCTGGGTTAAATTAATAGTTAGGGTTAATTGGATCGAGTGTTGAAAATTAACCAACTTTAGAAAGAAATAAGAATCAACTTTGAATTGGTATTCGTTCGGGTTAATTCTTTAATTAGTGCTAGACATAAATTGAATTTTCTTGTGTGTCAATGATCGACTAGTGAAATTGTCATGGTGGATATGACCAAAATCAAGATTTTTCTTAATTGAATTATCTTCAATTATTTTATTGTTTTAATTTTAGTTAAAAAGCATTCAAAAACCCCTTGTTCCATTAGTACAAAAATAAGCCCCGTTCTCTGTAGGACGAACTTTATTCACCACTACTACATTAGATAGTTAATGACTGTTTTCCAAACCTTATTTTGATGATGACATGAACACTTAACTCTGTAAAACAAGTTTTTGCAGGAACAGATCTTTCGGATGCACAGAACCGTCCGAACTAGGTCAAAACTCCTCGGACGCATTGCATCGTCCAAACGAACTGGTAGAAAGAATGGGATCCTACTGCCTTTCTTTCGGACGCTTGTATTCAATATATTAATGTTTGTCGGGTTAAGGACCGGACGCATGCACGGATGTCCGAATGAAGCCTCTCAACAAAACTGAAAGAAGATCGGACGCCTCGGACGCATTCAATCCTTCTCGGACGTCCGAAACCCCAACGGCTATTTTTTGTGCATTTATTACTTAGCCGTTAGGAAGTAGTTGAAACCACTATTTATTGCTCTTATAAATAGGTGCTTTAATAACCTGAAATAAACATCTAATATATTGAATACAAGCCCTAGAAAAGAGTAATTTGAGTGCAAATTGACTATAGTGCTTTGTTGTATCTTGTGCAATTGTGAGATGTAATTCAACTTTGAGTGGAGTGATAATCTTGTATGAAAGTGTGGTTGTAAGTAAGATTCTTGGCTCAACTAAAAAAGTATTAGTGTGAGCAAGAACTTCCCAACTTTGTTCCTTTCAAAGATTATTGGCTCACCAAGTGTGTGAAGCATTCAAGAGATTTGATACTTCAAGCTTGCTAGCTTGGAAGTATTGATTGTTTAATTTATTCTCCCTTTACTTTACTGTTCTATTGATTTTGTTATATCTGCATTCAATTTTAAAATCTCAATATTTCTCAAAGTAATTTTTAAGAAACCTAATTCACCCCCCCTCTTAGGTTGCTTTGAGACCAATAGTTAATTTTGGGTACTTACGACGGCATTGCAACTCGACAGTAGCATCACATTGCAAACACACCACCAAGTAAAATTGCTGCCCAAAAATGAAAGATTCTTAAGACCACAATTTGTGATCATATCTAAAAAATCAGCCATCGCCTGTCTGTTCTACTCGCTCTATCCGCATACTCCGAGAGGGATCTATAATGTTAAAATCACCCCCTCCCAAACAGCCCACGGATCCACCAAGTTAGCCCCTATCAAGCATAATGACTCCCACAACTCCTTATGCTCTGCTCAAGGACTGCTTTTGGCATAAACAAAAGTTGCTTTCCATGATCTATTCCAATCATCTTGGTTAATCCCCAAATGCAAGAATTGATCAGGGTTCTGCAATACATGAAGATGAAACGGTCTCCTTCACAACACTCAAATTTTATTAGTCACATTAAACAAATAAAATTCAAAATGCAAATAAAAACAAAAATCCTCCAACCTACTAGCAGTCGCCATAGGTGCGAGTAGTACCACAAGAGAAATATTGTACAATTTAATGAGTTTTTTTTACCCTTCTTAATGTCTTACGGGATGATTTCATGCAAAGTTCCGCAAGAGCAAGAAAAAGGTGGTTTACGAAGATGAGGTGTTCGATTCATTGTCTGACTCAGAAGAGGAATCTCGCTTGTTCCTCATTCTCGTGAATGGTTAAATGTTATTTTCAAGACATTTTTAAGGACTCTTAATGACAAACCAAGCAAGTCGGATGTTGATGTGGTTAATACCTCGATGGGGCTTAGTGGTATTCAACGAACCCGGGGTAAGAAGAAAGTATATCCGGTGACGAGAACCATATTAGGAGGCTTCGACAATTGTTCTCAATGATTCCAAAAATAACTTATCAACTTATATGAATGTGATAAAAGAAAATGACAATTTCCTATTGTAGTTATTGTGATTTTATCTCCAATGACTGCTAATCTGAATCAAACCAAGTGCTTATGATAAAAATTTGATAACATCAATTGCCAACCACTGCATTGCCATGTGAACACGATTTGCTTTATCTGGACTTTATTAATCCATCCTAAATCCTTGTCAGTTTCATGTAATTATTTTAATCATATTGCTAAACTTTCTGTTCGAGGATACGTACCTCAACTTCTTCATACCAAACAGCCTAATAAGATTGAGAAAAAATGTCCCCACAAACATGTGCGGCTGTGCGCCAAAAAACCAAAAGTCATCCACAATATGTGCCTTTTTATTTGCTCTATCTCATCCCATGTGAGATATCTCTAACATCCACCACAATCAATATGAAACACATTATAAAACAGAGGAAAGAAAACGACAAAATATCCAACAGATTATAACAAACAATATTCGAATGGTTTATCCAACTTCTAATACACCGAATACTTATTTTTTCTATAGGGTTAATAACACTTTACTCCCTATTTTGGGTAATTATACTTTATGCCCCAAATTATAAAAATACATATTTTGCCCCTATTGACATTATTCATCTATTACTAATATTAAACTCATTAAGATTATCTAGTTAAATTGCTAAGATACTCTTGGTACTATATTTTGATTTTTTGTGTATTTAAATTTTGAGAGTGATATGATAATTATTTAAAATAAGTAAAAATAAGCTATATAATATTTCAATATAATCTATATCAATATATTTCTTGGTCAATTTTTTTAAATTTTTTTTACGAAATAAGATTCAGGTGTCAAATAATCAGTTTGGTTTTATGCCAGAAAAATAGACTACTGAAGCCATATATCTCTTAAGGAGACTTACCAATGAGATTCCGGGATAAAGAAAAGGATTTACGTATGATTTTTATTGATTTTGAAAAAGCATACGATAGAGTCCATAGAGAAGTTATGTGGAGAGTTTTAGAAAAAAGAGGAGTTAGAGTACCATATATAGAATAAATAAAAGAGATGTATAGGGATGTGGTTTCAAGTATAAGAATACCAAGAGAGTTGACACGAGAGTTCTCTATAAATATAGGTTTACACCAAGATTTAGCTCTAAATCCTTGTCTATTTGCTTTGATCATAGATGAACCTACAAGGCACATACAGGAAGAAATACCATGGTGTATGTTATTTGCAGATAACATTGTGTTAATAGATGAAACAAAAGATTGGGTTAATGCAAAACTTAAGGTTTAGAGAGAGACACTTGAGGTTAAAGGGTTTAGAATTAATAGATCAAAAATAGAATATATGAAATTTAACTTTAGCAAGGTGTATATAGGAATGCCTGATCTAGACATGACATTCTAGTATCGGCGATCAAGAGATACTCATATGACACGAGTGAAAATTTTAAATATTTAGGATCAGTTATTCAGAGTAATGGTGGTATAGATCGAGATTTTATAATCGGATACAAGCGGGATAGACTAAATGGAGAATGAAATCGAGAATATTATGTGACTGCAAAATTCTTTTTCGATTTAAGGGCAAATTTTATAGAGCGGCAATTAGGCTAGTGATGCTCTATGGGTCTGAGTGCTGGGTAGTGAATCACACACATGTGCAAAATATGAGAGTAGCAGAAATGCGAATGTTAAGATGGTTGTGTGGGTACATAGGATGTACAAGATACAGATTGAGCATATTCATGAGAAAATTGGAGTAGCATCTATTGATGGAAAGATGAGAGAAACATGCTTAAAATGATTAGGTCATATGTTAAGATGTCCAATAGAAGCGCCTATCAGGCGAGTAGATTTTAGATAGAGTAGTCGACATAAGAGGGGTAGAGGAAGACCGAAAAAGATTTGGTGGGTAACTTGTAAGAAAGATATAGCCCATCTAGTAACAAATTGAAGAGAATATAGTCCATGACAGAGCGCAATAGCATAACTGGATTCATGCAGTCGACCCTACTTAGTAAGATTTAAGTTTAGTTTGTTTTTAGATTTCACTTTATATTATTTCAAATATGAATGTTTAACTAAAATGATAAAATAGTTACCAAATGAGTTTATTTTCTATTGAAAATTTTTCTTTAAAGGTATTGTATGAAATATATTTTCTACAAAACTCTGTAATTTTTTTGATATTTCTTAATATTTTATACTTTTAATATTTGATTTAACCTGTGCAAATTGCGATGTCAAATGTAGCATAATTTGACAAATTCTCACATTTTCACTTCCTAAAGTCAAAAATATTAATGTGTTATTATATTTTATGTATTTCCTAATTCTTTTACAACTACCGAAAGTCAATTGAATACATGAAAAATTAAAATATAATACTAAGGTTATTTCAATCATTTTTAACTAGATTTTCTTGATATTTTAACATTTTAAAGAATGAATAATGTGAATGGGCGGCAAACTGTGTATTTTTATAGTTTAGGGGGTAAAATGTAATTACACACCCAGTTTAAATGGAAAAGTGTTATTAACCCTTTTCAAAACATAACCTGCTTAATTGTCGCCAAAGCATTATTGTACACGTATTTGTCTCTTCTAACTTCCATAATTAAAAAAAAATAAAAAATCTAGAGTGCATTGACAATGGGTGAAAAGAAAAAATAAGAGAAAAGAAAATGTTTTTTCTTTCAACCTATTATTGTTCCATGAATGACTAGGATTAGTATACAGTTAAGTATTTATTTGTGTTTGGCTGACTCGAAAATATAGTAAATATTATGTAGTTTCTTTTAGAACTTTGACTTACTCAAAATTTTCTATATACATTCAAAGAATGAAATCAAAAAATTTATCATACGCCCTGTAAGAAAATTAAACTTCTTTCTGCACTATGGCCAGCTATGTTCAGCAAAATTTCTCAAGTTTGGAAAGGTATTATTTGGCCCACAATAAAGCTTCCACTGATATATCCTGCTGGCAGAATCCTGGTCCTCGTTGTCTATATGTTGTATTATCTGCAAAGTGGAAGCTATCACATTTTTTGCTGGAAAGTATATAGCATCACCAGATATCTTGTAAGAAAAAACCATCACCAGAAATGCTGAAATGAAATTGCCAACAACTCTAATTTTATTCTCATTGCTTGCTGTGTCAAGTTGCAAAACTTTACAGAATCCTAAGCTCCAGGTCATCCAAACACTAGAAACTTCAGCAGAAAGATCACTGGCTTGAACATTGAAGATGGAGAAGAGAAAAAGAAATTGAATAAGAAAACAAAGTAAATTTACACTAGAATTTAGTTCGAAGTAAAAGAATTTGATACAATTTCTCTACTCTTTATCTTTCTTCCCTCCTTTTGCCTTTTTTACATAAACCCATCTCACAAGAAGCTCAAAAATGTCAACCTCGTACAGTTCAAGACAAGCAGCTTTTTCTAACAATTGAATTGTCACAACAACATATCCAGATGGGTTTAATGTAATGAACAATGACATAATAGTCCACGACGGAAAAAATTGAATTGAACCAATGCAACCATGACCGGTGGCTGGTAAAATAATCAATGCTCTGATCTTCCTTTGAGCGTCATCTGCAATCAGTCGAACTGAAAGTATCTGCTAATCCTACAGGTTTTGAGGGAATGCTTGACTGTGTTTGACTATATGAGAAGTCATCAAACATTCTCGAAGTACCTTCATCAGCTTGCCATCTTTGAAGAGCTTGAGGAAGGCTCATATGTAGGTCAATGCAATAGCTTTCCTCTTCATCAAACTTAGAAGGTTTCCATTGTTCGACTAGAGGACCAAGGATATTAACAGCGTGTCCCATGTCGGGCCTTTGATGTGGCTCACGTGCAGTGCAATGTCCTGCCAACTCAGCGACTTTGCAAATGCTTTCGAAGTCTCTTCATCAGGATCAAGAGTTGAGTCTATAGCCTTCCGAATGTTGTCTTTGTTTGTAAGGACCCTGCGGAACCACTGTAACCAAATGAGACCGCTCATCAGACATGTTCTCGTCTAGTGCTTTTCTACCAGTGATGATCTCCATCAGAACAACTCCAAATGCATAGACATCAACCTTTGTTGTTACTCGTCCAGTAGCTGTTCACACAAAAATATTTGTCAATCCAACTGAAAAATTAGTAGCCACACTTCAAAACAAACAAACATATGTTTACTTGATCACACATTTTTATCATGTGCACTACAAATGCATTGCCCTATTATGAGATCACATTTTGCAAAAACTATGGGACAAGTGAAGAGGGGTCAGCTTTAAGGAGTCATATACATCTTCCTGCAAACTAAGAACTCGGCCACATGAATCCCATTTGAACTTTATCTTGATTTACATCATCAACTGACGAGTTTCTCTCAGAATGCAGCAAGTTAAGCCAAGAAATCCTAATAATGGTAGCATCCCATAATTTGTTATGAGTTAGATATGAAAATTAATTTATTATAGACAACTAAATAGCTCTGATGCTCATTATGCATATCCTAAGATCAGTGATCCAGTGAAGAACTACCACTGATATTGATTAAAGCAGTTATAAGTTGGTAGCAAATTCCTTGCCAAACCAGTCAAAAAACAACCACACTGGTAAAAATTTTCAATTGTTTGTCTAGTATTATATTTATCTTTCAGATTACATAGAACAATATATACTCCAGAGAAAGCTAAAGTCCAGTCAAAGTTCTAGCACACATGGAGGAGAAATAGTACTCAAGGTGGTAAATTTGCAACTTAAGATTAAAATAGAGAGACTAATTAGGTTGAAATTGTAATCTCCATACAGTAGCGGAGCTAGAAAATTTACTTGGGGGGCGAAAGTGTAAATTTTGAAAACTTTTGATTAGGGGGGGGTCAAAATGAAAATTTTTAAATTTTCTGGGTAAAATTTGCAAATTTTCCAAAATGTAGGGAGTCAGCCGCCCCTCCTGCCCCCTATTCCCTCCGCCACTGTGTACATATAGAATATAGATCAGATGGCTAAAATCTACGATCCTATGCCCAGTTGATCAATTGAATGAAAGAAGAGCAAATGAGGCAATATACATACCAGCATACTCGGGAGCAAGATATCCAAATGTACCAGCCAACCTAGTCTCAACAGAATAGTTCCCATTTGGTGCATTTCTGACTAAACCGAAATCTGCAACCTTGGCTCTCATGTCATCCCCGAGAAGTATGTTTGAAGGTTTGAGATCTCTATGAATAAAACTTTGTTGTGCCAAGCTGTGGAGATACTCAACACCTCTTCCAACATCTAATGCAATTGTCACTCTCTGCTTCCAAGTAAGAGGAGAATAGCCAAGCTCCTGCCATTCAAACAAATGCTGGGCTAAAGTTCCCTGTGGCATGTACTCATAAACCAAAAGTCTCTCATTGCCATTAATACAGGAACCTAAAAGGGCAACCAAATGCCTGTGCCTAACTTTAGTAAGTACTGCAATTTCTGATTGGAACTCATTCAGTCCTTTGGTGCCCATTGGCCCCGATTCCATTCTCTTCACAGCAATCTTAGTTCCGTCATGCAATTCCCCCTTATACACAACTCCAAATCCTCCCCTACCCAAAACATTATCTTCACTAAAATTGTTCGTCACTTCACGAAGAATTTGGATCGAAATCGAGACATTTCCACCTTCAAATATAGGAATCTCGTTGTGATCATAGCTGCCCTGGTTCTCTAATTCAGTTGGGGTTCCACCATGTCCATTCAAACCACCAGCTACATTTGCCTTAACCATTTTTGACCCTTTCTCAGGGCCTTCAACTTTCCCAATCCCCTTATGCCGCCTTTTGGCATAACACTTATACGACACAAATAGCAGAACTCCGACAAAAACAGTAACAGCTATAACAATCCCAGCAATCATACCTGCCGAAACTGGTGATTCTTTTGAACTCCCACTCCCGGATGCATTTCCACCGGGACTACCAGAATTCGATCCAGACCCCAGTGTCCCACCACCACTACCATTACCACCATGCTGAGCAGTTTGATTTTTCTCCAATAACACATTACCCGAATACATAAATTTCACACTAGGAGGAAAAACAGGTCTAGGACCAGCTAAATTATTATTAGACACATCAAAATTCTGAAGCTGAGGCAAAGTAGTCAATATTTCCGGAACAGAACCAGTAAGATTATTATCATTCAAATACAAGATCCTCAAAGATGTCAAATTTGCGAAAGCCGGAGAAATAGTACCTGATAAATGCTGCTTTCCAAGACTCACCATAGTCACATTCTTCCCCTGCGGATCACAAGTAACAAATGACCAACCTCCACAACAATCATTCCCTTGCCAAGACTGAGCCAACAGCATTGGATACGCAAAAGCACCAGCAACAGCAAGAAGAGCTGTAACTTGCGGATCACAAGGTCCCGGATTCGTCCCGCAGAAGCCATTAGTACCCCCCAAGGTCACCTTAACTCCGTTGTGAAACTGAGGCAAAGGGCCCTGAAATTTATTGTTAGCCAATGATATATATTCACCAGATTAGGCAAGTCCACCAATGAAGGCGGTACAACACCAGTAAACTGATTGTCCCTCAGCTGCAAATCGAAAAGATTTGTACATTTCGACAAGTCTGGAAGCGGCCCAGTAAAGGAATTAGCATGAAGCCATACTTGGTATATTTGAGTCATTGAAGAAAGAATATCAATGCCTCCAGACAATCCTTGCAGCTGATTGTTTAGCCACAAATTGGCAATTTCTGATCCACCAAAACTGGTCGGCAAAATGCCAGAAATATTGTTATAAGACAGTCTCAGGTTTTGCAGATTTGTAAAAGAATAAAAAAAGTCAGGAATCCCACCGAAAATGCTGGCATTGCTTGCATATATAGTCTGAAGATTAGTACTTTCACTCCAATACAAAGGTATTTGCCAAGGAGATAAATTATGATTTTCACTGATACTAATAGTTTGCAAGTGAGTACAGCCGAGGAGAAAATCAGGTGGGATAGAGGAGAAAGAGTTGGAATCAAGGCTCAAAAATCTGCCCTAAAGTAGACATGTTGGAGAAAGAAGGGAGAGGGCCGGAGAGGGAGTTTTTTTGAAGGGAAAGTGATTTGAGGAAAGAAAGCTGGTTGAGTTCAGAAGGAAGAGTGCCAGAAAGGGATTGAGAGTCTAAGTTAATTGAGGTGACAAAGGCGTTTGAGGGGTCACAGTTTACATTGCTCCATTTGCAGAATGGTGTTTTCGTGTCCCAGCCTGATGGTGATGGGGTGAGAGCAGATAAGAGCTTTGACATCACTGCTGCATCATCTGCTGTGGAGAGTGTGGAGAGGAGGAGGAGGAGAGAAATGGTGGTGGTGGTGAGGAGGTGAAGAGGCATTTTGGGGGGTGGGATCTTTTGGGGGTGTGGGATGAAAATATAATGGGGAGGAGAGAAGGTGGGGTTTGGTTTCTTGGAGTTGGTGTGAGCTGGTTTTTGGAAGGATGGAGGCGGTGGTGAGGATGCTGAACATGGCAAACTTAGTTTATTTTTTTTTTCTTTGATTACTAACTAATTTTTTTAAAATAATTTTCAGAAGTAATTTTAGAAGTGCTATGAGTCAATTATCGGTTATTCAGTTAAAAATTTCAGCTAGTTATAGGATTTTCTTTCAGTTTCGATTTTTAGTTTTACAAAGTAATCAAATTTATTAATTAATTACAAATTGAATGTTGAACTAATTAAACTAAAACCTAAAATTAAAATTAAAATAAAAAACTAAAGATACAAATGATAAAAAAGTGTAAGCTAATAAAAATATGTACTAAAAGTTAGAAACTAGAAGTAAAACTTTAGTTATTTGGTCACTTATTTAGTTATTAATTTTGGTAAAACTAAATCCAAGTTGTATAACTGATTTTCTTGATTGAGTTCTGTTCAACTTAACCAAACAATTATTATGTGAATATCAGAAGTCAAACTAATTTGCCTCAATCGTTTTATTCAGTTAATCCATAGTGTGAACACAGTGGTTACAAATTTTACTTTTTTTATGCTTTTAAAATCCTGAGTAATCAGTAGGCGACAGCTAACTTCCTGAGATAAGATTCTGCAATGTTTTTCTGGCACAGGTAGTTGTATTTGTATTAGAGTAGTTTGGTTGTTGCAAGTGTGGTAGTTTAACTCACTTTGTGTGAGTTTTAACCATTTGTATAATTCTCTATCTTTGTATTGTCAATGATTATTGTAAAGTGATTATACTAATACTATGATTATGAGTCTATATAGTGTTACTAAAAATAACATTTAACTGGAGAGCCAGTCCTTAAAAATTAGTCATATAGTATTCGTGAAAATAAGTTTGTTACGTGTTTTGCACCTTCCCCAAAAAAAAAAAAAAAAGTTTGTTATGTGTTTTTTTGACCATTCGGACATGAGGATTATCAGCTTAATCCGGAAAACAAAAGCAAAAGGCCATGAAGCTTTTCTGAAATGGTTGGACTACATGCAATTTTATTTATTTATTTATTTTTGATTTTTTGGTGTAGGCAATAATGCATGATTCTTTAAATGATGAGATCCCACATGGGATGAGATTGGCGTGTTGATTTTGAAGAAAAGAAGCGGAGCGTCAGAGTTGAAGACGAACGGCTCATTTTCATTTTCTATTTTATTTTCTCTTGGGAATATATGACAAAACACCTAATATATGACTAAATTAGGAACTAAAAACAAGTCATACAATTTCAGTTTGGAGAGAGATGGAACATGTTTGGAGGTTGTTTTTTTTGTTTTTTCTTATTTCCTATTTTCTGTTCTTTTCGGTGTTATGTAGGAATATATAGTAATTTTTACTTTATAGCAAAATGCACTAATAATTGTTGCATACAAATTTATTAAATTATTTATTTTGTAAATTTGATAATTAAATTATTTTAAATATTCCTTCTATTTATATGGTGACATCAACACACATTTAAAGTAATTTAATAACTAAATTTATATACGAAATGATTCCACACACACATTTAATGCAGTTTAATGACCAAATTTATAAAATAAATAATTTAGTAATTATTGTATGAAAAATTTAATAATTTGGTGATTATTGGTGCATTTTGCTTATTATTTATCTTCTTCTCACGGATATCCTTTATGAGACATGGAAAAATGACAGTGGTTTTAGGCCTTTTAGCCAATAGGGTTGATCGTGGACTATATATATTGTGGGTAAGTATGGACTAGATTGTTCACCAGAAAACAAATTAGAGCTAAATACATATCCGTGAGGATTTTAGGAAATGGCTGGAATTGTTTGTTTCAGTGTGAAAATATTTTTTTGTAGAAAATATTTTTTAAGAAAATAAAAATTTTCCTATTATTGGTTGGCTTAAATTTATGGAAGAAGTCTGCTTGGTTTGAGACCTTCTAACAGCTCTTTTTTTTTTTTTTTCCTTTTTTAATCAGCTAATCATTAGATCCTTTATGAGGGGCCCTATTCCCAAATTTTATTAATTAAAGTGAATATAAAAAGTATAAGGAGGTAGATTAGGCTAATATTTTCTAGAGCAAATGTACAATTAAATAAATACATAAGTACAGACCTTGAAAAACCATAAGAGTAAAAATAAATTCAAGTAGTAGAAGCTCTCAATCTAACGGTTGGAACGCCACTTCTAAGTGTAGCAAACCATTCAAGGGGAGGAAACCACAAGGAAGTAAAAAATTGCAAAGATGTCACCGAATTAGCCCCGTGAAACACATGAATCAACAAAAAATATCCCTGAGACATCAAATGGCGAATTTCCCGATTAAAACTTATCAATCTTCCAAGGAATTTGAAGAGAACCATTCACCACATTACAAAAAATTTCTGAGTCCGATTCCACGCAAACATCTAAGAAACCTGAGACACAACATATGCGTAGTCCATCCAAAAGAGCTTGAGATTCTACAACCATATTTAGAAGTCTGACCGTAGTGCTTAGCCGAAGCTAAAATGAGAGAACCTAAAGAGTCCCGAAGCACCCACCACCTCCTACATGACTCGTGCTAAGAGAGGATCCATTAACATTAAGCTTAAAACTTCCTGCTGGCGGCAAAATACATTTAACAAGCACGGGAGCTCAAGAAGGGGATCGAGATATATTGCAATGAAGAATGGATGCACCATCACTTGTAACTATGAAAAGGATGAATATTACTCATCTGAGTGACTATGTTCACAATTCGGTTAAAATGGTAGATGGGGAAAGGCGACGGTTGTCATGGATAACCGAATTGCGTGCTAGCCAAAAGTGCCAACAAATCAAAGTTGGAAGAAAAAGCATCAACTGACCATCCACCAAAGGAGAAGAATGAATCCACCAAGCTTTGAGTTTGTGAAGCAAGCAAGCGACTGTCACTCTAAGAATGCCTAATATGGATTCAAAATCTGACCATATTTTCCTAGAGGCCCAACATTCTATGAAAACATGCTCCAAAGATTCCACTGCATTGCAAAAATAACACTTGGAAGGCATAACAAAACCAATAGCCATTAAGAAAGTAAACGATTTAACAATTTCCAAACAAATACTGAGGTCTTGAGATGATGGATCCTTACACTCTAGGTATGAGCCCTTGAATTAAGTTTTTTCCGACGAACTCTTAGAACATCATATGTTGAAGCCGTGCTAAACAACCCATTAGAGTTCAAATTCCATATCTTAATGTCCTTGGCTGAAGACACAAAAAAAAAAAACAAAAAAAAAGGAAAAGAGAGAATTTTCTCTTTTACCTCTTGAGGGAATGTTTGTTGCAAGATATCAAATTTCCAGCCGCAATCATTAAAGTAGAGGGACTTAATTTGAATGTCAGGAATCACCACATGCTTTACAAAATCAAAAAGTACCTTATTTCCAAGCCGATTATCAGACCAAATTTTGGCTTCAATGAAACGAATAAGAGTTTGGAAGCGTGAATCAGCTACATGTTGCATTTTTTCATTCTCTACCAAACTCTTGAAAGATGCGATACCGCTTCCACCACATCTTCAAAGAAAAGGAGTCAACAATAGTCGAACAACTACAAAACCCCAATCCATTTTCTAGATATGGATCTAGATTAGTAGAGGTCACTCCTTTTCTTCCAATGACAGCGACCACCCCATTCATATTCGCCCAAAGAATAGGTGCAAAGTATTTTTCTAGAAGTTTCATTACACCTTTAGGAGGATCTAGAATGCATAAAATGTGAATTGGAATGGACAAGAACACATTTTTTATAAGAATAAGACGGTCCCCTAATGAGAATAACTTGTGCTTCTTACCTTCCAGTTTCTGTCGAACCTTAGCAAGCAAAGGATAAAAAATTTCTTTAAACATTTTTCTAAGAAAAATCAGATATCCTAAATAAAAAATTGGCAAAGCTGTTTGACGCATTTCAATAAGGTTCTCAATCATTGATATCGCTGCCCTACTGTGCTTTCTTGGAAAAATCAGTGAACTTTTTGCAAAGTTGATCTTCTGCCTCAATCCATGTTGATAAATATCAAGAAAGTTCAAAAGCTTGTGCAAGGAGTGAAGATAATAAAGTCATCAGCATAAGCAAGGTGTGAAATCAACATAAGACTCCTTGCAAGGCAATCACGAGGCAAAGAATAAGGAAGAATATCCCTGACGAAACCAACTGATTCAATCCCTCTAAAAGAGCTTTAGAAGTTAGAATAAATAAAAGAAGGGAGAGTGGATCCCCTTGCTTGATGCCCCTGAAAGATTGGAAATATCCAAAAATCTCACCATTGATTAGTAAAGGAAACCAGGTGGCTCGAAGATTATTCATAACAAACTAATAGAAATGATTAGGGAGACTGTTTTGTTCATTACTTAATCCAAAAAAACCAAGAAACCTATCAAATTCCTTCATCATGTCAAGCTTAATGGCCAAATTGTATCCTCTTATTCTTTGGTCTAGAGAGTGGAATAATTCTTGAGCCAACAAAATATTATCCACTTTGGTATGACCCTTCACAAAACACGATTGCTTCACAGAGATCAAGGAATGAAGTAAAACCGCCAACTTATTAGCCAAAATTTTTAAAATAATTTTATTAATGTAATTGCATAGGGAAATCAGGTGAAAATTTACAATTGTCCAAGATGAGGGGTTCTCTTTTTTAGGAATAAGAACCAGCAGCGCGATTGAAATGCTTTAGGGGAATAGGGACTCCCACAAAAAATTCTGTGACCGCCTGAAATAAATCCTGAGAAATAATGTCCCAACAATTTATAAAAAAGATTCCTGCGAACCCATTCAAAGTCCAACACTTTCTTTATCTAAATGCCAAACCGTATCTTTAATCTCTTCCAAAATAGGAGGTCGAATAAGAACTTCATGTTGATCGTAGACAACTGAATAAGATCAACAAGGTGATCCCAGCAAGTTTTATTCAGTTATTCGTCAGTGGGCAATGTGTTGAAAAACCTTTTCAATTCTGCTTGAATATTATTTATATTCTCAAGCCAAGTTCTGGAAGAATCTTAATTCTATGGATTGCCAAGTGAGACTGATGTGAAGCTAGCATAACATGGAAAAATTGAGCATTGAGATCCCCTTCAGCCAGCCACCTACACAAAGCTTTCTGCCTTCAAAAAATTTCCTCTCAATATGCAGCTTGGAAAACACATCTGCCTAAGCAACCTAAAGATGTTCATGATCCTCCAAAGATTGAAAGGACGCGTACACAATTTCGAAGTCACGAATCTTGATCTCCACCAATTGAATGGAAAGAAAAATATCTCCAAAAGTATCTCTGTTCCATTGACGCAAAACTGGTTTTTAATCTTTTGAGTTTCCAGTCGAAGGCTACCATACCAAAACTTGTAACAAGCTCTCTCCAATTCCATTCCACTGTTATACAAAAATCCCTATCCTCAACCCATATGTGTTGAAAATGGAAAGGCTTCGGTACAGAGTAATGGGTCGACTGAATAGCAAGAAGCAATAGCGAGTGATCTGAGAAAGCCCTGTTGAGATGTTACACCAAAGAGGATGAAAAAGTCTAAAGCCAGTCCATGTTAATAAGAATATGATCCAATCTTTTCCAGATAGCACAACCTTGCCGATCTCCTAACCAAGTGTAACTACTACCTGAAAAAGTAACTTCTCTCTTCGAGAGACCATAATGGTGCATAGCATCATTAAATTCAGACATAGCTCCCAAATGTTGAACAGTAGAGCCCAGGTATTCAAAACTGATGAAGTCACATTAAATCCGCTAATAAGCCAAGGATGAGAAATGTTAGTGGCCAAATTCCTCAAATCAGTCCATAATCCGTGTCAATCTGCAATAGTACTCTTGGTATACGCAAAAGTGGCAACAATGGGATTACTCCAATTATCATGCAAAAGTTTAACATGGAGTAATTGATTCGTATAAAATGGAGTATGACAATGAAAACCAGATTTCCAAAATAACCAAATTTTTTTTGTAGGGTTCAACATATATAAATGAGACCCTAACCTCACATGGAATTCTTCCAATCTAGAGAGACTAACTAACGGTTCAGTAACAGCCACACTTGGGATTCTTCCAATCTAGAGAGACTAACTAACGGTTCAGTAACAGCCAAAAGTGAAACATTATGAATGTAGAGCAACAACTTCAGCCTGCGATACCAACGATTTTCCGGATATACCTCAAATATTCCATACCATAGCATTAATCATTTAAAACATTAGAGGAAGAGTTAAGGATTGATCGAGAGACCTACTGAGTAATCATTGTGCACGTGATGAGGTACTGCTTGTGTTTTTGACGTTTACTTGGATGGTCTGACAGATTGAGTAACGAAACATCAAACCGTTCAAAATTAAAAGTGGAAAGCTGCCATTAGCAAAGACTTGTTGTCGAGGGGCACAACTTGAGGCACAAAGTTCCATTCATTCATAGAATAAAAAATAACCTCCTTTCGTAATGTTGATTACTATTTATGAACTCAAAACTTCGCATGATGATCAGCTAGAATTAATTCATGTAGTTTGATGGGAGCATTGAAATCTACTTCATCCATGTTCATATCTTCCATATTTTCTACAAAGTTCCAATTTGGCCGAGTATTTTTTAAATGAAACCACATTTTTAAAGTTTACCTTCCGACGGTTTGATTACCTATGGGCACCGTGCAACATTGGATGCCTCACATCTGATATCTTCCTTGTCTCTATTTTTAAGGGGAAGTGAATGGACCGAAGCGTTGCCTAACTATCCTACAGTGGCAATAGGAGCATCAGCTTTGGAGTTAGCATCATCAATCACCTTTCGTGATGGGACTTTGGTGACACTGAAGGTGCTGGCTGCTTTTGACGCAACACTTATGCTCGGATTATGGTTAGGGTTTGGAGCATCCGCCGTGGCCTCCAACCCTGAGGCACCCACCTCGGGTTCCTACTGAGCATCAATCACAACAAGTTAGGATTTTTTTAGAATTTGAAGAGCTTCTTTCTCCTTCTGAGATAATCCGGATGTCTCACCCTTCTCTAGGGTCTTAACGATGTCATCACAGGTGTGAATTGCTTTGGGCTGCCATTGTTTCTCTTTTTTCTATTTTGGAGCATGGGTAATGTGTACGGCTTTTTGCTTATCAACCCTTACCTGTGGGGATGAAGGACCTTGCATTCATCCAGGGAAAGATCACTACCCTAGCTTCGAACAATGTTAGCAATAACTAGGGAGATTTTCATATTTGATATATTGCCATCTACTAACGTCTTCATGAACTATCCAAAACATTTGAGCAGGGATTTTGATACATCAATCTCAACACAGCATGCAACATTTGGATGCGAAAACGAGGTGGTCGAGGCATCTATCTTCAATGGCTGGCCAATCATAGAAGCAATGGAAGAGACTTCTTATCATAAAGATGAAGTGGAAGTTGTTCAATTGATCCTAAACTAGAGCAACGGATGATTCTTTATCGACTTGAAATTTTGGAGTCCATTTAAGAACTCGCATTTCAAACCCTCGAACAAATAAAATCCCCTTAACCAACATCTGTGATACTCCTTTCTAGATCAAATCATAGAAGCACATAACGATAATCAATGAAACCAAGCGTGAATGAACCCTTGAAACCAATCGAGGAGAAATCTTAATGAAGTGAATTCATACGAGGCTTTGCTTTGGCAAACTTGCCTACATTCATAGCATCCTTCAATGGTTTAGAAAGAATCTCGACCTTTTTATTGAAAAACAAAAAAGGCTGGTTCTCCTCTACAAACTCTTGGTTTTTTGACTGGGATGGTTGAGGAAGAGCTACTAACCACATCGGCAAAAGATTTAGGAGCATAAGGGTACGGTTGCCCTCTAGTCATAGAGTGAAGGGTAGCCATGGACATTGTAAAGCCCTAGAAACCTAAGGGAGAAGATGAAGTAGAAAGGGGGAGAGAGAGAGAGCAGAACTCTTCTCATTCGATACCTGTATTTTCTCTTCTGTAAAGTCATTTTCCCACCACCATAACTAACCTAGGTCATGACTTCAACTTCCTCAAATGTGTAGTCAATGAATATAAGATACTTCGTTACCAACATTGTCAATCTAGAGACACCACATCTAGTCGAGAGATGACTTTGACTTCCTAGGCCAGGGGCGAAAAGAGAAGGGGTAGAGAGAGGCAAGCCGCACCCTTCACTTTTAAAAATCTTGAAATTGGCCCTATAATAAAATTTTAATTATTTTCACATAAATCTCCTTCTTGTTTCACCCCTAAATTTACTCCTTCTGTCCTATTTGTACTGTCACACTTCCCATTTTTTGATGTTCTAATAAAAATGTCACGTTACCTAAAATGGACATTTGCTTTGTTCAAATTGCAAATACCTTTCCAAACACTCAAATTGTTCTAAACTCTAATAATGAATGGACCCTAATAATAAAGTCATCATCTGCCTATCTTCTCTTTTCTCGTTCCTCCAAATAAAAACTCTCCAATTGCAAATATTTGTGATTTAGTGATGTGAATCAATACAACTTAAAAGAGCATTTTCAGACATTTTGTAGAAATATATAGTTACCTAAAAATTTGAGCAAATGTATAAGGTGATAATTTATTGGGATGGAGGAAGAATAAATTCTTCCTATTCCTGCCAAAATTTTCCTCTAAACTATTTTCTTTCTCAAATGTAGTTAGACAAAATCTCTACTTTCTTGTATATGAAGAAGACCAATATTTCTAGTTAATATTTTAATTAGATTTCATAAATCTAATTGATTTTCAAATTAAATCTCTTATAAATATGTCAAAAATTCTCTAATTAATTGATTTGATCTAATATCGTATTTTCTTCGATCACAAGTGATCACGAAAAATATTAATATAATTATTGTATTACTTATAAATGGAAGTATTTTGAGTTGAGAATATATTATATCCTTTTATAATGTTTTAATTTTATTAAAGGAGGCATAAAAATATTATAATTTGAACGTTAACATAAGAAATAATATATTAGGCAATTGTATCTTACGAGAATATAAAATCATCATTCTTCTTGTTCAGTAGTCATAAAAAGTTTTGTCTTTTATAGTGAAACACATCTTTTGTATAATTAACAATCCCCATTTTGATATATTTTTCTTTTTGAAAAAATATTTGAAACATATTCAAAATTTTAGCATAAATTACAAAATAAAAACTTTAGATTTCGGGACAAGTTAAAAAACATATATAAGAGAAAGAATTTTGAAAATTTGATCGAGCAATTAAAAAACAATAACAATATAAGTGAAATGGAGAGTAAATTTTATGAAAAAAATGTGCACATTCAATGTGAATAAATTAATATTTTGTCGTATATAACATTTTTGGAGGAAAAGAAATACGAAAGTACCAAAATTATGATATATAAAATATAAAAATATGTGAAATGGTAAACTAAACTAAAATTACAATCAATATAACTTTGACTCGAGGAAAAATTTTTCGCCCGTGCTATCCAAAATTTCTAGTTATGGGACTGTCCTCGGTTGAGTTGTTAATGGATTAAAACAATTTCATTGCCCACAACATCAATCTTGACATTTTCTACAACTAGAACTCTATATGTGCTACCATCATGATTCGCCACTATCGCCGTCACAACTTGTCCAGAGGCTAATTATTGGTGTTCAACCATGAATCTAGTTTTCTATCTTCATATACGTTTGTACGATAAAGTGAGAGGAGAAATCCATTTGGAACTGGAAGGGGGAAGAAGGGAGCGATCATCGTCCATGGGAAGAAAAAGAGGAAGAAGTTGAATCGTTGATGAGAAAGAGTAAGAGAAGGAATGGAGGATATTGTTGACTGGTTTTTTTTTCAGAAGAGTAATGATCAAATCGTCTATGGGGAGAAAAAGAGTCAGAAGTGGAGTTATTGATGAGAAAGAGTGAAAGGAGGAATGGAGGATATTGTTGACTGCTGTTTTGTCACAAGGGGAATGATTAAGAACACTTTGGTGCTTTAGTTGGAAACAACTTTTGTTAAAATTTTCAGTAAGTTATTTTACACTACCTAACATAAGATATTTCTAGCCATAAAAGATTTTCATAATATTTAATGCAACCAAACACAAGAAATGAAAGAAAATTAATTTCAGAAAAATATTTTGCACCCTACCAAACAAGCCCTAAATGTTAATTTTTTGAGCAAATGGCCTAAAAGATTACTCAACTGTACTTGAATTGTCAACTTAGTCTCTCAACTATTTAGGCAGCTCATAAATGGTTGCCAAACCTCTAAAAATACATCTTCGAGGTCAATCTGTCTATTTTGTTAATTAATGCTCCATTTGGTTGGTCACGTGACATTCACATAACTTTTTTAAAGGGTAAAATTATCTAAATTTTTTGAAAGCCTAACATATACTATAACAAAAGAATTTTCTCCAACACTCTAGCCATTAAAATGCCTCATTTCCCCTTCCATCACCATTACCATCAGTACCACCACCACCACTACCTCTTCACACCCACTATAGATAATATAACAAAACAATTTTTGAGTGTTTTTATTTTGGGGCAATGGTAGGCTGGGCTGGTGGCACTAAGAAAGAAAAAGCTCAACACTTGAACTTCTCAAAGTTAGGCAAAATGGGCAAGCTTCTTCTACAACGTTGACTTTCCTCCACGTGCTCTTGTATTTTTGTCCAGTTCCACCAAGTTTGAGCCTCCGAACTCAACTCAGCCGCTCTCTCCTCCAACTCTGCATTTTGCCTCACCACTCTGAGTTTCCACTTTCACCTACTTCACCCTCAGTCTCTATGCCACCGTCTCCTCCGTTGCTTCTTATAGTATATGAAAATCCTTTGCCTCTTCTCCACTAATACTCTCCTTAAATGCTTACTCGAAATATAACTAATCCTCATTTATTCGCCATATTAGGGGAGAAAATTAATTATAGCACGAGAGAGAGTCGTTCATGAGCGTGAAAGAAATGATCAATATCATCTCAATATTGTTGGATGTGAGAGGATAAGTTATTAGAGAGAATTGATCAGAGAATTGATTAGAGAATTTATGACTGAGCAAATGATTGAGGGAAAATTGAGAGATAGTGGGCCAATGTTTTTATGAAAAAGTTGGTGATTTTTTAATGGTGAGTTTTGGTGAAGTTTCAAGATTTTCATGGTTGAAGATGTGAAGATGGTGGTAGAGATCTGGTCAAAGTGGTGGTGGATTTGGTGTAGAAGGTTCGTAGGCCTATGGTATAATTTTTTGTTTGACACTTTTAAAGTATAAGAATTGCCCTTAAGAAAGTCACGTGAAAGTTACATGACTAACAAAATTACAAAGTAATTAATGGAAAAAATATATGGATTGATATCGAAAATAGATTTTAGAAGTTGTATGACCATAAAAAATAGTTGAGTGACCAAATTAGAAATTCAGGTATAGTTGAGTGATCTTTTAACCCGTTTACTCTAATTTTTCTCTATAGGTAATATCACATGATCCACAATGGATGAATTAGGATTAAAAAATTGCCAATGCAATCATAATATTATGAAAATTTATAAAAGATGCATTTAAATGTAAAATGAAGTTGAAATATTAGCTTGAAAGTATAGCCTTTACTCCAATTGGGTAAAGGAAAATAGGGAAAATGAAAGATTGGAACTTCAAGACAATACTTAATATTTATATAATAGATTCTATTAAATTCTCTCCAATCCTCCATATCCTTGCCTTGTTACCTTCCTAAAAACAAGTACAACCATCCTTTATCTTATAGATAGTTTTATGGTGAAACACTAAAATCTCATTCATTAGAATTATAACTAATCTAATTACTATATTCTAGATACTTTTGTGGTAAACTAAAATCTCATTTGTTAGAACTATAACTAATATTTAATTAGATATATTTAGAGGTATATCTAGTATTTGTTATGAATCATTTAGTGATGTCCACTCATGATCTCCATGATATCCCATGATCCACACATCAACTCATGTAACTCTTACTATCCCCATGATCAACCCGTGATCTCCTACATTACTCCATGTAACTCCCACTACCCTATGTAACTTATGTAATGTCCAAATGTTATTATGAGAATGGACGAACCTTAAGGCTATAAATAGAGGTTTAGGTGAAGGAAAGAGAAGAAGAAAAAGAGGATCTCTCGCTCTCTACTTTACAATATATTACTTTCTACTTTAGTAGTATTGTCACTACTTTCTAGTATAATTAGTAATTTAATATAATACTACTAGTTCTTCGTAGTAGTTTTATAACACGTCATCAGTACGAATCCTAAGCCAATTCTCAACAATTCTATTGGAAATTCTCAACACTTCAATTAGGTAAGTTGGGTAACTTTTCGTTTGTTTTGTTGATTTCAATTGTCATTATGGCTAACCTTGCAAAACTTAAGTTTGAGGCTCTTGATATCACTGTAAAGAATGACTTATCATGGGTGCTAGATGCTGAAATTTATCTAGATGCAAATGGTCTGGGAGAAATTATCAAAGAAGGAAGTAAAGCCACAATCAAGAAAAGGCCAGAGAAATGATCTTTCTCCGTAACCACCTTGATGAAGGGCTAAAAATTGAGTACCTAACGGTAAAGGATCCCTTCTTCTTGTGGACTGGTTTGAAGGAGAGGTATAAATATCAAAGACGGTTATTCTTCCTAAAGCTCATTATGATTGGATGCACTTGCACTTGCAAGATTTTAAAACTGTGAGTGAGTATACTTTAGCAATTTTTTGAATCAGTTCTCAATAGAAATTATGTGGAGAAAAAGTAACTGATTTCAAAGGATTTGTTGGAGAAAACATTCACTACTTTCACTCATCTAATGTGCTCTTGCAACAGTAATCTTGTAAAAAGTATTTTAATAAATATTCTGAACTGATTTCTTGTCTCCTTTTTGTTGAACAAAATAATGAGCTTTTGTAGAAAAATCATTAGGCACGTCCAAGTGGTGTTGCTCCATTTCCTAAAGCAAATGTGACATCTATGCAATCTAATTATAGATAAAATTGAGGCCATAGTCGTGGCCATAGACGTGGTCGAAACCGTTCTAATAATCGTGTTGGTCATGTCAAAAACACAACTCACCACTAGAAGTAGGAGAGTAGCAATGAGAAAGATCGAGACCAAAACAAAAGAAAAGTGAATAACAAGTGCTATTAGTGTAGCATGAAAGACTATTGGTTTAGTACCTATCGTACACCAAAGTATCATGCTAATCTCTATCAAGAATCATTGAAGAATAAATTGGAAAAGAGAGAGACTAATTTTATTAGTAATGATGTTGGGACCACGGTCATGGTGACAATGGCTTTACTGATTTTACTTCTTTGGATGTTACTGATTTCTTTGTCAATCACTCTAAAGATGATACTAGTCACTTGCTTAGTGATGGAAATATTCAAGAATAGGTCATTTTAATTAACTACTCTTATGTAATGAATTTTCATTTGATTTTTTAATAAAATATTTATTGTTGATATTCCTTCTTCAATATTTCTTATATTTTATAAATGTTGTATTTATGAAAAGTAACAACTCATTTGGAAATTTTACTTTCGCTGAAGAATATGGATTTTCAATGATCAATGACAAAGAATTGTCTGGCAGACAGTACAACAACATACTTTATACTTAAAGATAAGAAATATTTTTCTTATCCAGTAATGAAAGAAATCCATGTTAGTACTAATCTGGTAGCATCAAATTGATTGAAGGCTTAGAAAGAGAAATTATAACTTTGCACCGAGGCACAAAATTTTGCATTGATGATGCATTATTTCTTCAAAGAAGATGAGCTCAAAAAAACTTATTGAGTTCTAAAAATATTCGCCGATATAGATATCATATTGGGACTACATGTGGAGGTAAAATTGAATACTTGTATATTACAAGTATTGTTTTTGGAAATAAAGCTGTGTCGGAAAGATTACCTTCTTATTCCTCCAGATTATACTACACACATATCATTGTAGTTGAATCATATGTAACTTTAAACCAGAAATGTACACATCATGATGAATTTGTTATTTGGCATAATTGGTTAGGCCATCCCGGTTCTATAATAATACAACGAATTTTTTAGAATTCATGTGGTCATTCTCTAAGAGGTCAAAAATTATTAGGATCTAATGAATTCTCATGTGCCACTTGTTCTCAAGGTAAGTTGATCATTAAGTTGTCGCCATTAAATATTAAAACTGAATTTTCTGTATTTTTGGAATGCAGATATGGGTATATTTGTGGGCATACTCACCACCTTGTGGACCAATTAGATATTTTATGGTTTTGATTGATGCATTGTTGCCAATGAGATGGTCACATGTATGTTTATTATCAACTCACAACCTGGCGTTTGTGATATTGTTAGGAGAATTAATTCGGTTGCACGCTCATTTTCCTAATTATCCCATTAAGACGATTTGTCTTGACATTGCTAGCAAATTTACTTTATATGCTTTTAATGATTATTGTATGTCTATTGGGAAAAATGTTGAATATCCTGTAGCTTATGTTCGTACACAAAACTGTCTAGCAGAATCATTTATAAAGCACTTGCAATTAATTGCTAGGCTATTACTTATGAGAACAAAACTCCTAGTTTCTACTTGGGGCATGCTATTTTGCATGCAGCAGCGTTAATTTGCATATGGCAACAAATTATCATGAGATCTTCACATTATAATTGGTTCATGGTCAAGAACCAAATATTTCCTAAGAGTTTTTGGAAGTCCAGTTTATGTTCCTATTGCTCCACCACAACAAATAAGATGAACCCTCAAGGGAGATTGGGTATATATGTTGTGTAATAGTGAATCTCCATCTGTAATTAAATATCTTGAGTCAATGACTGGAGATTTATTTATGGCTCAATTCGCTAATTGTCATTTTGATGAATTAATTTTTCCAAACATTAGGGGGGAGAGAAAATAAAGCCAAATAAGAAAATTAGTTGAAATGAATTATCATTGTCTCATTTTCATCCTCATTCAAAAGAATGTGAACTAGAAGTTCAAAAGATAATTCATTTGCAAAATTTAGAAAATCAATAACCAGTCGGTTTTATTGACCCAAAGACAGTTACTAAATCTCACGTACTAGTTGTAAATGCTCCTATTAGAATTAATGTCCCTGAAAGAAAGATTACTGTTAATAAGTCTAAAGCACATATGAAATGTGGTAGACCAATCAGTTCCAATAATAAAATTCTTCGTAAAAAAAAAGGAGTAAATAATCAAGATGGTTAGAATCAAGAATTAAAGACTCCAGAAGAGTCCCTAGACATGACTAATGGTAATTTGTAGAAGAAATTCAGGGTCTAACGCCTAAAATAGTGATAATCATAAGATCTCAATAAATCATGTCATGACTGAAAAGAGGTGGAATCGAAATGAAATAAACATAGATGATATTTTTGCATATGCAGTGGCAAATAATACTATGGATAATAATGAAGATTTTGAACCTAGGTCTATAAATAAATGTAAACTTAGATATGATTGGCCAAAATGAAAAGAGGCAATTCAAGCTCACTGACTAAACGAAAAGTTTTGGTCTAGTGATACGCACACCTGAAGATATGCAAAACCCGTGGGATGTAAATGGGGTTTTGTGTGCAAGAGAAATGAGAAAATGAAATTGTACAATATAAGGCACGTCTTTTTTCACAAGCTTTTTTTTTTTTTTTCCAAAAACCTAGTATTGATTATGATGAGACATATTTTCCTGTAGTGGAGCAACAACTTTTCGATATTTACTTAGTTTTGCATCATGTGAAAAACTTGAAATGTTTTTCATTAATGTTGTTACGGCCTATTTATATAACTCTCTCAATAATGACATTTATATGAAACTCCTTGAAGTATTTAAACTGCCAGAAGAGCATGATCACAGATCTCGAGATCTTTACTTGATTATGTTATATAGTTCTCTTTATAGCTTAAAACAAGTTGGGCGTATGAGGTATAATCACCATAATGAATATTTTTTGAAAGAAGGCTATCAAAATAATTTTGTATGTCCATGCATTTTTATAAGGAGATCTGCTTCAGGATTTATCATTATCGCTATTTATGTTGATGATTTGAATCTTAATGGAACTCTTGAAGAGCTCCAAAAAGCTGCTGATTATTTGAAGCAAGAATTTGAAATGAAAAATCTTGGAAAAACAAAGTTGTCTCGGTTTGCAAATTGAGGATTTTGATAATGGCATCTTTTTGCACTAGTTGGCTTATACTGCTAAAGTACTTAAACGATTTCATATGGATAAAACATACCCGTTGAGCGCAGAGCATACCTATGATTGTAAGATCATTTGATGTGCACAAAGATCCAAATTTTTCCGGCCTCATGAAAATGATGAAGAACTATTTAGTGTAGAAGTACCATATGTTAGTGCTATTGGAGCATTAAGTTATCTTGTTAGTCATACACACCCTGACATATCATTTGTTGTGAACTTATTACCAAGGTGCAGATCTTCACCTTCATGGAGGCATTGGAACGGTGTTAAACATGTATTTCGTTACCTTCAAGGTACGATAGATATAGGCCTTTGTTATAATAAATCACTAAAGTCTGATCTTATAGGTTATGGGGATGTTGGATATTTATCTCATCCGCATAATGCTTGGTAAAAAATGGGTTACGTGTTAACATGTGGCGGTATTGTTATTTCTTGGCATTCAATGAAGCAAACCATAATTGCCATGTCTTGTAATCATTGCTGAGATATTAGCAATTTATAAAGTATGTCAGGAGTATTTTTGGTTAGGATATGTAATCCATTATATTCAAGGAACATGCGGTTTTTATTTGTAGAAGGGAATTCCCACCACTTTGTTTGAAGGATAATGCTACGTGTATTGCACAACTAAAGGAAGGATATATCAAAGACGATAGAACAAAATATATTTTTCCAAAATTCTTTTTCACTCATGATCTTCAGAAGAATAGTGAGATTAGTGTTCAACAAATTCGCTCAAGTGACAATTTAGTAGATTTATTCACAAAGTCACTACCAACTACAACATTTGAAAAGCTAGTTCAAAAGATTGGAATGTGCAGACTGAAAATATGTTCAAGAGGTGGAGTAATTATATATTGTACACTTTTTTCTTTAACCAAGATTTTTTCCAATTGGATTTTTTTTGATAAGATTTTTAACGAGATAGTATCATATTTGGAAAAATGTATTATTTTTTCCTTTACTAGGTTTTTATCCCACTAAATTTTTCCTATTAAGGTTTTAACAATGCATTTTACTTATAGATAGACATCCAAGGGTAGTGTTATGAATCATTTAGTGGATGTCCACCCATATTCTCCGTGATCTACCCCATGATTTATACATCAATTCAAGTAAGTCCCGCTATCCCCTTGATCACCCCATAATCACCCCATGATCTTTTACATTACTCCATGTAATTCCCACTACCGTATGTAAGTTATGTAATATCCAAATGATATTGTGAGAATGACAGAACCTTAAGCCTATAAATAGAGGTTTATGTGAAAAGAGTGAGAAGAAGAAAAAAGGATCTCTTGCTCTACTTTACATTATATTGCTTTCTACTTTAGTAGTATTATCCACTGCTTTCTAGTTTAATCATTATTAATATAACATAATATTATTAGTTCTTAGTAATTGTTTTATAACAATATTTTATTAGATGTACGTGATTTACAAAATCACGGTGTTTGGCAAAACACCTAAATAGTTCTTTAGCTTTTTCATTAAAATTGAAATGGTCAATCAATTTAAATTTTAACCGAACTAGTCCCTCAACTAAATATTTGTCGTGTAGCCCAAAACACAGGTTTTTCCTTACTACATCACCCACAATCAAATAGTGCACCGATGATCACCCTTAGTCACTAACGGGAAAAATACATAAAATTTATATATTTTGGGTAGTGTAGCCAAATAGGGACCAAATTATGTACAAATATTTAGTTGAGAGATTAAATCAGTTAAAAGTGAAGTTGAGAGAACATTTTAACTTGAATGAAAAAGTTAGAGAACGTTTAGGTGATTTACCCTCACATTGTTTGATACTTGTACTACTCTTTGATAAAAGAAGTTGTAGCATCACTGACACTGCAATTTTCAAAATCACAAAAACTAGTTATAACTTTATCGGGAAAGTATTTATTTTAAGGAATGAAGGTTTAAAAACTTGGGGTGGGTTCATACCTAAAACTTCTGAATGTGCGATAAGCATTTAGATGAATTTATAAGTTATTTTAGTTATAGTACGTAATCTTTCTATTTTGCGTTTGATAAATATGTTCTAGACAAACTACTGTACAATTATTTTCATAAGTCAAAATGAGAACAAGAAATGAAAAAGAAGTACATCAAACATCTTTACTGAATAGTACGTAATATATATGGTAAAACAATGATCATATCATTGTCTTAGAATTCAACAAAATCTTGTCTCAAAATGGGGAGTACAATTTTCATGCACCACATCCTTTCTTCAAGGTTCCCCATTCCTTTTTCTTTTTTTTTTTTCCTTCAAAAAAGATCATGAAGAGAGAACGTCTTGTTCTAGTCTAACAAATACTTTTCCAGAACAAAGTACCTTATTTTTTCTTTACATACATTTTTTGAAGAACATCTAGTTCTAAACAACTTCAAAAAATTAATATTGAAGAGAGTTCATACTATGGTCATTATTCTCCAATTTTCTTTTGGCTATGATGAAAATCTATTGTCTGAAACTTAGTATTTTTCTTGCATTCTTACTCAATCCTCTTGACTATAATCAAGAAATGCAACACTTTTTGTTTATCTAAGCTTCATTTTCCCTCTAAAAAGTAAATTGAGTTATTGTTTGTGTTATGTTTTGTAACAACCCACTTGTTCTTTTTATGGAATACAAGCCTTAGAAAAGAGCAATTTTAGTACAAATTGGCTATAGTGCTATTTTGTATTAGTGTGCAGCTTAGAGTGAAATTCAATTTTGAGTGGAGTGATAATCTTGTACGAAAGTTAGGTTGTGAGTAAAATTCTTGGCTCAACTAAAAGAGTTTTAGTGTGAGCAATAATTTCTCTGCTTTGTAAAAATTATTGGCTCACCAAGTGTGTGAAACATTCTAGTGAATTAATACTTCAAGCTTGTTAGCTTGGAAGTATTGGTTGTTTAATTTCCTCTCTTTCTTCCTTCACAGTTTCATTGATTCTATTATATTGTTAGTTGAAAAATCTCAATAAATTTAATATTTCTTAAAGTATTTTTAGAAACCTAATTCACCCCCCTCTTAGGTTGCTTTGGGACCAACAAAGACCAAATAATTTAATTTAATGTTTTAAAAAGACAATTTAAGGCACTAAAACCAAATAATTTGATTTAATGTCTTTAAATGATAATTTTTGGGTACTAAGACCAAATAATTTAATTTAATGTCTCAAAAACACAAATTTAGGCACTAAAGCCAAATAATTTAATTTAATGCCTTAAATGGCAATTTTTGGACTCTAAGGTCAATTAATTAATTTAATGCCTCAAACGGTGATTCTCGGGATCTAAGGTCAATTAATTAATTTAATGCCTTAAATGGCGATTTTTGGGCTCTAAGGCCAATTAATTAATTTAATGTCTTAAACGGTAATTTCCGGGCTCTAAAGCCAATTAATTAATTTAATGCCCTAAATGGCAATTTTTAGACTCTAAGGCTAATGAATTAATTTAATGCCTTAAACTGCAATTTTCGGTGAGAGTGCTATATTCAGTATAAATGGGTTCCAAGGCCAATTATTATATTTTTTATTTGATTCTGTACCTTATAATATGTCGCAAAAAAAACTATACAAAACGGTCGCAATATATATATAAATAGTCATGCTTGTATATTATATATATACATGGAGACAGTTGTGCATATATATTATATATATATACACAACCATGCATATATATGGCTGTACATATATATGTATAGTTTGTGCATATATATTATATATATAGCACAACGTGCATAGATATGCTTATACATATATATGCATAGTTTGTACATATTATATATATATATAGTCCAACGTGCATATATGTGATTATACATATATATGCATATTTTGTGCACATATATTATTACATATATACTATATATAGGTACACAATGTCACTTGGATGGAATTAAAAGTAGACTTATATTTAAGATCTATTGAAGAATATTGAGAGTTCAGTAATTTTAGTTTCCTTATTCTCACAGGAAACCAATTCAAACAAACTCTAATATTCCTTAAGTAGCAAAAATAACGAGGGTTTAATTTCCATCAGAGAGCTAGTGTTTGAGAACAAACCAAAGAATAAAATATCAGGCTTGTGGAGGAGAAGAAAATAGACATATACATGTTTTTACCTTTGTGGTATATAATTACTTGATCCCCTCCAAATTACTTATCTTTCTTCCGGACTGATATTTGCTCTATTTTCTTTGAGAAGTTTTTGTTGCTCTACTGATATATATATTTTTATGCTCTCTCGTATGGCTTTGTTTTGCTATGTCTGCTCTCCTTCTAGTTTGGTCCCAAATGAATCATTTATATAGACCAATCTTTCTGCTCCCACATGCTTATCAATGTGGAAGTTGCATGTCTTCCTTACTGCCCAAACAAAACAATTGAACGTGTGCTAAACATTCATGGGCATTTGTTACTGAACATGGGAGATAATGGGGCTTGAGTGAATTAATGTCTTTTGCCATTTTTTTTCACCCAAAAGCAATTAAGATATGGGTTAATTACCACATCATGGAAGTTTACATGAAGTGATCATTTTGACCACTTCATGGTTATTCGGCTTTTTTTAAACAAATTTTCCTTAAGAGTTTGCGATCAATAGTTGCCTCCTCGAGCATTGTACATGGAATATATCATTTGCAAGGCATCATGACATGTCCATGGCTCGATACTTTTTAACGTGCTTTCAAGACCTTCCGTGAAGGAAATTTTTTTTATTGGTCATTGCACTTGAGTTTGTCGGCTATAAGGCCACATGATTTTCAGATTTTGGCCTAGTCGCACTTGGATATTTTTGTATTTCTTAAGCATAAGCTCACTTTTCAAACCTTAGCATGTTTACCTCATTATTTTTATAAATTGAGTTGTACTAAAAAAATAGTACAACAAAAACTCTATCAACTCTTTCAAGAATTTATGTGATAAAGTGATTGAACATGAATCAATTTAACCACTTGAAATAATTGGTTGACAAGTTTTGAAGTATTAATATGTTTAACCACATAATAAATTGGTGGACTTTCTTTGATGCATTAATCAGTTTAAGTTTAACTACTTGAAATGGTTGGTGCATTTTCTTTTGAAACATTACTAGTTTAACCACTTGAAATGCATCAGTGGATTTTTCTTCTTGGAGCATTAATCAGTTTAATAACCACTTGAAATGATTGGTGGATTTACTTTTTGTAGCATTAATATTTTTATGTATTTTCCACTTGAAAATGCATTAGTGGATATGTTTAACCACTTGAAAATGCAATGGTGGATTTTTTTTTTTTTTTTGTTGAAGCATCGATCAGTTTAACCACTTGAAATGATAGGTGGATTTTTTTTTCTTTTTTTTAACCAATATAATATTGTATTGAACATCAATTAATTTAACCACTTGAGAGGCACTGGTGGATAATCACAAAAGTGAAAATAATGTATTTTTTAATTAAGGGGGTTGCATCTAGTTTTGCACTAGACTGCCAACATACCTACTTTATGCAGGATCAAACCATTCGTAGTTCTGAAGTACTATTTACATTGTCACTTAGGCAAAGAACTTTTTAATGAATTTCCCATTTACACAAGAATATACGCATTTTTCTTCAGATTTTGAGAGTTCATATGCTCCTTTTGAAAAACTTTAGTGACAACGTAAGGGCCTTCTCATTTGGCTTTAAATTTATTTCTTTCATCTTTCTTGTAATGACAACGGGTCTTTTGATAGTCAACACCAAGTCACCTATTGAGAAAGATCCAAACTTGACCCTTTTGTTGAATGCCCCAGCTACTTGGGATTGATAGACTTCCAGTTTTTGTTATGCTTCAAGTCTTTTCTCATCAAGTGCTTCCAATTCATCTAGTCTAATTTCTACGTTATCTTTAGGATTTGTTAGCTGAACAGCAACTCTAAAAGATAGTAATTGTAATTCTTGGGAAAGTACGGCTTCGGAGCCATAAACAAGACTAAATGGCGTACAACCAGTTGATGTACGAACCGTAGTTTTGTACACCCATAAAGACTCAGGGAGTCAATCATGCAAATCTTTTTGTGTATGGACACTATCTTATTTAGTATGTTACACAGAACCTTATTAAAGGCTTTTGCTTGTCCATTAGATGATGGGTTATAACTTGCAAAGAATCCATGTCTGAACTTATATTTTTCACTTAATTTCATGAGTGGTGCACATTTGAAGTAAAGGGCATTATTAAAGATAATCCTTGAAGGAACCCCAAATCAATAAATAATGATATTTGTAATAAAATTGCAATGTCTACTACCCTCACTTCGGTTAGTGATGTTGTTTCACCCCATTTTGATATATAGTTGGTCCCGACCAAAATATACTTATGCAGTCTTGACGAAGATGGTTTAAAAGGGCCAACTACGTCCACTCCCCATGTTTCAAATGGCCATGATAACATAGTGGGATGAAGGGTTGAAGCGGTTGATGAATAAAATCTGAATGGAGTTGGCAGACTTTACAATTTCTTGCAAATTTCATCGCATCTTTTACTAGGGTCGGCCAATAATATCCTAACCTTTTAATTTGAGCAGCCAGTTTAGGGCCAGCTTGATGTGCACCACATGTTCCAGCATGAGTTTCTTGAAGAGCATGAGTGGCTTCTTCTTTTGAGAGACACCTTAAAAGAACCCCATCAAAAGATCTTTTATATAAAGTGCCATTCAAGCAAAAGGAGAGAACCTAAGGGCTCGACATCTTAAGTCAATTTTCTTTTTAGGGTCGATCGGTAAAATCCCGTGGACGAGAAAGTTTACAAAAGTTTGACGCCAATCAGAATCCTCTTCGATTTCCAGGACCGTTACCACATTTATATTTTCCTCTTCTTCAATCCTACTTAGGGCTGGGGTTAGCAAATAACGTTCCACAACTGTAATTTGTACATCTCTATGCTCGAGCAAGGTCAAAGATGCTTCTAAGTTTGCCCATCTACTTTGTCATTTTCTGTCCTAGGTATGTGATTAGTTTGTATGTCTCGGAATTGAGACATTAATTTTCTTGCTCTTTGATGACAAGACACCAAATTTTCATTCTTGACCTCATATTCGTTATTTAGCTGTTTAACAACTAACTGAGAGTCTCCAAATGCTTTAACACAATCAATGTGCATTTCAAGTGCAATTTCTAAACCAATGATTAATGCCTCATATTTCACCATATTGTTTGAGCAAAGAGATAGACAGTCTTCTCAGAGAAAATGAATAAGGTAATAGGCCTTCGGATGGTGTCACAAGCACAGTTCCTGCCCCTGCTCCTTTTTTTCTCAATGCCCCATCAAAATATTGTTCCCATGATGAAGTACTAGTAATGAAGACATATTCATTTGCGAGATTGTCGTGAATTTCTTTATCATCAGGGATTGGGTGAGCAGCTAAATTATTCTAGTGCTTGTCCTTTGATTGCCTTTTGAGAGACATTAGAAATTTCAAATTCTACCAAGAGTAAAGACCATTTGGCCAACCGTCCTGACAAAAAAAGTTTGGACATCAAATATCTTAATGTATCGGCTCTTAAAATTAATGTCACTGGATGAGATAACAAATAATGCCTTAACTTTTGTAGTGCAAAAATCAAAGCCAAACAAGTTTTCTCTATTGGAGAGTAATTGTGTTCAGTTCCATCAAGCGTTCGACTAAGATAGTATAGTGCATTTTCTTTTCCATTCTCATTATTTTGGGCAAGTAGTGCCCCTAGAGACCAGGGGCATCTCAAAATTTGCGATGTATAAGATCAACGGCTTTCCTTTAATAATAGCCACCAATACTGGAGGTTTGGGCAAGTATTCCTTGATATTTTCCAGTGCATTTTGACATGCATGATCCCACACAAATGGTACGTCTTTCTCTTGTAAATGGCTGACATCTTCCAGACAGATTTGATATAAATCTTCTTATGTAAGCCAACCTTCCTTGAAGTCCATGTAGTTCTCGCAAATTGCAAAGTGGGGGCATTTCCATGATTGCTTTGATTTTTGTGAGATCGATTTCAATTCCTCGGTGTGTAACGATAAACCAAAGAAATTTTCTAGAAGTCACCACAAATTCACATTTTAAGGAGTTCATTTTCATTTGATGCTCTCGGAGTCTGTCAAAATTTTTCTTAAATAATTCAAATGATTTTCTTTTCCCTTTGTCTTGACAACCAAATCATCAACATAACACTCAACGATGTTATGAATGATGTCATTGAAAATGATTGTCATGGCTCTGTTTTGATAAGTTGCTTTGGCATTTTTTAATCCGAAAGGCAATACTGTGTAACAATAAACGCCTTTTGGAGTACGAAAAGCTGTGAGCTCTTCGTCTTCACGAGCCATCTTTATTTGATTGTAGCTAGAAAATCCATCCATAAAAAATGATGCACCAAATCCAGTTGTAGCATCAACCAACAATTCGGTGATTGAAGGTGGAAATTCATCTTTAGTATATGCATCATTAAGCTCTCTAAAATCAATATAGATGCGTAATTGCCCATTTTTCTTTTTCACTGGTGCGATATTTGCAAGCCAGGTCGGATACTGGACCTCACGAATGAAATCAGATTGTTAAGAATTTGTCCACATCGGCTTCAATTTGAACAATCAATTCAAGTCTGAATCGATGTTGGCCTTGTTTAACCGGGCATTTATCATTTGAAACTGTTAGTCGATGGACCGCCATTTTAGGGTTTAACCTAGGCATATCCTGGTAACCCCACGCAAACACATCTTGATATTCCCGAACTGACTGAAGGGTTTCATACTTTATTAGCTCTTCTTTAGAGAGAAGAGCACTTACAAAGATAGGTTTAGGGCTTTAAGTAGTTCAAAGGTTAAGTTCTATCAACTCATCCACTATGGCTTGACCACCATCTTCAAGTCAAGATGGAGTTGGTTGAATATTTTGAATGAACTCTTCACCATTTTCTTGCATAAGAGGAGGATTTTGTCCCTCTTCTTTGGGAATTTCAGTCAATTCTTCTTTGCAAGAGGTACAATTTACCTCCATGGATGAATTAGCTTCTACTTCCGTCTTACTTTCCTTTTTCAAGGTCCATTTCTTGTTCCTTTTTAATTGGACTTGCTTTGGTTTTAGAGGTTTTTGCAACCTTTGAAATATGGAGTGCCGAGGACTATGTGTCTCAGATTCTTCTTCAATTTTAGGAAGCCCATGAAACCTTTTAAATACAGAGATTCGACGCTCGCTTTCATATGTTCCTTAGAGAACAGGGCTATTTCTTGATTGGTAAAAATTACTGAATCTAAGGAATAAGAGGTTGATTTCATGGGATTTTGCAACCTTGAAAATTTGGAAGGTTGAGACTTGTTTTTCTCTGACTCTTTTTCAAATTTTGGATATCCCTGAAGCATTTTAAACACAGAGACTCGAGGCTTACTCTCAATATATTCTCCAGAGAGCAAAGACATTTCTTTCTTAGTGAAAATCACCAAATCTGAGGAAGAGGAGGTTTTTGACTCGCCATAATCTCGATCGATCATGACATCTTTCAAGTCCCCTTTCGAAAGAGATTTCCCTTTTTTGAGCTTTACTTTCTTTTGGACTTGCAGGAATGGTCTTTTTCACTCAATACCACCTGTCAACTTTCACTTCTATCTTCATGAAATGTAGTCATGACCGTTATTTGTGACGACCTACAACCTTGGTTTTGATGATGACAAATGCGATTTAACTATCTTAACTAGAGCTATACAGGATTGCTAGTACATTTGCTCTTACCAGGGTTTTTGGACTTAGAACACCGTCCTTATTGAACACCAGTATGTTTCTCAGATGCACAAGCTCGTCCGAACGAGATTTCCATGGACGCAATGCATTATCCGAACGATCAGGCAGAGAGCAAGATTTTGGAGCATCTACAATGGATGCACAAGCTCGTCCGAATGAATTTATCTCGGATGTATTTTACCATCCAAAAGGTTAAGGCAGAGACAAGATTTTAAGGCACCTGCAACGGACGCATCTAACTATCCGAAGAAGCTTATATCGGACGGGGCTAACTATCCGAAAGAAAAATATTCCCAGTTAAGCATTAAACCTTTTGGACACACCACACCATCCAATGTTTGAACCTTTCAAACATACTTGGTCCGGATGAAGAAACAGACGCAAGCTCAGCTGTCCGAACGGTATCATCTACTCCTTGATATTTAAGATCGGACGATGGATCAGAAGTATAACAATAACATCAAACATCCAAAACCTATAACGGATAGTTTTTCAGCATTTATTATTGAGCCGTTAGGAGGTGTTGGAAGCACATGATTTATTGCAATTATAAATACCAACTCTTTTGTATTATGAAAAATATCTTACACATTGAATACAAACAAGTAGAAAAGTAATTTGATTGTAAATTAGTTCTTGAAACAATACTGTATTAGTGTGTATTTTAAGAGTGCTATTAAAAAATATTGAGTGGAATGATAATTTTGTACAAAAGTGAGGATTAGAGTAAAATCCTTGGCTCAACTAAAGAGAATTAGTGCGAGCAAGGATTATCCTACTTCGTGCACATTTGGGATTATCGTTTCACCAAATTTGAAGGAGCATCTTAGGGGATTAGTACTCCAAGCTTGCTAGCTTGGAAGTGTTGTTTGTTTAATCTCTCTCTCTCCTTACTTATTCTATACATTTTAAGCTTAATTGATTTTATCTCTATCAACTTATTTGTTAGTGCAAAAGATTTTATAAGTACAATTCTTGCAAAGTAATTTTTTAAGAAACCTAATTCACTTCCCTCTTAGGTTGATTTGGGGCCAACACATCTTCTGGTTTAATTGGTATTAGAGCATTGGTCTCTTTAATTTTCTTAAATTGCATTTGAGTAAAGATCTACTATGGCAATCAACAATGCTTTATTTTTTGAAGGTCAATCTATCACTAGACCTCCCATGTTTAATAGGGTGAACGTTATTAGTTGGAAAGATAGAATGAAAATCTTTTTTGCAATCTATTGATAGTGACTTATGGTATGTTCTCTATGAAGGTCCATTTGAAATCACCATTGTTGATAATCACACAAATAGAAGAAGAGAAAAAACAAGGGATGAGCTCACTCCGCAAGACAAAGAAAACTTGACTTTAAATGCTAAAGCCATGAATGTGTTATTCAATGGCTTGGACGTTAACGGATCTACTCGTGTCAAAGGATGCATTTTGGCTAAGAAAATTTGGGACAAATTGAGAGAAATTCATGAAGGGAGCGATGATGTTAGAGAACAAAAGAAATCCTTACTCGTTGCCAAGTATGAGTCTTTCAAGATGGAACCACATGAAAATGATTAATTGATAAGTTGCATTGTAGGTTCAACGATATTATTAAGGATCTTGAAGCCTTGGGTAAGGAGTATTCTTTGGGCAAAAAGAATAGAAAAATCTTGAATGCTCTATCCAAAGAATGGGAGGCCAGATTATCGCTATAGAGGAAGCAAATAATCTAAACTCCATGCCTATTGAGTCCTTAATTAACTCTCTTACGTCTTATGAATTGAAGTTTAAGGCCAAAGTAGTGGATGATGAAGAAGCAAGACCAAAAGGAGCATTGCATTAAAGGCTTCTCAAGAAGAAGATGAAAATGGCTCCATCAATCTAGAAGATGAAGATCTTGATGAAGGAGATCTTGCACTCCTCACCAAAGGATTTCTCATACATTACATCAATAAACGAAAAATGAAAAGAGGTGGAGCTATCAACCAAAATAATTTCAAAGGATAGACCAAGCGAGAAATGAAAAAGCAAAATGAAAAGTGCTTTGAATGCGGTTAACCCGGATACTTTGCAAATGAAGTGTCCTTCTAAGAAATCAACAATTTCCAAATCACATGGGATAATTGCAACTCTGAAGGAGAAGTTAAAGAAGAGATGGAATCGGCACAAATGGCCTTTATGGCTATTGGTGATAATGAGATAACAACTACCTATGATTCTAATGATGATAATGATAATGATGATGATCTTAAAGTTTTTATTTTAAAATTGCATGATAGCTTGAAAGAATCATATGTTAGAAATAAGGAGTTATTTAGAAAAATAAATGCTTTATTAAAGGCTAAGTCCAAACTTGTGAACAAAAATAATAGGTTATCACAAGAAAATAGTGATTTGAAGCAAAGAATGCATATGAAAGCAAAGATCAAGGAAGAACAAGCCTCCTGAAAGAAAAAAAATGGATGATTTTGATGTTCTTTTGCATAGAAAAAGGGAAAAAATTGTTGATTTGAAAAAGAGTAGAAATATGTTGATCAACAAGAACTTTGTCACTTTTAGAAGATATGATTTATGTTTTATACAAATCGAAGTCTCCTTGATATTGAAATAAAAATATTATTTGCAATCATTGCCAACAATATGGAGATGTGAAAAATAATTGTTATGTCAAGATAAATGAAAAACTTGGAATAAATTCCGTATGGATTTGTAGCCAATTTACTAACTCTTATGGACCCAAGAAAATATGAGTACAAAAAATTATCACCTAAATTCTTGTGTAGGTAACGAACATCACCAACAATGCTAAATGGTTCATAGATAGTGGGTGCTCAAGACATATGACCGGTGATGCATCTCTCTTTACCAATTTCATGTCCAAAAACAGTGGAAAGGTGACTTTTGGGAATAACATGAAATCAAAATCAATTGGCATTGGTGATGTAGGTAAAAATGGTGAGACATTGATTAAAAATGTACTTCTTGTTGATAATTTAAATTACAATCTCTTAAGTGTGAGCCAACTATGTGATAAAAATCTATATGTATTCTTTACCAAGCATGAATGTTTAATTCTTGATAAACAAAACAAATTTTGTTGTTTTATTTAAAGGTACTAGGCACAATGATGTTTATGTGGTGACAATGTAAAATGTTTAACCGTTTCTATAGATGATCCTTGGCTTTGGCATAGAAGGCTTTGCCATTTCAACATGGATTTAATTGAAAATCTTTCTAAGAAAGAATTGGTAAGAGGTTTGTCAAAGTTGAAGTTTTTAAAAAACAAAATTTGTGATGCATGCCAATTTGGTAAACAAGTTAAAGTGTCTTTTAAACCAAAGAATTGTGTGACTACCTCTAAACCTTTAGAATTATTGCATTTGGACTTGTTTGGTCCAACTCAACATGCTAGTCTTGGTGGTAGTAAATATGCGTTTGTGATTGTTGATGACTATTCTAGTTATACTTGGCTACTATTTCTTGTTCACAAAAATGAAGCCTTTGAAAATTTTGTAAAATTGTTTTCCAAAATACAATATTTGTTGAATTTGAAAATCATTTGTTTGAGAAGTGATAATGGAGCTTAATTTAGATGTGGAATTTCGAGATTTTCCCGAATTTTGTGATCACAATGGTATTTCACATGAATTTTTGGTTGTTAGAGTGCCTCAACAAAATGGTGTTGTTGAAAGGAAAAATAGAACACTTCAAAAAGCCACTAGAACCATGTTTATGAATGTCATTTACCTAAATATTTTTGGGCCGAAGCCGTTAACACGGCTTGTTATATATGAATCGAGTTCTTTTGAGGCCTGTTTTAAATAAAACACCTTATGAACTCTTCTTTTGTAAAAAATCCGTTGAGTTATTTCAAAGTTTTTGGTTGTTATTTATTTTAAAAATCAAAGAACATCTTGGAAAATTTGACAAGAAATTGGATGAAGGAATTTTTCTAGGATATTCAAGTGACAAGAAAGCATATCGAGTATACAATAGAAGAACTCTTTTAATTGAAGAAGTTGTGCATTTACGTTTGATGAGGCTAATGATATTATTTCAAAGAACGTTTGTGAAGATGAAGATGTAGGTATTCAAAAGGAACTCTTGAGAAGCTCACAATACATGAAGAACATCAAGAGACCATCACAAGCCGTGAGAACAACACTCATCACTTGGGTGAAGAAGGACAAAAGAACGAAGATATTCCAAAAGATCTTCCAAGAGCATGAAGATTTGTCTTAAGTCACCCTAAAAATTTGATCATAGGTGATCCATTCGATGGGGTAAAAACTCGTTCTCAGAAACTATTGAATAATAATTGTGCCTTACTTTCTCATATTAAACCTAAATGTGTGGATGATTCATTGAATGATGAATCTTGGATTTTTGCTATGCAAGAGGAACTTAACCAATTTGAGGAAAACAATGTATGGACTTTGGTTGAAAGACCCTCAATTCATCCCGTGATAGGAATAAAATGGGTTTTTAGAAATAAATTAAATGATAAAGGTGAGATTATTAGAAATAAAGCTAGATTTGTAGCTAAGGGATACGCTCAAGAAGAAGGTATTGACTTTGATGAAACTTTTGCATCCGTTGCTCGTTTAGAAGGAATCTATTCGCATATTTCTTGCATATACATGTTTTAATAATTTCAAATTATTTCAAATGGATGTCAAAAGCGCCTTCTTAAATGGCTTCATTGATCAAGAAGTTTTTGTTGAACAACGCACCGGTTTTTAAAATAAAGGTCTTCCAAATCATGTTTTGAAATTATCTCAGAGCTTGGTATGAAAGATTAAGTGGTTTTTTGATTGACAACGATTTTAAAAGAGGTGTTGTTATACTACTCTCTTCGCCACAATTAATTTTAATGATTTTTTAGTTGTCCAAATTTAGATCGATCATATAATTTTTGGAGCAACTAATGAAAATTTGTGCAAAGATTTTCTTGTCTAATGCAAAAAGAGTTTGAGATGAGTATGATGGAAGAATTACAATTCTTCCTTGGACTTCAAGTTCACCAAACAAAAGAAAGAATTTTCATCACCCAAATCAAGTACAGAAATGAGCTACTCAAGTGCTTGGAATGGTGGATTGTAAACAAGTTGGGCTTATGCCAATGTGTTCCGCAACCAAGCTTTGACAAAGATGAAGAAGGTAATAATGTTGATGAAAAACACTATAGAGGTGTGATCGGAAGCCTACTTTATTTAACAGCTAGTAGATCGGATATTATGTTTGCCATTTGTCTTTGTGTTAGATTTCAGTCATGTCGTAAGGAATCACATTTATTTGCTGTAAAAAGAATTTTTAGATACTTGAAAGGGACATTAAACTTTGGTCTTTGGTATTCTAAATCGACTAGTTTTGATTTGATCAGTTACTCAGATGCCGATTTTACAGGTTCAAAATTGATAGAAAAAGTAATAGTGGTATGTGTCACTTCTTGGGTAATTGTCTGGTGTCCTGGTTTAGCAAGAAGCAAAATTTTATTTCCCTTTCTATGGTAGAAGCCAAATATATTGCTTCTGGAAACTGTTGCGCTCAACTTCTATGGATGAAACATACATTAAAAGACCTTGGGGTTATTTTTGATTGTGCGCCTATTAGATGCGATAGCAACACTAGTGCAATTAATCTCACTAAAAATCCTGTCTTGCATTCTAGAATCAAACACATTGATGTCAAGCATCACTTTATTGAAGATCTCGTGTGGAAAAGGAAATTTGTGTGTACAAAGGATCAACTAGCTGATATTTTTACCAAACCTTTGTCTTTAGATCGCTTTGAATCTCTAAGAACTCATTTGGGCATCATTGATTTCAAAACTGTATGAATTATGCTTTCGGACAAAAATATATGGTATCTGATCCTTCGGACGAATATGAACGTCCGAACTACTTGCTCTATCGAACGTACATGAACGTCCGAACTCCCTTCTTTTGTCTCGGACACTTAGAAGCGTCCGAACTTTCCTTCTCATTTCCCAAACTCTTTGGAATTTCTTACGGACGCTTATCACCGTTTGATACTTCTTCGGACGCACAGCATACCCTTTCGGCCGGCCGTTCATCTACGTTCGGATGCCCGATATGACGAATATGAATCGTTCGAACATCCAAATGATTGTTCTACTCGTTTAAATCTCTTCATTTTCTCCTTTTCATATACTTCTACCCTTTCGAACCCTAACTCTGGTGCTCAAGAAACTCCTCAAAATTGCTTAAAGACTCTCAATCTCTCCCTTCTCCTCTAAAATTGCTTAAGGATTCTCTCTTCCCAACTCCTCCCCCTTCTTAATTGAACTTCATTTCATCATTATAACTTCTCCTTCCTTGAAATTTCACACAAATTCACTCAAACTCACTTTTTTCCTCTTCATCTTTCCCCTCAAATTTACAATGGTACGATCACGTGGTGGATCTTCAACGGCTACCAGAGGCAGAAAATCGAAGGGCAAGGCTTCAGTGTAGGGTCAAACATCCTTGAATCCTCAATCCAACCCAGATCCCTCTCTATCCAAATTCATTGATGCCAAGGCATCCGATAGGTATACCTCTCTTATTAGCAAATCCATTATTGTTCAAAGGCCTATTTCCCAAAGCCTTTTTGTTGAACTAAATTTACCAAGCTACTTATTAAATCATGCTTTAAAAGCAAAACTGGTGTAACTTAGGTCACTTGGATTTGCCTGTCTATCATGATATGATGCTTCAATTTACTACTAATCTTAGGAAGGGTTCTACTATTCACACATTGGTATCTCGTGTCAATAACAAAAATCTTGATATTTCCTCAAATATCATTAATTTTATTTTTAATTATGAAGTTACCTCTCTTGATGATTTTTCCTATTTTTTCTCCTTGGATAAATGGCTGGCTTTAGATACTCATTTTTACATCGAAGAGGTCAAACAAATCTTTAATGTCAATTTTAAACAGGTTTCGGAAGCCAAGACTGCACTGTTTAGTCCTGAGTTCAATATTTTATACCAACATTAGTCACTAATTTATTTTTACCAACTGATGGGCATCGCACTGAGCCAGGCAAAATGCAGTTGTACTTATTTTACTGTGTTTTTAAAGGCATCCAACTTGACTTTTGTTATCTCTTTTGCTCTCCATGGGAGCTCTTTAAATTAACTGATGCTCATCGAAACATTCCTTTTGGAAAATTCCTCACTCAAGTTTTTGATTATTTTGATATCCCCTTCTCTGATATCCTCCTTATTTAAACAAAGCCTATATTGGATGTAAGGGTTTGAGGTTTTTAATGATCAATGGTTTACAAAAGCAGTATATGAACTTGAAGAATCTAAATCTCATGCCTTTACCTCCGGCCTTGCACCTCCTCAACCCTCATCTTCCACACCTCTCCTATCCCATGAACCCCATATTTCTTCCTCAAAACCCTCACTTTCTCATCTATGCATCCTTGTTACCTCCTTAAGCAATCAAATGAATTCCTTCCAACGTCGCACCCTTTGGAAGCTAAAAAGGCTTGAGACCAGACAAACTATTCTTCAAGAAGCACTCAGTCTAGGTATGTCCACCTCAGCACAAGTTCAGTTTGTCAACATTCAATCCCATTACATTCTCGAGTCATTTTCCGATAGCGATAACAACGGTGATGGTGATCATTCTTTGTCATTCCTGAGGCTAAAGATCATGAGGATCCGATTGGCACCACCAATCTTGACAAATCTATTGGTCCTGGTGCTGATGATGACGATGACGTTGATGACACATTTAACTACACCATCCAATGCTGAGATCCTGACTAATTAAGTGGTCACGATAGCGAGGATACCTTGGATGATGCACCGACCAAAAAGCATAAACTTGAGGAATGCTCCAAGAAAAAGAATGACTCAACTTAGACTTGCTCTTTACTTCTTTGCGATTAATGTTATTAGACTTTTGTTATGATTGTTAGACTTTTGTTACTTTCTTGCAATTGACTACTCTAGTTGTAATTATTGACTGCTCTCCTTAGCCTTGGTTATGACTATTTTGGTTTGATTATGTTACGATTCTGTTAAGATTATGTTGCCTGTGGAAGGGGGAATGTCCTCTTGTAATTGTTCTAGTTTGATTATGTTGAGATTATGTTGCCTGTGTAAGAAACAACATCCTCTTAGGGAGAGCTTAATTTGTCTTTGATAATGCCAAAATGGGGAGTAAGATGGCCATCAGAATTGTTTGTTACACTAATTGTTTGAATTGCCAACAGAATTGTTTGTTACACTGATTGTTTGAATTGTTTGATGCACTGATTGTGTGATCTTGAGTATTGTAAGTTATTTGCCCTCAAAATTTGTCATCATAAAAAAGGGGGATATTGATGACCTACAACCTTGGTTTTGATGATGACAAATGTGATTTAACTATCTTAACTGGAGTTATGCTAGATTGCTAGTACATTTGCTCTTTGCAGGATTTTCGGACGAAGAACACCGTTCGAACAACACTATGTTTCTCGGATGCACTAGCTCGTCTGAATGAGATTACCACGAACGCAATGCATTGTCCGAACGATCAGGAAGAGAGCAAGATTTTGGAGCATCTACAATGGATGCACAATCTCATTCGAACGAATTTACCTCGGACGTATTTCACCGTTTGAAAGGTCAAGACAGAGACAAGATTTTAAGGCACCTGCAACGGCTCTACAAATCTAACTGTCTAAAGAAGTTTATATCAGACGAGGCTAACTATCTGAAAGAAAAACATTCCCAGTTAAGCATTAAACCTTTCAGACACACAACACAATCCAATGTCTGTACCTTTCAAACATACCTGGTTCGGACGAAGAAACGGACGCAAGTTCGGCCATCCGAACAATATCATCTACTCCTTGATATTTAAGATCGGACGATGGGTCGGACGCAAAATAATAACATCGGACGTCCAAAACGTATAACGGATAGTTTTTTAGCATTTATTATCGAGCCGTTAGGAGGTGGTTGGAAGCTGATTTATTGCAATTATAACTACCAACTCTTTTGTATTATGAAAAAATTATTACACATTGAATACAACCAAGTAGAAAAGTAATTTGAGTACAAATTAGCTCTTGAAACAATACTGTTTTAGTGTGTATTTTAAAAGTGCTATTCAAAAATATTGAGTGGAGTGATAATTTTGTACAAAAGTGAGGATTAGAGTAAAATCATCTTCGCTCAACTAAAGAGAATTAGTGTGAGCAAGGATTATCCTACTTTGTGTACATTTGTGATTATCATCTCACCAAATTTGAAAGAGCATTTTAGCGGATTACTACTCGAGGCTTGCTAGCTTGGAAGTGTTGTTTGTTTAATCTCTCCCTCACCTTACTTATTCTATATATTTTAAGCTTAATTGATTTATCTCTATCAACTTATTTGTTAGTGGAAAAGATTTTATATGTACAATTCTTGCAAAGTAATTTTTCAAGAAAGCTAATTCACCTCCCCTCTTAGGTTGCTTTGTGTCAACAATTTGGAGTACCAATGGGTCTACCTTTCGAAATGGACAGCAACAATTTGGGGTACCAATGGGTCTACCTTTCGAAATGGACAAGTATAACTTGTGGTCCAAAGTAGTCATCTTCTCTTTAATTGAGATTGTCACCAATTGTTGTTCGTTTGGTTGGTTTTCTAATCTCCATTTCAAAACAATCTTTTGTCTTAGGGCATTTAGGCGCCACACTTCTTTCTTTCTTCTTTGAAGACTCGAGTTTTACTTCAAAAGATTTTTCTCAATAAGAAGATAAGGTGGCAGAAGAGCCAAATTCTCCTTTTATTTACCTTTTTTTTGTCTTTTTCTTTCATCTCGCGGATTGGAGAAGAGGGACTTTTGTAAAACTTTGCATATGCATTGTTATCCTCTTTGGTACCAAATGTCTTAAGTCGGCTACCACTATTTTTCAATGCTTGTACCATCCTCCAGCTTTTTGGCAAACTTAAAGCATTGATAGAGTATTGAGGGCAGGATACTGCTAGCATGAATCCAAGGACGACCCAATAAGGCATTGTATGAGGTGTCGGCATCTATCACATGGAACAATGCCTTGGTTTCAAGGTCCTCAAAATTAATTTTTAACTCGATGATGCCCTGTGCTCTTTGTCTCGTTTGGTTAAAGCCTTAGATTGTCAAGTTGGATGGAGAAAGACCTCAAGCTGACAACCCTATGACACGAAGGGCAGTTTCAAGAGAAGCAGATTTACTGTAGACCCACAATCAAGCATTATTCAGGTTACAAACATATTTCCAATGATGACACAAACATAAAGAGGTCAATTATGATCATATCCCATTCGGAGTTCCTCGTCATTGAAAGTGACACAAGCCATGCACAAAGCACAAAACTCTTTTGATAATGGTGGACTAAAATCAGTCGCATAGACGTCAGGTGTCATCAAATCTTGTATTAATGCCCTTCTTAGTTCCTTTGAATTTGTAAAGCATCATAGACACTTAGGAGAGTCAGAATGAGCTTGAGATGTACTGAGACATCATATCTGTCTTGTTGTTCATATGGCACAATTTGTAAATGAGGCTTCACGGGGACTTTGTGATACCTCCTTAAGTTTTCAAACATATTTTCACAAGTTTTAGGTGGAGGTTGTGCATCCTCTTCCTGAATTGTGGGTCTTTGGGAACAATTTTTTTTGAAGACAAGTCATTTGATTTCTTACTTGGTTGAACTTTATTCTTTGTGGTGACGGCAATCATCGACCTAAGCGCAAAGTGATTTCATTGGCTTCTATGCTTGAAGGCTCTTCTTCTTCAAAAACCACCATGCAGCACTGTGCCACAACCTCATTTTCTTCCATCTTGTTCGCTTTTGAAGAATTCGGGAAGAATATATTCAGTTAGTGTATGGGGTACTCTTTCAGGTTGAATGTAT